>WEIV01023970.1:0-25638 GCA_013390005.1 Calyptomena viridis
GATCCTGGGTGCCAAGTCATTCTGCACCTAGAAATTACATGTCAGAAAATTAGAGGAAGTTGGTAAGAGGGAGTGAATAATTAGTGAAATATAATCCAGCTATTTTTTTTTTAGTATGGTATCTGCTTCCTCTTGTGGAAAAATACTTCCTCTGAACTCTCATCATATGAAGGTCCGTCGTGGGATTTTATACTCTGAAACCAAAGGCTGTTCTGGGGGAAGTTGTTAAATAGGCAGAAATGTGTTGTAACATGTCTTACCTTTAAAGGCCAGGTCATCCTGTCACATCTGACCTCAGCTCTAAACATAAGTGTAGAATCACTTTAATGCACAAAATCAAGTCATGCCTTTTTTGTGTTGAACATTTTCACCAATTTCTGTGGGGCAGAGCTTGCTGTTCCTTGTTTTTAGGCAGATTATTGAGTATCCAAGGAAAAATGGTTTGGTAGCTCCAGTAGGGTTGCTTGGCAATGAAAAGCTACTGAAATTAAGGAGTAATTAATGTCTCCTTAAAGAGAAATTAATGCAAGGAGTGGAGCTGGGTTTGTGTAACGCAGCCTCCAAGTTTAAGTGAAGGCAAGATTAAATAAAACCGTATTTATGTTTTGGGCAGCTGTAGATGCAGTTTTATCAATACATAAGGATTTTGTAACCTCATCTTCTGTGAATAAAACTTTCTGCAGGTGCTGTACTGTGGCTGGGTCCTGGTTAGTAGTGTGATTCCTAAGGGAATATCATTCCTATGAAGGCAGACTCGAGGTTGGATCCCTATTGCTGTGATAAATAGATAAAATAGCTTAGGAAAGGCTTTGTTAAATCCATGGTTACTTGTATATCCCTTTGTGCCTTGGGGAAAGCTGGGATGGTTTGTTGGGTAAAGCACCAGATTTATAGCTAAGGAAATGCTGGATTTTGTTGTTAGTTGTCTCTGGTGGAGCTCCCACACAGGAGGGCTGTGCTCAGATGTTTCATGACAGAATGTGTGTTGGAAAATATTATTATTAATAGCTTGCATATAAATTACTTATTAATAGAAAGGCTAAAAGTTCATTATACTTTATATAGACGAAGTACATCGGGCTTCAAATGACATTGCTTTGTAATTAGGTAAGGGTTAAAAATTCACTTTGTTGTGAGCCACGGAACAGCTCCAGACAGTCCTGAAACATCCAGAATTGCTAGATATTAATTAAAAAAAAAAATCTTCTATCAATGTGTTGTCTTTCAAAGAAAGCCCTATTTATAGTTAACACTGGGAGTTTGTGTTTGGAGTGGAGTTCCAATTTCAGAATCACAGAACACAGAGTGCACATGGAGTATTTCCACGAGGTCTCAGACCACTCCTTTCCCCCCCCGTTTCAGTTTTCTTTGCCAACTTTGTTTCCTGGAAGCAGTTGTTTATCATTGCTTTAATGTGACATTGTGAAACTCCACTGAAATAAGTAGTGTTTTCCTCATTTTTGGAACCTTGAGTAGAGCCAATAATTCAAATTTGGGTAGTGATACCTCAGTCTCACACATACAAAAATTCTGGGTGTGCTCAAGAGCACAAAGGTGATTTTCTGTTTGTTGATTTATCCTTTTTCAGTAGGTAAGCTTTAGATGGGATCCATAGGGAATGTTCTATAGTTTGAGACACTTACTTCAGTTACTATATAACCCCTGGGGAGTGTCTCCTCAGTCCAGAAACAGCTGTAAGGAATGTAATGACTTGAGATGAAGAGTGGAAAACACAAAGTAAATACCATGGCAAAACCTCAAATTAATACATGGATAATCTATACATTAAAGTAATTTGAATGGTTCGTGCCTCTGTAGATAATAGCTTTGAACTATGACACTGGGGAAAGGGTAAAGATATAAAATTGGAGCCATTATTTTCTTGGTCTAACATAAGATTACGTGAATCTGTTTTAACGCTGTTTAGTGGCAGCTAGGTGTCCCGGTGGCTCCCAGGGTTGAGCAGATTTTGGTGTCATTGTGGCTAGAATTGTTGCCTGACAATCATCAAAATCAATGGAATAGTGAAGAATAATTGAATAATTACATGTATTGTGTAGGTGGAAGGTTAAGACACATCTAAGTTAGTATGAAGTTCAACTTTATCTGGAATTTAAGAATGGCTTCAGAAATGGTAGATGTTCCACTGTTTTAGTGGTTCAATGGAGATTAGAACTTCAGATCTTAGTAATAAAACAATTTTTCCTGTAGCAAACTGCAAAGAAGCCACAATTAAATAAAAACATTTATTTTTGATCTCCAGGAAGGAGAATCTACAGCAGCTGATGGCTGTGAGCTCCTCGGGGTGTGTGCAGGTTCTGGGTGATCTCTGATACCAGAATCAGGTTGGCCCTTGGGCTGGAAGAGTGGTACAGAATAAATAATTAGAAACTATGGGTTTTTTTTTCAGCAAATAAGACATTCATAAGAAACAATACAAACACTAGCCTAGTAGAACATTCGAGATCTTTTTTCTCATTACAAGAAGAAAATTTGAGCAGCTGCAAACCTAAACACAACCCCCTAGTCGACCCTGTGTGCAGATAAAAAATAAAAAGGTAAATGTGAAATTTTCATAACTGGTCATGTTTGTCTGCATGTCAGGAGAGGTACAATGTGCTCCTTCCTTTTAGCAATTACTGTTCTCTTGAGGCTCTGAAAATAAAAAGCATCGTTAGAGAGGGGAATCCAGGGTGTGGGATGTGGTTACATTTGTCAGACATCCCTGGCAGTGACTGGACACTCCAGGAGCAGTGTGAGAATGGTAAAACCCAGAGTTTAGTCTTTGTGAATTTACTTTTGGTTTACACAGTGGTGAATTGCTGTCTGCCTTCTGTGTATTTTTCTCCCTATTTTTAGTAGTGAGATAAACATTATTTTATCAGTGTCTTCTTTCTTTAAACTCCAAATTAGTGTAAATTAATCACAGTTTAGTGGCTGCTCCTGCAGGAAGCACTTGTAGGATGGATGGCTTTTGTGTGTGTTTAATATGTTGATACTTCTTGTCAAATAGACTTTTCCATAGTGAGTGTTCTTTGAGTAATGGAAGATGAGAGGGGAAGAGAATTAAATCCCATTTATCCAGTGGCTTATTGTTTCTCTCTTTCATCCCTGAAAACCTTGGAAAGATTAAGTAATGGATGACAAACATCTCAGCTTCAAATATCCAGCAGAAATACATGGTGGATCTTGGAGCCCATAATAAATTTATTATTACCTTTGTAGTAAAAGCATATGCAATAATGCAAAATTAGCAGGGACCTCCAAATCTCCTGTACCAATCCAGAGCCTTTGTCTGATGGGCTGTATTCCCAAGAGGAAGCAGAGCAAACAGCCAAGGGGGGAGTTGGCTCCTGACTTATTTTGTGCTCCTTGTAAAAGTAGTAAGACAAAGTTTGTTCTTACAAAGCACTAAAAATGTCATAACACAAAATGTCCTTTTTAGGCCTGTGTGGATGCTCTGCAGAGAAGTTATTTATGTGTTGCAGCTTTTTGCCACTGAAGCAGAATTACATTATTTCAGATATTCAGGGAGTTGTTTTTACGCCCTTGGGGCGCTGCAGAAACACAACATTTATTTGTAATTGCTGTGAGTGCTCCGTGTGTGATTGTTTAGAGTTTCAGGGCAGGGATGTGTTGTTTACAGCATGGGAACCCTGAGGTACACTCATGTATTCCGTGGAAATTCTGCTTAAACAGTAATAAATCATGCAGCTTATTTCTGTTTCCAGAAGGTTATTTCTCCTTTTGAGTGGTGTTGGAAGTCTTGGGTGCTTTTACCTCTAGAAAGAGATGCTTCCAGCTTTCAGGTGCTTTCAGGTTTCAAATATGGTCTGCTTCCAAAAGGAAGGGCTCATTCCTCCTTCCCTGCTTCCAGATGGGCTTTTCTGCCCCATCTTTATCACACTGACTGCATGTCACAGGAGGTTTGTGTGCCTACAGGTTCTCATGGAAGCTCACAAAGAGTTTGATGAAAAAGTGGGGGTGGCAGAATGGAAGAGAAATAGGAGGAGGCCAAAAATGGTGCTGAGAGGGATCAGGCTGTTGGAGTCAGGGAGCAAATGTCACCCTGTAAGGGGATGGATACAGGATCTGTGTTTGATGTGGATGTCACAGTGAAGGTGCAGACCTTGGAATACCCTGAGGGCCTTCAGCCTCTAAACTCAGAATGGAGGATCAGGAGCTTCTGCAAAGTTCAGACCAAACTCTTTGCTGTGGTTTCTGAAATGTCCCAGTCCCTGTGTTGTATGGAGTCACACTTGGCTGTGCTCCCTGAGGAGGGACACCCTGGATGTCACCTGTGAAATGTAGGGAAGGTGCAATTCTGGGAGGTCCTGAGAAAAATACTGGGGTTTGAGTGTAGGTGGGGTCCAAGGTGTTGTGTTTGACACTTGGGATCCCTCTGTGTGGCCTCCTTTAGGTACAGCCTGGGATCAGCACTGAGGTGCTGGAGAGCTGGATGTTGTGCCAGGTGTCCTGAGCCCAGCCCTGAGCCTTGCTTAGCCAGGATGTCCCAAACAGCAACCATTTTCGTTTCTCTTGGCATAAACAGATTTTAAAAAATAAAAGAGAACTTAGAAAGGGAAAGAGACTTAAATATTCTAGTTTCTTTTTAAGGTTTATTTTGGTTCTCCATTCAAAGGTTGGAGTAACTGCTGATGTTTTGTGGAAACGTCCCTTACCTTGGGTCCCCTGAACTGCTGCACTCCCAGCAAGTAAATCTGTACCTGTTTTAAACAACAAAATCCCCTTAGTTTCTAATTTTTGAAATGACCCCTCCAATTTTTAATGCCTGCAGTCTCTCACGTGTGTGTTAGTTGTAGATGGGGAGAGAGAGATTCCTTTGTGTGTTTTTAAGGTGAATGTATTCACTCCATTTGGTCTTCCTGGGTGATGGTGCCAAAGCACAAATATTGAATTACTCAGCTAAAGTCATCCCCTTGCAAAGAGAAGGAATAAAATACAGGCTTTTTAATTTTTTAATTTTTAATTTTTAAATTTTTATTTATTTTTAGAGCCTTATCCTTTGCTTCTTATCATTTTTTATCTTTCAAGGGAGTAAGTCTTGTACAAAAAGCTTTGTTTTCTGCATTTTTATTACTTCCTTTAAAAAATACTGTAAGTAGTAAATATTACATTGCTTTATTAAAACAAAACCCCACCCAAAGAAAAAAAACCAAAATCAGACCCACACAAAACCCTCCCACAATGGCAAGGCAAACCCATGCAAGTCTGTTTTTATTTGAGCGATTAGTTTCTGTTTCCTTGTGGCTGCAACTTAAAGACATAGATCAGGACAGACAATGTGGTTTTGTGGGGAACAGACAGAATGAAATTTCCCAGTATTTTCTTTGAAACCATATTTAATGTTTATAGACATTATAATATTTTAAAAAATGTTTATTTGATTTCCTCTCCCTCTTTTCAGATGTGAATATTCTCCTGCAGAGTAAATTCAGCTACATATGAATACCACCCTGGTTTTGAATTCTTTAAATGTTAAAAAGGTCTTGTTTTTCAAAAATCAACCCATTCCAGATAGGTTTTAACCCAGATATTTCAAATGTGATTTGGTTTGAGAGAAGCAGTTCTGGGAGTGCTTGCAGCAAATATCTCATCCCTCTGGGCAGATGCCATTAAATAAACATGTGTTCACTACTACATAAGAACATTATTTTTCTAATGTGGCAAGTGCATGACAAGCACAGAAGGCTCAACTGTCAAACTTGGAAAAATATCTGTACAGCTAATTCTGTGCTTGCTCTGAAACCAGCCTTTGCATATGCTCTAAGGGTTGTTTTTCTGCATAAAATTCTTTACTTTTGCTTCTAAATATCCAGTATAAACTGGGACTAGAATAAGCCGTGAAACCATAGGACATAATTGAACCCTTTTCAGGGGATGATTTAAAGGAGAATATATGCTGATATGAATTAGATGGTGTTAAAACACCAGGGCACTTGTCTATATAATTTGTATTAATTTGATTTGATTGAATAATTTTGGAGAACTTTCTCCTCTCTAGACATTTTGAGTGGGCTGAACAGAGTGACGTAAGCACAGAAATCCCACCTGCTCCTCCGCAAATGAGATCAGTTGAACTGCAGTTTGGAAATTGTAAATTCTGTTCTTTGTAACCCATCATGAAAGGGAAATAAGGGAAATTCTGCAGGTACTTAGCACAAAATCCAGTGCACTGGACATTGTACTCATTAAATGAAAGAATAAATAGATAAAATATATTGTCTTTTAAAACAGAACTTTCAGATTTCTTGCTTTTATAGGTATTTTGACCTGAATAGACCAGATAGAAGAAGTGCAAGATGCATAATGGGTACAAAGGCATACTAGCCTAATACCTAATGGAGGAGTCTTTAAACTAAATATTTTAAATTATTCTCAATACTATCCACTACCTGCCAGAGTGAGACCAATGCAGGAATTTGTTTTAACTTCTGCCAAGGGGCTGTTCCTAAATCCAGGTTGCTGGATTCAGCTGTTGTGTTGTGCACTGGGATCACTGTGAGTGGCACTGCTTTGCTGAGGGTGTTCCTATGATAATTTTTCAAAAGTCTGGTGATTTGCATTGAACTTATTGAGATAAAACCCCCTTTGTTTGAACTCCCTGTATATGGGTGATTATAGATGGTGTTTGTTAGGTGTTGTTCTGTTCTGGAGTGTTCCTTATTCAGGTTCTTGAGGAAGGGAGAGGTTTTTCTTTCTCCTCCTTCTCCTCTGACTCCCCAAAAGGAGCATCACTGTAGAATGTGGAACGTCTCAGTGTCCTATATCCATGGGTTGCTGGACCTGGGGCTTATCCTATAAGGGAGCAGGGAGGGGATGAGTATCTGTGAAAATTCCCTTCTGGATCTGTGCCTCGTTCCTCACCTCTTTCCATCACCTCAAACCTGCCTTTCTCTTGTGCAGCCAAATCTAATACTTACTTTGGGCCAGTGGGAATTCAAGCCTTAACTGTCAATATAAATGTAAAAATATGTTGGAGTTGGGTGTTTGACGTCCAAGGATGGGCAGCAGGGAACAGGAGTTGTGTGTAGGCCATGAAGGGCTGGCAGGGGTGTCAGTACTTGGGACAAGCTCAGGGGAGAGAAGTTCCAGAAGAAACCAAGAAATTTGGGATAAGAAGTGAAAAATTTTGGTGAAGGTGGTGTTTGGGATTTCCAGATCTTTAATCTATTAGTTCTTTTTTATTGTCTAGACTGAAGGTTCTTTTGTATCCTTGGCATAGCAATCTCTTGACTACAAAATTCAGCAGCGAATAGTGGTTGTATTGTTTTTGGAATCATGAAATATCCTGACCCACAAAGATCACCCAGTCCAAGCCCTGGCCCTGCACAGGACAGCCCAACAATTCCACCCTGAGAGTCCCTGAGAGTGTTGTCCAAACTCTCCTGGAGCTCTGGCAGCCTTGGGGCTGTGACCAAACCCTGGGGAGCCTGTTCAGTGCCCATCCACCCTCTGGGGGAGGAACCTTCTCCTGAGATCCAACCTGACCCTCTCTGCCAGAGCTCTTGGAGGGTGGATGAGTGGTGTCAGTGTGTCCTGAGAAATGATCAGGATTAATTTATGGAATTAGTCAGACCTCAGAAAAATCAGCCCATCCTCTGTCTGCTGGCAACTTGCTCTGAATATCCCCTGTTGTCTCTGGAGAGGTCGGTGTCAGCAGGGAGGCAGCATGGAAAGCCTCTCCTTCCAGGCAGCTTTCCCTGGATAGCTGCTTCTGAGCCTGCATGGCATGAGCAACATGAAATGATTTGATTTAGAGATCCATTGTAAACCTAAATACAATTGACAACAGGAATTGCATTATTAACAGGGTCTTCCTCTCCTGGATGCTGCACAAACATTATCTCATCAGTTGGATATATCTGGGCGGTGGAAGTGAACACTGAGGCAGTGGTGCATGTCTGGAGAGCAGGAGGTGCTGCTCTGTGTCCTGGGTTGCCACAGGCTGGGCTGGGAATGGAGTTGTTGGGCAGTTCCCTGTGAGGCTCCAGGTGAAACAGTTTTGGTCACATATTCATGTGTTCCAGAGCAAAAAGTGCTCTAGTGAAGCTGAACTGCTTCAGAGGTTTAGGCAGCAGACAGACCACAAAAGTGACTGAGTTTCCAGCAGCTCAGGTTAAGGTGACCTGTCACACATGTGTCAGCCCTGTGTTCTGGCCCTGTAAAGATTGCTAGTTTCTGACTTCGAAGAAGTAAATTTCCCCAAACCTCCTAAAAATTATGCACAAAAATAAACACAGAGCATTGCCCCTCTGTTCAGTTACTTGTTGTGGGTCCTACTCATCTAATTGGTTTCATCTTTTAATAAATTTTGAAAAATTTGTGTTTATTGACATTGCAGACACGGTTGATTACTTTTTAGGGTTTAAAAAACTGGCAGTTTAGTAATCACGATACTGAGAATTGTCTTAGAGTGATCGTTGTAGATTTTTCCAAGTAGTAATCACAGGCCCTGCTTAACCAGCTCCATATGGTCCAAGGCATGGAGGCAGGCTCCAAGTGGGACAAAGAGTGGTGGAGTCTAATGAAATATGTAGTAATCATCAGGGCTCTCTGAGCTCTTTACATTATTTCACACTGCTGCCTTGAAACAAAGAACAGGATGTGGCACATTTAATGCTTTCCCCTGGAGAATCCATTGGAATAAAGTTCAATTTTTAATTCAAAAGGCAAGGGAAGCTGCTATGGAATTGAAGATGTGCATGCTGCCCAGATGAGCTATAAATAACTTGTCCATGAACAGCAAAACCTCTCTAATAGCCATGAAGAGAGTGATGTGCACTCCTACCAGAGCACACTCATCCTGAACCTTTTCTCTTGGATTGGGGCTGTTTTTTCTGCTGAGAGATTTAGCTCTGAAAATGGCACCCAGGTGAAGTGGGAGATGCAGGTGAGAACTGTACCCTGCCTTTTATTTAATTGTTCCCTGAATCTATTGTGTTTGTTTTGCTGGTCACACTTTTTGTGACAAAACCCACCGTGCTGGTTCCTGGTGGGTTGTGTTGGCTGAGTTGAGCCCAGCTTAGTGCCACACTCACTCAACTGCTTCCAGGAGTCTAAAATAGGTGAGTGAGCAAGTGGGACTGTGTTCTTTGGTAGTGATTCATATGCCAAGGTCAAGGGAAGAGTGTTCCAAGACCTCTTTGCCCAGGGAATCTGTAATTCCTTACCAGCAGCATCATGGAAGATGTACCTTGAATACAAACAGCACCCCAAAGAGCAACAACATGTGTCAGCCCTGTGTTCTGGCCCTGTAAAGATTGCTAGTTTCTGACTTCGAAGAAGTAAATTTCCCCAAACCTCCTAAAAATTATGCACAAAAATAAACACAGAGCATTGCCCCTCTGTTCAGTTACTTGTTGTGGGTCCTACTCATCTAATTGGTTTCATCTTTTAATAAATTTTGAAAAATTTGTGTTTATTGACATTGCAGACACGGTTGATTACTTTTTAGGGTTTAAAAAACTGGCAGTTTAGTAATCACGATACTGAGAATTGTCTTAGAGTGATCGTTGTAGATTTTTCCAAGTAGTAATCACAGGCCCTGCTTAACCAGCTCCATATGGTCCAAGGCATGGAGGCAGGCTCCAAGTGGGACAGAGTGGTGGAGTCTAATGAAACATGCGGTAATCATCAGGGCTCTCTGAGCTCTTTACATTATTTCACACTGCTGCCTTGAAACAAAGAACAGGATGTGGCACATTTAATGCTTTCCCCTGGAGAATCCATTGGAATAAAGTTCAATTTTTAATTCAAAAGGCAAGGGAAGCTGCTATGGAATTGAAGATGTGCATGCTGCCCAGATGAGCTATAAATAACTTGTCCATGAACAGCAAAACCTCTCTAATAGCCATGAAGAGAGTGATGTGCACTCCTACCAGAGCACACTCATCCTGAACCTTTTCTCTTGGATTGGGGCTGTTTTTTCTGCTGAGAGATTTAGCTCTGAAAATGGCACCCAGGTGAAGTGGGAGATGCAGGTGAGAACTGTACCCTGCCTTTTATTTAATTGTTCCCTGAATCTATTGTGTTTGTTTTGCTGGTCACACTTTTTGTGACAAAACCCACCGTGCTGGTTCCTGGTGGGTTGTGTTGGCTGAGTTGAGCCCAGCTTAGTGCCACACTCACTCAACTGCTTCCAGGAGTCTAAAATAGGTGAGTGAGCAAGTGGGACTGTGTTCTTTGGTAGTGATTCATATGCCAAGGTCAAGGGAAGAGTGTTCCAAGACCTCTTTGCCCAGGGAATCTGTAATTCCTTACCAGCAGCATCATGGAAGATGTACCTTGAATACAAACAGCACCCCAAAGAGCAACAGTTCCTGCAGGGAGCTGCTCTCTCCTGGCAGAGCTCTCACCATGAAATGCTGCTACTGTATTGAGATAATATTTCAGTCTTGATAGATGTGGAATTACTTCGAGCTTCCTCCCTTCATTCTCTTGTTTGGATTCAGATGTATCCTGGTATCCACTGGGGAGCCAGCCAAGGCTAAATTAAAGCTTCCCCTGACAAGATTCTGGTGTGCACTTGTTTGATGTGAATATCTCAGAGTTTGGAAGGGATCATTCCTAAGCATTATGAGTAACTAATGCAGCAAGTACTTCCTTAAAAAAAGTGTATTTGGTGCTCTCCATAGTATTTTCTTGAATAATGAATTTATGTAGTGTTTTTAAATGGTGGTGAAGAATATAAAACTCTTTATTTTATACATATATATGTATACACACACACATATCTTCCTTTCATACACGTAAGAGTTTATTAAACAGCTACAGGATGAAACCAGTCACTTCCAATTCTTTCTTAATTTGTAGTTTGAAAAGGAGCCAAATGAGAAGTTAATTTTTTTCTCTGAGTTAAGCTTGTGTGCATTTGATTCTAACTTTTACCAAAATCACCTTATTTACAAAGACTTGTTTGCACAAGTATATCTCTTCCAGTGTTCTCCCTGTACATTCATTTTGTACTGATGCAGTGACCAATAGGACATAATGCAGGATCTTTTTTTGGACTAATTAGTGCCTGATGTCACCTTAAAAGGCATCTTAAATATACAGAGACCAAGAGGCATTTGAGTATGGTCGATTTTTTTCCTTTTCAGATGCTGGATAAATCCAGCATTCCAGTGGTGTCCTAGCAAAGTAAAGACATTCAGATCAGTTTTTGTGAGATGTAAAAGTGACAGTAGTGAGAACAAGTATCTATTGCCTTACAGATGTGCTGACAACTCATTGGAAATTTGTTGGGAATGAGAACAATTTTAGGTGCAAAACAGTGCTCATCAAACTTGTTTTCTCATTACAGTGGGAATCTCTGTCCTGCTGAGTGAAGTCCTGGTTAAAGAATTTGTCTGTCTCAAAGGTTGTCAAGTGTAGTGAAATTTCTCTTCTCTAAATGTAGGAACTTGATGCATTTTCTACTAGGTTCTTACAGGTTTTCATAACTTGATTGATTAAAATCTTACACAACTGAAAAACATGAATAATTTTCCAGAATTACCCCACTGACCTAATTTTTGTTCCTTTCTGACATCACAGGTAAAACTGGTGTGAAAGTGAGTTTTGGAGAGAAAGGTTAAATATTTGCAGTGGTCACCTTTGTAATTTATTTTTATCTGAAACAGAGGTGATGCAATTACTTTAGACATTAAATCCCCTCTAGTATTCGTTATTAGAGAGAAGCTTAATATTGATAATTTCAGTATGCTAAAGCTTCAATGCAATAAGAAATTAGCACCATAGATCATAGTGGTTATTATTTGTGAAATCTATTATTTATTATTTGTGAAATCAAGATGTATTTTGCTTCTCACATGATGCTTTCTGCAAAATCCTGAGACAGTGTCTGTGGAATTAATTTTGTGAGATCTAAGCTGTGCCACAATTCTGTTGAAGGCTCAGAGGTGCAGGAGCACTGCTGGTGGGGGATGGAGAGTCCCAGCACAGCTGAGTCAGGACATGCAGCTGCACAGACATCTGGGCTCACAAGGTGGAGGGGCAGGAGGGGTGAGCCAGGGATGGGTTTTAATTTAAGACAGCTGAGATGGTAGCTCAGAGCAATTACATGTAGAGTTATTAAACTGGGATTATCTCCCTGTTGCTACCCTCTTTAAACAATCTGCATATGTTTTGTGGATGTTTAAATGCATTATAGGTGGATTTTTATGCCAGGAAAATAATACCTGGAGTAATTGTGAAGCTTCGTGTTAGAAGGCAAAGGCCTCTTACTGCCTATAGGGGTATTGAATATACCAGGAAGAAAGAATAAAAGAAAATAAATTCTCAGTAGGATCAATCATCGATCTGGTTATGTTTAAGAATTGGGTTTTATCCTGATAAAGGATACATAATTTAATACTTTTTCAGTAGGATGTGTTTCCAGTTGGTTTATATTCTACATGGGAGAAGTGAGCAAACCCAGCCTTTCAGTAATCTTCAACTGGAGCTTCATTTGCTGTCAGATTATGTTTAAACCTTACAAGTGAGTGAGATCCTGTGGCTGAGAGGGGCTGCCACTCTGTGCTCTGATATTTCTGATGGGGATTTTTCCCTCTTGGTCTGCAGTTAAATTTGAGTGCTGGGATTTGTAATTAGCCAGGGAGGAGTGTGGATGTGATTTGCAGTAGTTAAATGTTGCTTTTTACATCTCGTGCATGACAAAGTCAATTAAGTCTGGCTTTGCTGCTGCTGGGCTAAGTAGGTGAGAGTTTGGGTTAGCTCGTAGGCATTTTGAAGTGCAGGGTGTATCAGAGATGGAAAATCAGCTTGGTTTTGCTCACAGGAGGGACAGCTGCAGTTCTTGCAGGGGGTGTGTGTGTGCTTACTTTGTGACACTAAAATTGTTGGCAGAAAGGCCAACTGATGATGTCCATTACAGCCTAAATGTCAGCTCAAGGAGCCTGACAGCAGAGTTCTCCTTCCTCCTCCTCCTCCTCCTCGCTCTACTGTTTCATAAGGATCCCACAGATTCCCTGTCAGACTGGGTCAGCATCGTGGATTTGCTTGTGGAATTCCTGAGGGGCGGTTGTGGCCCGGGACAGGCACAGAAGGACAAACCTTTCCCTAGGTGGGAGTGTGGGATGAGGCTGATCTGCAGTGATGGGCCTGCAGGCTCAGCCTGGCACAGCTCCAGCCAGGGCTCGCCAGGATCACCCTGTCACCTCCCTCCCAGCCAGGGCTTGCACACACAGAGAACGTCTGTCTCTGAGGATGCAGAAATATAGGGGTGTTATTACTGAAACAGTAGGAAAAAGTAAGTAGGCTGAGCTATAATCTCCTTACAGCTGTGCTTTAACAGAATTATGTTTTCTGTAACCTCAGTTTTAAAACCTCAGTTTATAATTTTTTTTTCCAGAAATAACATTCTGTGTTCTGATGTGCAGCCAACCACTGGGCTAGAGGCACAGAGGCATTGGGAGTGTGGGAAGGAGCCTTGTAGAGCTGTGTCCCTGGGTGAATTTGCCTGCTGGATGCCAGAGTGTGCAGTGCTGCTCTGTGTGGATTGACAAGAGCACAATTTGGCTGCTCTGGGGAGCTCTGCACTGCTGTTGCATCCCACAGACATTCCTCAAAGCCCTGTGCTGCTCCTGCTCCTGTCTGGTCCCACGGTTTGATGTTTTGGTGTGTTCAGAGCTGTCTGGTGGGATTGTGGCATTTGTACTGTCCTCTGACCCCAGGCTTTCCTAAATATGTAGAATTATAGGAGGCACATCCTTCAAAGGTAATGAATTCTCAATATTAGTAAGTAGCACGTCTTTTGATACATATTCCTCCTCTTTCTGCACATTTCTTCCCCCAAGTGGGTGGTGGTGTAGGAATAAAAGGTATTTAATGAATTTTGATGGAGAGTTCGGTGGTGAGAGACTTGGAGGAATAAATTAAAGCTCCTGGTTAGATGGAATGTGGAAGTGGAAGCCACAAACAAGAGCAGGGAAAATAACCTTAGATAGTTGAAGATGAGATCTCACCTGTTGTCTGAACAGTGTAGATGATGGATGGTGGATTTGAGTGGAAGGCATTTGGAATTTTTTCCATTCCATATGCAATTAAGTGAGTTTGAAAAGGGGGAGAACATTTCATATACCGCTGTAAGCAGATGAGTTACTCACCATTGAACTGGCAGACTTGGATGGAAGTGCCCCAAGACCCCAGGAATGTAGGGCCAGGTTTGATGCTTCTTTCCTATTTGAGCTGCCAAAGGAAATTCACAGGAACTAAGGAATGACTGAGATTCCAGCAGCCTGGGGAGCATCCCAGTATGGAGTGGGTTAGACAGTGCAAGGATTCTTGTTGTCCAAGTGCTGCCTCCACCTTTGAGTGTCCTGGGGACGGTGACGACAGGGAATGGGGATGTTGGTCCCTGTGTCCTCTGAGTCATTTAATTCCCATGTTGTGTATTCCTTGAGGAGGCAGAAGTGCCCATTCATTACTCATTGCTGTGTGTCTTTCAACTTAGTCAAATCCACTTCCAGAACAGCCAAACTGTTTGGGAAAAAGATTAAACATGACAGTTTGACTCATTGAAAAGAAGGGAAATCCTGGATTCTCTTCATTCTAAAGGATGTAAATTGACTGTGAACACTGGGTGTGCTTTATACTGCATTGTGCTTTTCTCTGAGCACATTCTTTCATTCTTTCTCTCCTTGTGTATATCTACAGATAAAGTAGATTAACTTATTGTAATCTTAACTACTGCTTTAATAAGGCAAAGGCACATTTTATTACTGATTATTTCTGGAGTCCTTGGAGATAAAAACTTAACAAATATGTGGAGGTAATAATTTTTAAGAACAATTCACAGCCCTGATTTTTCAGAAGTTAAGTGCTTGCAATTGCTTCTGCCATGGCCTGTATGCAATAAATGGAGTTGTTTAGTCAAAAAGTAACTAGAATAAAAGGAAGAGGAGGAGTGAGTGATGTAGGAATTGCTGAGTTGGTTGGCCATTGCCTGATGTTTAAGGAGAGAGTTCAGAAGATGTTTCCAACCCTGGTGAAAAGCTGAATTTCAGAAGTGCTGTTCCATCTGTTGCTGAGGATATCCTGCTGTGCAGGTAACAGTCCAGTAAAAAAAATTAAATAAGGAATTTGGAATCTTTCTGGAAGCACTTACACAGAGAAACATTCAACAATACTAAATTAAAATACACATTTATGTCTCTTTTCTGCTTGTGATTTGTACAACAGTTGCTTAAATACGCTTCCTTAGATGAGTTCTTGTTCTCCTCCTGCTTCCAAGCCCTTTCATTTTGTTTCTGCAATGAAGATGTAACAATTTATGACATTGCATTAATATCCATGGCAACAGCCTGTAAAGTGAACAACATACTACATTTGCATTGCAGAGCCAGTGGTGAGGGAGACGGCTCCTGGAGAAATACGGAGATGAGAAAGAGCTCCAGCAGTGAGCGCAGGCGATGCCTGGGGAGTGGAATATTTTTGTAGATGTGTATTCTCAAATTTTGTAAAACTGATCTTCAGAAGGAGTCCCAAGTACAGAGGAGTCTGAAATTGCATCACTTCTTTGGTTGGGTAGAAGGCTGGCATTTCTTCCTGGGCTCTTCTTCTGGATGCCTGCTCATCCCAGGAGAATTCTGCTCACTTGGGTGTTCTGTTTGTGTAACTATCATAGGAGTGAGCTTTATAGAACAGCACTGGCTTTAAATTAATAATTGCCACATATATATTCAGTCTTTATTATTAGAAGGAAGAAGTGCCTACTTGATGGTCTCAGTCTGAAAAATCTAGATGCTTAGTTTGTTACTGTGCAGAATTCCAAGGACTTGACATGTTTCCAGAAGAGCTCTGCAGTCTTTGATAATTTGGGTTTCCACATCCCCAGTGCCATGTTGTGTCATCCTGATTACTTTTTTCCCCTGTAATACATTCTGTTTAAAAATAAGAATAAATTAATATACTATTATAAACAAGAATATGCTGATTAAGAAACTATTTTTCTGTCCCCATGTGAAAGAGCATCTCTGGAGGTGGTTGTTAATTGTGAGCTCTGGGGACAGAACTGTGTGTCCCCTGCTGGGGACAGTCCTACAAAGAGCCCTATATGTGCTGGGGATGTTCCTGGGAAGGGAAGGGACAGTCTGAGCACGTGTACATGGGTTCAGTTGGTGGTTGGCCTTTTCTGTGTGGAAAGGTGCTGCCAGCCCAACAGTTGGATTCAGGTTGTGTTGGTAAGACCAAATGTTAGAAACATTATTAGTTAAAAATCAAAGATGCTTGAAAATATCTAAGTATCTGTTCAACCAACGGAAGTAACAGAGATGAGGATTTTCAGGGATCTTACTGATTACTGCATGGATTTGATCCTGAAGCCTTCCACTAGATGATTTTTCAAGGAAGTTACTTTTTTTTAAAAGCTGTTTCATATGGAGGGTTTAATTCTAAAAGGTGCACTTAAACTGCCCCTACTCCAAACCTGCTCTCTCCTAATATGTTTTTTATTGAATGTGGTCCATTTTGTTTCCCCAAAAGTTTTATTTTTAGTCTGTGTGATCCCGTATCCTTTTGTTAATGTGAAAACCAGCCCGTGTGCAGAGCCCAGGACCGGGCTTCATCCAGCTCCCTCTGCTGGCTCATCTTAGCAGAAAAAAACAGGCCTCCAAATCTGCCTGGCACTGCTGCGTCCAGATCGGAGCCTCCCTGGCACAGCTTGGCACAAGAGCTGTTATTTCACTTTTAATTCGGTTCAAGTAGTGGCAAACTCCAGGAAACATTTGCTTGCAGAAGAGCACGAAGTGTTTTGTCAGGTTTTGTGCGCAGTGAAGAACAAACAAAATGACAAAAATATGCTTGTCTTGTCCCTGGAGCCTTTTGTACCTTTAGTTCTGTGCCTGTGGTTAAGAAAGTCTGCTGCCCTCTCCAAACAGATACGAATGAAGGAAATGCACTGGCACATGTTTGAAGAGGAACTTCATTTATTCTGTTCTTAATACCTCAAGCTGATATGCAAAACTCAGAGCCTTTCTTTAAAGAAGAATTTTTCCAAGTATTTTATTTACAAGCATCAGGTCTGGCCATAACCATTTCTGCACTGAAGTCTCACCACTGTTTCTGAAGTGTATATAAACATTATAAGCTGAAATTTATTTTAAAATTTGTAAAAATTACAAACTGAAAGTCATGTCTGTAAAGACCTATAGAATCATGGAACGGTTGGGGTTGGAAGGGAACTTTGCTACTCCAAAAATCTGCCAGCAATATTGAATTTGACTTTGCCTGTTGCTAGTTCTTATTTTCTATTTATATTTTTTGGTGATTGATGGGTGGGGTTTGGGTTTTTTTGGTCCTTCAGCTCCTGCTTCAGGAATTTTGTACATAAAGAAATTGCAAAGTCAATTTTGTCATTCACTCCTGTGTAAAACATTATAATGAATTCCAGTAGGGTTGTTGGATGATGCATAAGGTAGAAAAAAAGTTTGCTCACATCTTTTTCTAGTTTCAAGCAGTAATATGAAGAGGACTTGTCTTTTCCATGTATAATGGAATTAGTGTTGTAGTTCGCACTTAAACCTTTAGCTGGTGTGTGTGTGTGTGGCACATATGTGTTTAAAATGAGGGTGTTTAAACACATATGTGTTTAAAATGCTATATAAGTATTCCCTCTATCCCTTAGTTAAATCAAAATCTTGTTTTCTCACAATAAAGCATCACAGGTAAATTAAGGAGAAGAAGATTTTCTAATGAAAAGTATTTTTTCTGTAACCATTAGGTTGAAAAATAAATAAAGGACAAGAAGGAAATAGTAGTCTGGAGGCTGTAAGCAGTGACATGGGACCAAAAGCAAGTTTGAGCTGGGGAAAAATAAGCACCATTCTTAATTTTTGTGCAGAAGCGTAAACTCAGATTTTAACTAATGGAAACCCAAATATTTAGGTGATTAAACGATCATGCAGCTGAGATGGAAATACTAGTTTTTTGTTCCCTAAAGCAAAGTCAAGTGGATGGAAGTGGGGTCATGGAGAGGCTGGGCAGCATTACAGCTGGAATTTCTCCATAAATGTGTCTTTGGATACATTGGAGATCTTGTCTTTCCTCCCAATGTAATCTTGCCCTGTGTGTAATCTACCTGTGGCAGCCTGCAGCACCTTGGAAAGCACAGATCACAATGCCAGCTCAGCTGCTGGCTGCAGGATGCTGGTATTCCCTGGCTCGGGCTGTGCACGAAATTAATCCCTGAGATGGGGGAGCTGAACAAGAGGCAGCTCCAATGCTCCAGGAATCTTGTTTCCATGTCCCTTGGTCACACCATGGAGTGCCACCAGCCAGGGGATGTCCTGGATGTTCTCTGGAAGATGCTGGGGAGGGGGGGTCTCTGTAGATGACACAGGAGGAACAGCCAGCTATGGGATAGGAATGGGGAGGCTTCCATAGGGAGTCCCATAGGGACTGGGCTCATCGGGATTGCAGCCTGAGATGGAATTGTCTGTCTGGACACTTGTTTGTGAGGCAAACCTTTGACAAGAGGAGGGAAGGAGTATCCCTGTCCTGCTCTCCAAGCAGATCTGTGTTTGAGCAGTGACGTCTTGCATACTTTGTAAATGAGGAAAAGCTTTGGGTTCCCTTTGCTTTCCAAGTATGGATTAATCCAGACTGCATTTTTCCTCAGAACAAGCCTGGTGTTACTCCGGGGATGGCTGAACTTGCTCTGATTTCTCCATGAATACTTGCTGCCCTCCATGTATTCTGTTACCTTCAGCAGAGCCCTTGGCTGTGGAGACGGGGAAATACAGTCTATGTGCCACAACAGTTGTGTTTGGAGAGGAAAAATAAAACTCCTCATTCTCATCACATTGTTGGTGCAGAGAGAAAGGTCTCAGTGCTGCAGATCCACTGCAGGAGCTTGGGTTTCTTTCAACCTACTGAGATCAAAAGGCAGAAATGGGGCTGCAGCTCATGTGAGGAAGGAGGGTCCTGCTGCTGTTGACCCAGAGAGTCACTGAAAATGGGAGGAAGTGTTGAAAACTTGGAGATTTGGAAGGGGAAAGAAGAGAGTGAATCATGTTTGGAGAATACGGGTTGTTTCTGAGATTAGGAGGGCATAGTTATACTTGTAAATATCTTATTTTCCTTCAGATTTTTTAGGTTGCTTTTATGTTCTTCTGAGAAAAGGAAGAAAGAGAAGAAAAGGGAACCAAGAAGTAATAGAGACTGAAAAGTTCACAAATGTAGGAGGAAATGCTACCAACTCCCAGGAGTAAAGTTAAGAAAATACTTCTTTCCTCATGGCATCCTTAGCCTGGAACAGTTTAGGAGAAGATGGTGAGAATCTCCCCAAACCTTTAGTCTGCTGTAACGGGTTGACCTTGGCTGGACGCCAAGTGCCCAGACAGTCTCTTGCCCCTTCCCTTTTACCAATAAGATGACAACGACTTGTGGGTTTTAACACAAGGCAGTTACTATAATCAAAAGGCTTGCACACGCAAAAAGCAAAGTGAGAAAAATCTAATCTCTACTTCCCATTTGTGAGGTCAGCTTGTGTCCTGATAACCAGGCTCTACGCATTGGTTGTCTTCTCAGCAGGTGGACATTGGAAACAACCAAATGCTCCCTCCCCTTCCTGTTCCTTTCCTTGGCTTTATATCTGAGCTGATGTCGTGTGGTCTGGAATATCCCTTTGGTCAGTCTGGGTCACCTGACCTGCTTGTGTCCCCTCTGCCTCACAGCAGTCAAAACAGTGGAGTGTTATCTCCTAGCACTGCTAAGGCTGCTGCGGGCTCAGATAGACCCAGTGCATCTGTTTTCACTCTGGTCAAGTTATGCTTTTCATCTCTAAGAAATACCTCTGCAAAGAAATATAAAGTGGCTTGGAAATAAAACTGCTTAACACAAACACATGGTAGGACAAATGAAACAGCCTAAATCAGGGACTGGGGGGATTTTCTGGCACGCAAGAGCAGGTTTCCCACTGCAAACAACTTCCCACTTGGCTTTAGGAGACTGTGTAAAACACATGAAATCGTGCCTTATTTCTGTTCATGTTACTCTTCCTTGGGACAGGGTTTGTGGCTGTAGAAAGCATTCAAAGCACAAACCACACAGCATGGTTTGGTTTGGAATGGCTCCTGTCTCCTGCAGCAGCTCAGCTCTGTCCAGCTCACTCTGGATTGCTGCAGAGAGCAGACCTGAGCTGTAATTTCACAGAAACACTCCTACTGATTTCAGGGATAATAATTTTGATTAACTGAGATACTGAGAAAACGTCCTTGTGAAGATCTGCTTATGGATCTGCAGTGGGAAGGCAGGAGACACTCTGCAGGAGTAGAGGAATGTGAGGATGTAACATTTGATGTGTATTTTATAAAAAACAACTTTGTACCTAATGGGAGCAAGGAAGCGATAAAAGTAATCCTTTAAAGTAGTGCGAGCACAGCCTGAGTGCAGATAGTTACCTACCATCTGTTTTTCAATAAATAGCTATTATGCTAATTTTTGTTTCAGTGCACAACAATTAAAGCCTTGGAGTATTCCTGTGATATTCAACAGCTGTTGCCTTTGAAGGTTTTATTTGTCCTTCTGAAGTGCAACAATTTTAGTTTCATAGCCAACTCTGCTTGGAAGTGTTCGTTTTTATTTTATATCAAAAATTTCAGGGCACTGAAATGCAAACTGGTGTCATGTCTGAGCAGCATCTTCAGCATGATCCTGTTAATATTCTGGATTTCCTGGAAGGGCTGCTGTTGAAAATACCTTGGCAGGACCTGGATTGGAAACAGTCTGTGCCTGTGCAGTGCATATTGCCATGTGAGCTGTGTTGGCAAAGAGATGAGCAGGAACGGACCGCGCTGGGGAACATTTCTGCTGTCCTGGTTCTGGGTGGGTGATGAGTTGGCTGGAGAGCAGAGCCTCAATGGATTCTCAGGCCTCTATGAGTGAGCAACACAAGTTCCCTACAATCACAACCAGCACAAGGAAATTAGATCTCTAAGCGGGTTGAATCTGATTTAGTAATAAGTCAATTTAATCACTAATTACTTCAAACACAGATTTTACAAGGTGATCAATGGCAGTATAGCAATGATCGATCAGCGGCGTTGCCCTTAATTGGATTTTTATGGGTATAATAAAGTTTTTCAGAATTAATATACCATTGCTTTGTGTTGTTACTCTTTTAACTCAGTTTTTTAGAAGAAATGATGCTTCAAAACACTAGTTGGTTTTTGAAATACTGTTTGAAGGGCATGTTAAAAAAATTCAAATGAAAAATGAAATGCTTGGTTTTAGTAATTGTATTTCTGACTTTGTTGGAGTTGTTTGGCTGTGTGTTTTTAAAAACTGTAGCTCCACGTGGAAAAAGCTTCATATTTCGTGGGAACAAGGAAGCAAAATATGAAAGGGTGAGAAGGAGCATACACTGCTCCGACTGTGGATCCGAGGAGCTGAGTAGCTCCCAGTTTGACATAGTAATCTTCCCTGGCAGTAATCTCCATGTCCTGTGTGTCCTGCTGTAATCTATCAGCATTTCTGCAGTGTGCAGCAAGAAATTGATTTTCAGTAATTTTAATGGCTGAATAACTGGTCCTGTCCCAGAGTGTTTTTTCATATTTGCAGTGGCCGATGTGGTAACTGAGGGCAGTGTTCTGGATAATGGCTTTCATTAGCTCTGATGCCTGAGGTAAAAAAGCAGTAGGTGGGAATAAAGCCTTGTTTTTGATGTCTAGACGTTCATTTCAGCTGTTGCTGCAATATGATACATTAAAAGGAAATATGTAACATAGCTCTGAGGAAATATGTATTCTTTGNACTGTTGGTTAATTCCTGTTCTCTATGGAGACAAGCAGTGAGTTTTAGCACCTCAGTTGTAATCCATTATGATAAGTGTCAAATACACTTTTTTTCTTGTTTTGGATTTTCTGCTATTCTGATTTTTTTCAGAGAATCCAGATTTTTAGAAACAGAGTATTAACAGACTCATTGTTTATTTCGAGAGGTGATTCAATTAAAAAAAAGAAAACAACAACAAAAAGCCAAAACACATCTAGTAGTTGCTTCTTTTAGTGAGAAATGTGGTGGTAAAGTTCTCCCTCTGTTGCAGGGGGGAAGGGGATGAGCTGGTTGTTAAAATAAGTAAATGCTGCTCCCATTTGCCATCCTTGACTGGTCTGGAGTGCACACAGGCTTAGACAGGGCACTTAACAGGTACAGATAAATAGATATATAGAGACACAGAGCTGTGGGTATCTGTGTTTATAAACCTGTCCAGTGGAGGAGCCGTGGGTCTGACAGATCCCATGGAAGAGGAGCCTGGGCTGTGGGAGGTCACCCAGTGTGACACCCTGCTCAGAATGGGATTGCTGGAAACGGGATCAGAGGAGCCGTGGCTGTGTTTCCCCAGGTCCCGGGACAGTGTGACCCACAGTTTTTCCCAGCTGCTATGCTGCCTTTCCAAGCTCTTCTCCTCTGCTCCAACTTCCATGCAGGGAATCATAGTTATGTGCTCTGTCCTACTTGCTCTCAGTGAAATATTCAATCTTTAAGTGATTTTTTGCCCCGGAGGTTCTGTGTTTTGGAAAATGGCTTTCACAGCTGTTGTACGGTATCACATTTGTTGTGTCTAAAGGGAAATATTTCAGCTGGAGTAACAGAAATATCTTCATAACAGGACAGAGGTGCTCGGCATGTTTGGAAACCTGTTCAGCACCTGTAGGCTGTTCCTGGGAATTCTGTCTGGCAGCACGGGAAGGCTGAGGGGCTGGAGTTGAACCTGTTGAGTGTTAAAAGCATTACAAATCATTGCATAAACAGACAGAGACCCACAATTATTTCCTAGTCTTCAATCTGCTATAAGGAATTTAAAATGCTCTTCGGAAATAGAAAATCTATTTGTGTTGTGTCAGGAACTTTACAATATACAGAAATAGTCTAATTTTTAGTGTTTTGCCCGGTTTTTTTACTGGTCTCCATATGCATCTTGAAGTTGAAACTTGCTCCAGTTATTTAAACAATTTTGGAATCTGGATCAGGAAGCCAAAGAACAGAGAGGTAGTGAAATGCTGTAGTTCTGAGCTTTCCTTCTCATTTTTATTGCATCAGACATATGTCTATGCTTTTAATTGTTAGATGTACTTTTTTATTAGGATAAAGAAGCATTAGAGGTTATTACAGTGAGTATAGTGCATTAATATATCTGGGAATTAAAGGCATTATTTATTATAGGAAAATGGTTATAGCAATGTCTTCTGATATACTTAGAGTTAAATTTACTAGGGAAATAATTTTATTTCCATTTTATGTATCATTTATGTGAATGCCAAGTAATACAAAAGCCAGTTTGGAAAATTAGAATGTTGAGGGATGATCCTACTCCAGACTTTCACCTTTCCCTGTCCCACTCTGCTACGGCTACTCAGTCTGAGCTCATCCTCAGACATGACCCATGGGCCTTGTCTGCAGGGACCTCCACAGCGAAGTTAAGACAGCTTTTCCCTGCTTTTCCTAGGATTTTGGACACATTCCTCATAGTCATTCCTTGTGCTGAGTGCGGGATAGCCATGAATGTGGTGTGGAGGGGAGGAGCTGCCAGTTTCCATTCCCTCATCCCATCCCTCCTGCTGGGATGTGTGGGGCTTCCATGTTGCACCAGTCCCAGTTTGTGGGGTGTAACAGGATGGTGTATCCCAGAGGAGCTGTGCCAGGCACAGCTGGCACGGGAAAAAAATACAGGCCATGTCCAGCACTGAAAGAATTTGGTATTAGAATTATTCCAGCACTATGTAATATTACATTTAAACAGTGTAAAGCAGTGTGGTCTGATCGGAATTCTCCTGGAGTGCCAAAACTATACTTGTGGGAAATAGTTGTGAAGGGTGATAAAGCTGTTCTCTAATTGAGTCCCATTAGTCTGCTGTGAGACTTGGGAGTAGGTAGTGAGTTAGGATTGAGAATTTACGGGACTGGTGGTGGGAACTCTCCTGTAAAATCATGGAATTTATGCTTGTGTCTCCCATTTTGGATGAAGTTCTTAAAGCAGGGACAATAGTGGCAGTACGTCAGGGTTAGGGTGAAACTCAAGGAGAGCTCAATGCTGTGTAGTAGTGAATTTCTTTCGACTTTTACAGATTCATGATGTTGTCTAAAAATTTATTTTTTTCGAACTGTAATGTATAATGGTTTATGTAGTTGTACATAAATAATCTGTACATAAATAATTCTTAGTTTTTAAGTACAGTACTGTCCCAGCCTTGCAACTTCTCGGGCCTCAGTAGTTGTGAGCTATGTAGAATTTATCCATCAATAGTTCTGCATATGGCCGGAGGATCCAAGTTCCTTAGGAACACTGTTTTAAGCAGGGAGCCCGAGGCCCTGGGAAGTTGTGTGTAGTAAAAAGCCATGGCCCATTACACCCTCGAAGTCACAGAGGATTTGCAAACATTCAGTGGTGTCAAAGGGATGGGGGGATTGGCTCTTGCCTGTGCCCAGAAGCACAAATCTGTCTTTTCATTCTTCTGGGGAAGTCCTGTGCTGTTCGGTGAGGTGATTTAGGTACTAAACCCTGGCTTTTCCATTCTGTACACGGAGAGAGGCTCTGTTACCTACATTAGCATATCACAACATTGCATATGCAAAATGTGCCTTTTCTTGTCCGAGGTTCAGCGAGTACCAGGTCCTGGAGAAGCAGCAGAGCAGCGAACAGTGCAGGGCTCCAGGCTTGGAACGCTGGTAATATTAGTATTTTCCACAGCACATACTGCTTAGAAGCTTGACTTTAAACATGGTTGTAGAGTAAACTACACTTAGATAATCATCTCTGCATGGCAGACGCTGCTGGAAGGTTTCATCTGTAACTTGTCCAGGGAGGGCTGTTAAATATTCAGAGCTTAACATGCTGTAGAATTTTATGTTTGCATTTCTGAAGATGTGCTGACTATTCTTATAAAATTGAAACGACAGAGCTCAGACAATTAACAAATTCTTACTCCTTGACAAAGTCATTTAATCATCTGCATCTTCTGGCTGAATAAGATTTAGAATCTGGTACAGGCATACCAGAAATAGTTCTGCTCTTGGTAGTTTTAGCACCCAAGTAAGGGCACAAATATTTTTGAGATTTGTGTATCCTTCAAGTGACTAGTTCATGCTGCACTCCTCTATGAGAGATAATTAGATTTTTTTTTAATAGATTTTTTTACCTCTAAAATACAATCTCTGCAGTTTGGTACTGAGTGTACAGTTTTATTTTAGTATGAATTCTGTTATGTATTGCTAAAATTGCAATAGTTTAATTCAGTACAATGGAGGAATTGCAATCGAGTGTGACAGTGAGAGGTTCAGGGGAGTTGTTTAATGTTGTGTAAGTTATGTAAATTTATTTTACACCTCTAATGATTCACTTTGTTTCATGATTGTCTGCATTTGTGGTTAAGTTTTAAAGGACCTCTCAGCAGTTGTGTCAAAGAATGATCAGGATTCCTCACCCCTGTACTTGCATATTGAATGCTACAAACGAATGGGTTTGCTTTTATGCTTTTGTGTTGGTCTTTTTTTAATTCAAAGTCGGTGTCTGCTGCAAGTAAAGATTAAAGCTATTTGGGAAATATAGGTAATAATTGAAATAGTTTAATGAAACATACTACCGTTGAGAATAATGTTTTGGATAAATGTTTGTAT
>WEIV01023972.1:949-12666 GCA_013390005.1 Calyptomena viridis
AATCAGCATCCATTATTGCAGCATTATGGAAAGCTGCCCTCCACACTGCTGTAAGGCATAGGCAAGCAGGGCTACACTTGCTTCAGAGATAAGAGGAACAGGATCAGGTTGAGAGGACAAGGCCAAGGCAAGTTCTGACCATGGCTCTCTAAGTTGAAAATTTGTGTCCATCAAGCTGGGCTGGACTCAGATCCTGCTCTTTTGCAGTCACAGAAGTAAAAGCACAAAGTGTGAAGTAGGAAAAAACAGGGTTTCTGTCTCACCCCTTCCCATCTGTTGGTCCATTTTACTATAGCCAGGACTGTGGTTAAAGAGCCACAAGGATGCTGGAAATGTCATATAGTGAATAAGGCTTCAGACACTAAAAACGGGCAGGGTTGGCCCTAAACATACTCAAACACTCCTGGTGAATTGAGGAGTTTGCTTTTCCTTACAGCAAGAAGGTTTTCTCCATTTATATCCCTCACAGCTCAGCCATGAATCACATAGGACTCCACTTCTTAATTCAGAGCTACTTCAGTGCCTGTCAGTAGCAGGTGGCACAGAGCATATCTGATAAAGTTTAGTTACCCAAAAACTTCAAGCCATGTTCCAATCAACCTTGGTGTTGCAGAAAGAAAAGGCTTTTGCTGGGTACCTCTGTAATGTTGACAAACTTTGGATCTCCCAGTAAAGTCCTCTTGGCATAGGCAAAGCGAAAGGCCTCCACAATGCGGTGGTAAGTCAGACCTTTCTCCTCCATGGTTTTGATGCTGTCAGCAGAGAAATTATATCCTGACAACAGAAGACAAAGAAATGTGAACACAAAGTAAAGGGTCAAAGGACTGCTACTACACCTGTGTCAAAGGTAAAATCTTGAAGCCCAGTCTCTACAGAGATGCAGTCATGGGACTGTCCTAATCTCCACATGGAGAACACAGGTGCTTTGGTAGTTTTGGTCACTGTGGGAGTCATCAGCAGGATTTGTACTTGCAGAGATATTTTCAAAAAAAGCCTCAAGTATGTGTTAGGTTCCACCCACACAAGTATCAGGGAAGTTCCCTGATCAGGAGAATATTTTTCCTCTCGCACCTGTATTTCAAGTAGGAAGGTGACATCCCCGAGTTTACAGTAGAAGAGGAATGTTTCTGTGTCTCTGAGCCCTCCTGGGGTCTCGGACTTCTCACCTGTTGGAGGGCTATCAAGGGAGGCCCTGCTCCCCAAATAAAAGGTGGTGTCTTGGGAGCTCTCTCAGCTCCTGCTGCCTGTGGGGCATTGCTCAGTGGCACTCTCACCTTTCAGTATGTTGAAAATGAGGGCCAGCACTGGGCCGCTTAGGGGGGCACTGGGTGTGTAGAGGGTAAACTCCCCGAGTGTGACCTGTATGGGGTTCTCAATCACAGTTGCATTGTAGTCCCGCAGGTCTTCCAATGTGACAATCCCCCCTGGAAAGAGAAGGAAACTAGAGATGTGGGTTTATGTGGTCTTTGATGGGAAGAGGAGATCCTACTCCATCACCATGCATCATAGCAAGGAGGGGAGGGAACAAGGACAAATCCAAAAAGTGACAAGGTAAAGAAAGCAAAGATGTGTGCACAAGAGATTAATTTACTCCTTTATGGATCAATCTGAGGCTCAGAGAGCCTAAGCATGAAGTTGGGCTGGTTTATGGCAGACAAAACTCTGGTGATTCATCCTTTTTTACACAGGACACCAGCAATGTCAGGTAACAAAATGTCCTTAAGGAATCCTGTTTACAGGAGGAGGCTGCAACGTTTGGGTGCAGATGGCTTGTGCTACCCCACAAGTAGAATAATTTGTGTGTTCCATCGCCTTTCTTATCAGATGGGAGAAGACAGTAAGTAATTATCCACCACAAATAAAGCCAGTAAATGACTCACAGAAGGGTCATCGAAGCTAGCCAGTGCTAGCTGGTGAGGACAGGATGCTGCCACCATCTAGTGGTACTGAGAGATCAAACAGCTCAGAGTTTACAGGACCATGTATGTAATGTTTCAGGTAGAAACTTGTTGGATTCAGACTGTGTAAACAACCCATATCTAGTAAGGCATAGCCAGAACCGCTCAGACTTGCTGGGCTATGTGGTACAGAAACGCACAGTAAATGCTCCCCATTTCTGACTGAGTTTCAAACATATCCATTAAAGCGCTAAAGCTTCTTTTGGGTGTCCTGTTGCCACAGATCTCAAAGGCAGCATTTCAGACAGCAGGCTTGACCCGCTCCCAAGGCTTCTGCAGGTCACTGGCTCCTCCCTGGGTGCTGAGCAGTCAAGGTCACTCCTGGTGTTTGGGACAGATGTCCTGTTTCTCACCTACACTGTGGATGTCAGCGACGATCTGTTTTGCCAGGCTTCCTGTGTAAAAGGCATCTGCTCCTTCTGTGGCTATAGTCTCATATGTGTTGGCTAGTTTAGGCATCTTGATGGTATCACCCTCCTGCAGAATTTTCCCTCCTCTGCAGAACACTTCGCTAACAGAGAAAGAAGATTGAGAAGATCAGGTCTGAGAGACAAGTTCAAAACTGTGAGTACCTGTAGCTGCTGACCCAGTATCTGAGTGTCCATGCTAGAGGCTTCTTGGAGAGGAGAGACACTGCCTGAGCCATGCCCCAGGGGTCCTGATATCTTGCACTTGGACATAAAAGTGAACAGTAGTTTCTGAGCTGAGATTCTACATTGCTCAGTTTGCTCAGTGAAAACTGCAGCAGGGAGTGTTCATCTTTTTCAACAGGGCAACCACCCTCCCTGCCTGCCCAAGGGGCCAGCAACTGCCTCAGGATGCCCAGGATGGGCCATAGTCCTGGAACACTAGCAGTTCAGTTAAGAACATAGATTATGAAGTTATGAGGCTCAAAGATTCCAGTGAGTCCAGCAGAATGTGTTTCAATCCCTATTTGTTAGATCACTAAGATAGATGGCTTCCTTTCTAGCTCCCTCATCATGGATCATGAATGTGCTTCTGTGGACATATCAGATGGAAGTACAGGAGATACACCCAGGCTGTACATCTCAATTGGATTGGAAACCAACCTGCAGTTGGCAGAGATTTTAAGGAAAAGACAGAATTAAGCATGATGTCTAGCAAGACTGAACATAAACACTAAGGGTAAGAAGAAGTGGAGGAACATTTAAAACCCTTCATGTTCACAGTCATTGCCAGAAGTGGATAGTCAGAATCTTTGCTTGAGGAAGTAGAGTAAGAGAGAACTCAAATTCCCACTGCCTGACAGCAGACAAGTTGTTCAAGGAGACTCTCTAATTGCCCCAAATGCAGGTAAGATTAGCTTGGTGCACTTACAGCATGAGGAAAAGCTGAAGATTCAGAGAATACATTGCCATCTGGCAGATTGATCCCAGCACATATTCAAATTCCACCTTTGCTCAGACAAATGGACTTTAAGAGTAGAATTTATCTCCCTTTAAAGGCCAGGACTGAACATACTTAAAACTGGTCAGATGATTTAGCACCTTCAGGTAGCTGCAACAACATCAGCAGCACAGTGAGTACAGTGACTGGAGGGGAGGCACACTCCTCGTGGACACTACGTTACCCAAACACAGCAGCTACCCCAAATTTCTCTGCACAGAACAGCAACTGCTCTACCTACCACAGCAAGGGATTACTTTCAATTGACTCCTCTTTTGACTTGATGGCTGCAGCAAGGCCTTTCCCAACAGGGAATCCTTCTCTTGCCAACTTGATACTGGGCAGAAACAGGTCTCTCCATGCCAGTTTGCCATGACGTTTGTGAGCCAGTTCATAGCCACGGATTTCTCCTGGAACAGCAATGGACAATCCTCCTGGAGCAGATAAGGAATGTATTAGTCTTCCATAGTAAGAAAAAGCAACTGATGGAGCAGGAGGTAGAGCAGGTGTCTCTGTCAGCCCTGTTTTTAGGCAGGGTTTGTGTGTACTGTGACTAGCTCAGCTTGTGCACATGATACTTAACAGAATTATTTAGAGTGATCATGAAGAGAACTAGTCAGTATTTCTTTCCATTTTTGATTAGAAAATACACCCCTGAAAGGAAATTACTTCTTCTCTGGAGGCCCCAAGCCATTAGGTGAAGCCACCACAACAAGTACTTAGGGAGGACACTTGAACTGACAAAAACCAAGGCGATCCACAAAGATTTATTCAGAGGTGGAAAGATAGCAGATATGGAACAGGTCATGCTCAGTGCTTTGGATTCACCTGCATTTTCATGAAGTGAAAAGCAGAAAGTGCTGGGGTGACTGACTAGTTGAAAGCACATTATTTTTAGCTTCTTTGTCAGGACAGAGTTTGCAGATTGTGTAAGGTAGAGGACATTTTTAGGTGAGAAATCCTGTATATAGGCAAGATCCCAACCATATAAAATGTTCTTAATTTAGACATGCCAGTAGCAGCTAATGTTGGAGCTATGTGGTCCCCCCAAGTAGTGAAACAGCCCTCACCATACCTTTCAGAGAGAGCTGTGTGTTGTTCCCAAACATGTCCTCCGATGCATTTTTTGGAGCCACCTCTCTTGCATTAATGATTTCCACTTTTCCTTTAATGACAGAGCAAGGAAGATGATGTTTAAGTCTGGACTCAGCACACAGACATGGTCTTTGCTGAAGAACTCTGATCAATGTGAGCCAGTTTCTTGGGAATTATTTTGAGGACATTCCTCCAGAGGCCGTGACCATCAGTCACCTTCACTCAGGTAGGATAAATCACCTGCCTTAGATAAAGTTCTAAAACTGTTCCAGATGTGTATGTCCCTGTCCCTTACCTGTGCTGCTGTAGATGGTAAAGAAGAGGCCCCCTCCAATGCCCATGCTGTGAGCATTCATGAGTCCTACACAAAGCAGAGCTGCAATTGCAGCATCCACTGCTGATCCTCCTTGCTGAAGGATGTCCCTGTGCAGCAGAAGAGAAGGTGACATGTTACAATGTCTCAGCTACCTGTGAGCAGTGGATTCATCTCCTCAGAGCAGCTATGGCAGATTCTCTAATGGACATTTGTCTACACCCAGTCTATAGGTTCCTCAGGAATAGGAAGTTTTGAGCTTCTGTCACCATAGAGAACAAATCCTAATGGTCTAGGTGCAGACCAGATCAGCCCTCATTAGAGACACATCCAAACTAGCTTGAAAACACTGAGATGTGTCAAAGTATGTGTGGGGACAGCTATCCCACATGCATTCATTACACATGAGAAACAACAACTTTCTGAAGAGCCTTAAATCTGCAGCACTTGAGACTAGAACTGGAGGACATCTTGATAAATGTTTTTAAAGGACCTAGAAAGGCAACTCTAGTTCTCATTGTTCATGGAACTAGGGAAACTTTGCCTACTATGTTGTCTGTGAGCAACTGTAGTAACTCTGGCAGGCATGGTAAAAGCCCAGATTTTATTAGGGCCTCCCTCTTTCTGAAGGGAGATTAGGGATTGATTATCCATGCTGGGCAACTGCCAGGATTGCACCTGGACATTGGGGAAACACACAGCTCTGTCTCATGCAAGAGCTGTCAGAGCTAGTGAGAGTCACAGCACAATCGGAGGGTACCTTCCAATCATTGAGCACTGCCCTGCATCTGTAGCCACGGCTGCCCTCTTGTACGTGTGTGTGTCCCCTGAGCCAGAGCACAGCCCGAAGAACAGTCCCAAGAACAAGATGAGCGCCAGCAGGGCTGCAGCCAGGACTGCGGCCACCACACAGTGCTTCTTCATCTTCCTGTGGGAAGAGACAGAATTATCAGCCCTGCTGCCTCAGGGGACGTGGGAACTAGGGAGCAGGTGACCAGGCACAAGCATAGTCTTTTCATCTACCTCCTTTCACATCCTCAAACCAACAACTATCATTCGGGTAAGAACTTGACTTACTGCAGGTAGGGAACATCATACACTGAAAAAGCTGCAGATTCATAGGTGAGAAGGGAAATCCAAGGAGCAGCACACACTTGGTGTTAGTCATGATTCACATCATCTCCAGAAGAAAAGAATTTAAAAAAAATTAACTTCATATAATCTGCTTTTAAATACCACATCTGGAGGAGTGGAGGAGTCTCTGTCCAGAAGATTGTCAAGGACCAGTGCAAAACACATCTTAGTCATTAGCAAGCAACCTTGGCCAAAGCTGTTTGGCATAGCCCAGTGTGAGCACAGCACCCACTCCAGATAAAAATGGCCAGTGCTCATGTCTCCATGTGTCCCAGTCCTGCACACAGCTTCTCTCAAGGTGCACAGGGCTACAGCCCATCTGAGCATGCCAAGGAGTTCTCCAGCAAGTGTATTCCAGATACACACTGGGATGAGTTGAGAGCTATTAAGGCAATGGAGACTTACTGCCACCTTAAGTGGGACTTAAAGTTCACCAAAAACAGCTTGAACAGCTACTCTTTGACCTATTTCATTTTCTGTTGCAGGATTGTTCCTGTAAAATAGACCTAAATTCATTATATTGCCTTCAGGGCCCACCTTTCCCCTGTGTAGTGCAGCTCTGGGTTTTTACCTCAACTTCAGTACTTGCACAATAGCCAAGATGCCTTTTACCTTACCAAAGCATCTGCCATCCTCAGAGACAAGCCAGCCCATGTAATTGTGGGTGAAGAATGGATCCATCAATCCCACCCTCTGTGGATGTTCAGCAGCCCAAACAGAGTGAACTCCAGGAGCCAGAGCAGCACTTGGTGCCTTGCAGCAGATGCAGGATTAGAGAGCAGTGAGTGTGCCAGCACTGAGCTAACTAGAGAAAACAGGCCAGACAGCCAAACCAAAACTTTACTCAGTTAGGTGATTGGCAAGCAGGGCCCCCTCAACCTCACCCCCACTCTTGTTATTTAAAATAGGAGATATACATTTGCTATTCAAGCCCTGTGAGTCTTAGTCTGAGCACTAAAGATGCCCATCTCCGGGGAAAGCAGCTCAAAGCAGGGTGTACTTCTACTGTATGTGCTGTTCTGTAAACAAATGTCAACTGAGAGCAGTAAAAGTTAAATGGATGAAACCTCTTTGCAGGTTCTAGAACTTAATTTATACTCAACTACTTTTAAAAGAGATCAGTAGCGTGTTTGCAGAGCAATGACTATGCAAGGAAACAGAGAAGCCATAATGTCCCCAACAATAGCTCACACATGGCCTCAGAGTTTAGAGTTTTGTTTGTTGGCAGAGGGAGTTCAGCTTCAGCACTGGCAGTCTCCTCCAGGCTTCACAAGGAATGCCATGAGATCTTTTATCTGCGCCCTAGCTCGGCAGAAGGTACTTAGTTTCATCTGAAGGCTGGCTGCTCTATGCTGGGCTGTCCTGCAAGTTGCCATGTTAACCCGTGGGCTCCTGGCTGGACCCTGCAGCTCTCCCCCAGCTGTTTGCCTCATTGCTGGCCTCCTGGGAAGATTTACTGCCTTGTCAGGCAAGTGATTCTGACAGCAGGAGAGGAGAAGAGGAAATCTCAGCTGAGATACCTCCGCTCTTGCCTTTCACCTCCTCTCTGGAATTGGATCACATTTGTGAGCATTCCCTCAGACCCATAAGAGCTCCATGCTGAGTGTCCCACTCCCCAATGGGTGCACAGCAAAAGGGCCTTCCAGCCCACTTCATATATCTCAGACATAGCTCCCAGCCTGCCAACCCCCGGGATGAGGATAAAACACACACCACTGGGGCAGGAACACACACAGACTGCCATGAAAAGACAGACTGCTGGGCACTGCCCCTGTGCTGCACTGGGGCACCACACTCTCCTCTGGGCTGGGAAGCAGCAGATGTACGGGCTAAAGACCTGCAGCTTTCTTTTTTTCAACAGTACAGGGAGCAAAGTCAGCTGAGGATAATCCTCTCCACATTTACTGCCAGCTCAATTCCCATAAACTCCTTAACCTATTTCAGGCCTGACCCTAGAGAGAAGGCATCCCTTACTGCCTTCCCAACTGAGGCACAGTGGAGCTGAACATGCTGTACAGAAATCAGGAGATTAATCAGGAGCCTGCAACATATCCACTCTAACTCACATTTCTATACTGTCCCTTTGCCCTGGGCAGGAATGTTGCAGGAACAGCTGAGTTTTTGCACCAGTGATCTGTTTGAATCTTGGCTCTGAGTGGAGTCCTTGCTATGATTTATTATTGGGAGTGGAGCAGCAGCTGCAGGCCACCACCTGAGCTGGCTCCCCCCCAGCTATTGTCTGCTGAGGCTGGCTTTAACATCCACATCTCTGCCAAATCCAGCTGTTTGGAAGGTTGGCTTCAGTCACAGAGTACTGCTTGGCAGCAGCAATAGGTCTTCAGGAGAGAGGGGCTATAAAGTAATTAAAAGCAATACAATTATTTCTCACTGTTTTGAAGGTCCAACAGCCAGTCCTAGCCACGGAATTTAATATGCTTCCTGATTGCCTTAATTGACATTAGGAGAGGGGGAGGACCAGGAAGCAGCAGTTAACACTTGTACAAGCAATCCCATTGAGCTGTACTGAGATGTGTCATAACATGTGCAACCTTATTTAAACATGATACTGTTTTTCAACTAAAAGAAGCCCAGTGCAACAGGCTAGCTAGTGTCAGGCAGGGGATACAGGGTCTGACATCTCTGCCAAGAGGGCTGGGGCATTCTGTAGAGATGATAAAGCGATGCGGAATAAATAAAACTCCACAACTTTTGATAGTTATAAAGTGGGTATGTTTCNAAAGTTGGTATGTTTCAGTGCTGGACACAAGGGAGATAATTCTCCAAAAACTTGTGTACCTAGCTTTGACTGAACTACATTTTTATTCACATAGATGTTCCATATGCATTATATTGTGCAACTTTGTCATGCATATTCAATCCCTGGCCCCGCCTGTCCTCGCCCCGTATGTTAATTAAGTCCACTCCCTTCTGGGCATGCGTTTTTCATGCTGGTGGTCACACAGGGATCTTTTGGTGGTCTCTGAAGCTGAAGTTTTGTAGTCTTCCTCAGTGTGAACTTTTGAACTTTTCTCCTCTGCGCTTGCGCCTTGATCCTTGCTACTTATCTTGATTGTGGATGTTGATTCTGGTTAGCTTTGGAGACAGAGGTGATTCTTTATCTGTCTCTTGCATTCCTTAGTCTCCCTTGGTATTATCTTTAACCAGCAGGGAGCTCTAAAAATTTGCATTTTCTTAGCCCTTTGTATCATGGCAAATGTTTGATTCATGTTGCTAACTTAAGCAAACCCCCAAACCCCCAAACCCTCCGTTTCAATGAGAAATCTGCCATGGTCAGGAAACACACCAGGAGAACTGGAAGAGGAGAAAGAGGAGATGCACCAGCCAGAAAGAAGGGGGGAGAGAACAGCAGGATACCAGAGGATGACAAAGGACTCCAGGATGGTCAGGCACTGGCTTGTTCTCCAATGAAGCAGTAAAGGAAGCATCCACTGACAACACTTAAAACTTTAATCACAAATTTTAACCCATCAGGTTTCTGCTTTAAGCCCATCTTGCAACAGCTGCATACCTCCTGAGAGTTCCCTGTACTCCCACCTCCAGCCCAGTAGCTTAAATGTGGCCATTAGCTTTGAGACATCCATCCTTACTTTCCCCAGGCAGTACACAATACTCAAAGACAGTTTGGACATCCTGACTCTTGTCATAGGACACAGGTTATGCTCTTCTGATAAAACTCAAAATCTAATCTGTATCAATAACATTGACATATTTAAATAATTAATAACAAACATTTGAAATAATGTTTTCACACTCTACTGTTCTGTAGGGTGAACTGTCAATGACTTTGACAGTGTGACAGTGTGACACAGTGTGTCAGTGACTTTGACTGAGTGAGAATATACATAAAGGGAACAGCCACAACAGTGTGACACAGGACCCCCAGGAGTCAGCAGAGGCCTTGAAGCATCAGAAGCAGTTTTCTAGCAGAGGCCCAAGGGCTCTTCACAGAAATGTCCCATTACTGATCCAGAATTGTGTATCAAACTATGAATTTCCTGTCTAGATACTTAAATTCAAGTCTTACACAGTCTTGATCTCCACCAGTCATAAGGGAACTAAAGCAAAGTTCAGTCAAGCCATTAGGAAGACCAAAGAGGCTTCCAAATTTAGACCTAGGCACTGATCTCCCCTGGAGCAGGAGGACAGAGTAGTCCTGGAGAAACCCTATAACTCTATTCAACTCAGCTAAAAGCCCTCCCCTCAGAGCCGGTGCCTCCGTGCCGGTTCCTGTCCAGTCGGCCAGTGCCCTGTGAGACTCTCGCTGCCTTCCTCCCTTCAGAGGCAGGGCAAAAGCTTTTAGCACCCTCTTTGTTAAGCCCAGAATTGCAGACTCCTGTGGATACAGATCAAATTTCAGGAGAAAGGCCTCTGTGGGGATCAGTGGTCCCTACTTATTGCTGTGAAGTCAAGCCAGAGGTAATCGACACTGAATAGAACTGAGTGCAGTCCCCTAGTGAAGTGGCTGTCCAGGTGGCTCTCAGGTGTCCTGCTCAAACAGAGCTGTTGAGATCTCTATTTGTAATTCCTCTACAGGCATTGTCTTTTCTGAAGCCTAATGGCATGTATTATTCTTCCCAATGCAGAGTAAACCCTGAGTTCACTGAGAAGAATAATTTCCTCTTGAAGCAACTTTTACTCAAAAATCTTTCATGTTTTCCAGAAGTTTTAGCATCAAACTCAGCATTTTTTATTTTATGACACTTCAGCATAAACTATGAAGTAAAAAGGGGCAGAAAGGGGGAATAAATGCAGAATTCCCCATTTCACATGGTTTTCACAGTGTTTCCTGGTTGAGGACCTCCCAGAAATCCTGAACTAGCAAACTGAATCTCAAAAACACAAGTTATTAAAATAAAGCTTTATAAACCTATTAAAAACATTACTGTTACATTCACTCCAAATTTAAAGTCAAAATGCTTCATTAAAATAGTTCAGTTCTCCCAGCTGTTGCAAAAGATGTTTTCAGGTGTTCTTCTGCCTTTAAACTAGAAGTTGTTTATTAGACCTGAGCTTATTCAGACTGGTTAGTCGGGTCCTATCATTCTCTTTTGGCAATGTGAAAAACAAATCCTACTCCTCTGTCTTTCCTTATAGAATTTTATTCAGGGACAAAGTCAGCAAAAGCAAAGATGCAGTGCTGGGTGCTTGAGCAAAGTCAGAGGCACTCTTGGCTAGAAATTTTTTCCAAGTTTTATACAGTTCTGTATTCATTAGTACATACATATGTATGATGCAGGTTACATATTCATCAAACTCATTTACATTTTATAAGAGCTTCTTTACATTTCTCCGTCCATGATCCACCTTCTTAGAGCATGCTCAGTTCTTCAGAGGGCCCATGAAAATTGTCCTTATCATAATGAACCTGCAGCTGGTAGTTTTGATGTTGTTTATTCTCAGTCCATTCCACTTGAGCTGATATCTGTTGGTTACACCCTTAGGTTCTGGGGCTCCTATTCTTATAAACTAAACACTTATAACACATATTTCATGAACAAAAAAGCATTTATATTTACATAGCCTATATGCAAAAGCCAAATTATTTTATTCACCTATTCTTTACAATCCCTCCTCTTTTATTTTTACTACATTTGGCTTGAGCCATAACTGGGTTCAGTTTGTTTCAAATGTTCTGTTCTCTCTACTATGAGTCAGATTTCCTCTAATGGGTCATTTGAGGGTTTTTTGATTTTCCGTAGTATCATAACTTTGTGGGCATTTGCCAATGTAGTCATTTCTGGGTTCATCGGCATTGCAGCCACTTGCATTCCTTCAACAACATGGGATAT
>WEIV01023974.1:0-49226 GCA_013390005.1 Calyptomena viridis
CTCTCCCAGGGACTGGACAAGTGCTTCGCTGTGATGCCATAGTTGATACAATTCATGGCATCCAGATTGTGTCCACAACCAGAGAGCTCTACCTGGAGGATTCACCACTGCAGCTCAAAATTCTGGCCTTGGATTCTGAAGGTAAGAGATTTCCTGGAAGAAGATTAAATACATATTTTGAACGTTGTGGTTGTCTGATGTGTGCACTGGTTTTATGTGTGACACAGTTGATTGAAGCCAAGTGGAGTAATTTACAGGGAGTTCTCTGGGTTATACATTGGGAAGTAGCTTGTTCTTTTTTCTTCTTTTCCTTTGAGCTGAGGTAGTCTAAGGAATTTTGGAAAAGGACATTCAGTCTGGACCAATCAGGTATCCAACAGCAGGTTCAGAGGTGATGCTGAAGACCAACCACCTGTTGCTTAATTAATATCCCTTAATTACTACAGAAACACTTTTGGGAGGTACTATTCAGGCTCCTAAGTCAATGCCTAATTATTTCAGCAGCAGCAAACTTCTGCTTTTCCTACTGTCTGTAACATGAGACAAAGGACCAGAACCTGGTAAGAACTTAATGCTTAGGTTTCAACAGTCAATTTTTATGCACACACAACACACAAAGCAAGTGATTTTTAATACAACTGCTGGGCTGGAAGCATCTATAAAAGGTTGAATTATTTCTTTTGGGTACTTAGTGAGCCCATACCAGACTCTTGACTCGGTGTTTCTGCAAATTCCAGTTGCTCAGTGGGCAGTTTGCCTTGGAAGCCCCTCAGGGCAGAGTGTGAAAGGAGCAGTGCTTCCAAACCCACCATCTGATGACTGAAACAAGGTTTGGAAGCTGCAGGACTGAACCTCCCAAGCTCATGATACACTCAAAACCCCAAATAACCTTGGGATCCATCTTTGGGAGACCTTTGGACTCAGTAGATTTTTCTGGGCACAGTGTAAAAAAAGAAAATACAAAAATTCAAGAGCAGCAGCAAGTTTATTGAAGGATGTAACTGTTCAGGAAAAGTGAAACACTTGGATAAGGCACTTCTGGATGCTTTTTTTTAAATATTCAGAAGGCAAAAAAATCGATGTAAAATAATTATGCAGCTCAGTGAATGCTGGCAGAAAATGTGCTTAGATTTGCTGCAAACTTGCACAAAGAACAGGTGTGAGGCCTGTTGGGGCAGCCTGTGAGAGGGAGAAGGAGGAAGCTGTTCATGTATCTGTGGTGCAGGACATGGCTTTTTCCCCAGGATGTGCAGTCCTTGATTAGGCCCTGGGGATGTACCAAGGAGGATTTGTTTGGGGCTGGTGACAATTATTGCTTCTTAACATTGCCAGATTATTGCATTAATTAATAGTGATGATTCTACTCCTCTGAGCATCAATATATGTTCAGGAATAGTTATTTCCCTTATTCTCATATATATATATACACACACACACAAAATATATATGTGTATATATATATATATAAGCTTAATATATTCCAGTTATTCTTTTTAGGGATATATATTGCAGTTCTTTTTTCTTAAGCTGTATTTTTTTCTCAGTTACCTTAATACAGATTGCTTTTTGTACATGTTTTTAATAAGCCACTCCAAATCCAAACTCAGTCCTCAAGTGCTACTTTTCAAAGGTTACTAATGCAAGAGAGGAAGGTGATCATGGAGAACTTGGGTCAAATTAAGTGTAAAATGTAGAGAGGCAAAAAGTTATATTGTTCTCTTTTATCTGCTGAACTTTTGCTGAAGTTATTTGATTACGACTTAACTAGAGGTGAGTTAAGAAAATTACTTAAAAATGTGCATTTGCATTTCTTTGACTGTGAGTGCAAAGCTGAAACATGCACCATTCAACTTGAGTGCATGTTAAATAATCAAGTCTCAATCAGTTTTAATTATATTCCTTGCATGTTTGGAGTTTTGTGTTTAAATTCCTCTTTTGGGATTTGGAACTGTGTGCAGTAAGTTGTGTAGAAATGGGAGAAATAACACAGACTGTGCATTGTGTTGACTTGTGGCTTAACAGTGTCATCACCTTTAAGCAGAAGAATTCAGTAATAGATTTACATTGATTCTTCCTTTACTAATATAAATTTAAATGTCAAAGGGAGTAACACAAATGAAAATATACTTTAAAATCCAGTAAATACTTGGATTTTATTTGTGCCAGTGGACACTGCAATTCAGAGCAAGATTCATCTTGAACATGAGCCTTCAGATTAGCAGCTCCTTAGACTTGAACGTGATCATAATAAATCTGTGGTTTCAGCCTGTTTATTCCTTTCTGTTCCTTTTTAACATTTACAATTTCTCATGCTCCAGTGCCTCACAGTTTCTAGAAAGAAGGTGCTCAGTCTGAATTCTTTGAGTGAAAACTTCCTGTTGTTATGGATAAGTCATGGTTGTGCTCAAAACCAAAATTATATATGTGGAAAGTGCAGTTCTCAGATGGTGTCTCAGATCTGCATGTTTCAAAATGAAAGGTGGTTTAGCAGGGTTTTTAATGTCCTGCTGATATCCAAGAAATAGGAAAGTGTCTGTGGGCAAAGGGATGTGCCAGGGATATCTTAGGGACTCACAGGTCAGTGGGGACACCTGCACTTATCTCCTGGGCTTTGTGGAGAACATCAGCTGGAATGTGGTGCTGCAAAATATGAACAGACAAAAAAAATGACAGTAAACCAAACTGAACTGGGATTTTCACACACAGAGGTAAGACAGCAAAATTTCCCAGAGGGATAAGTCACAGTTGGTGCTGCAGGAAGACTCTGTGCTTGTTCTGCGTTTTTGTTTCAATTTGTGTTTTTTTAATTGTGTTTCTGTTGTAATTTGTTTGATTCCTAGGAAACACCTTCAGCACAGTGGCAGGGCTGGTGTTTGAGTGGAGCATAGTGAAGGACCCGGGGGCTGATGGCTTCCCAGATTCCCACAGTGCCTTACGGTAAGGGCTCAGCTGCATGTGTGTAAATATTTCCCCACATTTAGGCAGTTTACTGAACTGCTGCTAAAGTAATAGTGCTTCAGGGTCAGTTGTTTCAGCTTGGTTTAAGTGCCTCATCAACAGCCTGGGCATTCCCATCCCTGTTTAATTTAACTGCTGGTGTTAATGAGCAGCTGTGGTGGCTCTAATGCAGCAGTTAGAAATAAATAGATGCAGTTGTTGATCTTGCTGAAGCCTCTTGTGCAAAAGGAAGATTTATCAGTGAGACTGTTACCTCAGGATTTCAGCACAGTTTTATTTTTAAATTTTTTTTTTTAAGGAAAAAAGTTCCATTTCAGAAAGGAGCTCTCTGAACTTAGTTACAGGTGTCAGTCAACACTTGAAATAGTTCTGAAAGCAGCTGCCCCTTAAATTGGTGTGGACCAAGTGCCTGCCTGTGAGCCAGACCCAGCTCATGGGGCCAGTGAAATAATTGAATGAAAGGTATTTAGTGAAGGTGTTCAATAATTGTCTTTCAGACACAGCAATGAGGAGAAAGCACTTGCTTGAGAAACCAGCCATGGTGCTTTGTTCATCATCTATGAACAAAGTCATCAGACTTTGTTAACTGGAATTTAGAAGGGTTGTGTTTTGTGGTTACTTCTGTCCAAAGACCTTCCCAGTGCTTTACAGCTCACTAGTGTGAGAGTGGTTTTCAGCATTTCTGTCTAATTAGGAAATACTCCCTCTATTTAAAGCAGCTAGGGTTCATTTCCAAAAGTCAGAAGGCTCACCTGTGGCAGGGATAGGAATAGAATCCAGGCTCTCTGAGTATTTATTTTCCTTTAGTTTGTTTTCTTCCTCTCTTTGACACCAGCCCATCTTTGGTCTCTGTTTTGGTGATGATGTTTTTCAATTATTATTTTATTAAGCATGTGCACTGTGTAGTTTTACAGTGACTTCATTGTTCTGTTCTTCAGTGGCTTCAAACAGAAATTAGAATGTCCATCCTTGAGGCTCACCAGAATTAAAGGCTGCTTAGCAGTGCCTTAATTTGGGGTATTTTCAGCTTGCACTCCAAGAGTTCCATCTTTGCACTGTCACCCACTGGTGTCACAGAATCACAGGATTAACTAGGTTGGAAAAGACCTTTGAGATCATCAACACACTGGGATCTGTTACTTAGCAGCAATATCATAATATTCATTATATTTTATGTGGTGAATCTTGCCTTTGCTCAACATGATGTTGGTAGAAAAGATCACTGATGTAGATGTGAATTTACCAGACTGGAAATACATGAAACACTGGTTTTTCTTACAAAACAGTAAGAACATTGCTGAGTACACTTCTAGTCAAAACTTCCTTTCAAATAGATTCAAACTCGTGCAGGTTCTTCAGAAAACAGCAAAATGTAGGTAAATTGAGGGACATACAATAATGTAGGAAATCCTTTAAATAAACTGGCTCTATATTGATATAGTGATGCCCTGAGCAGCATGTGGGGAAACCAGTTCTCAGGGAGAGCAGAGTGGTTAGGAGTGAACTTCCTTCCTGTATTCCAGATAACTGGAAGTGGGGTGGGGGTAGCTACAAGGCTCTGCTGGGTGAACACAGACTGCAGTTCTGCAGCCTCAGAGAAATAACCCACAGCTTTACCTGGGGAAAGCTGTTAATCCCAGAATGTCCCTGGAACTGCAGGTGTGACAGAGCCACAATGACTGGCTCAGTGGGACTGGGCATCTAAGTCCTTTGTTTCAGTGAAATATTTGCTAGAGATGTGATTTTAACCAGATTAATATTGATACAAGTTCTACTGTGAGCAGAGCTCTGATAACAAAAATGATCTGATGTGGTGCAGCTTTGCAAAATGAGCAATAAACTGTCATAAATATGGGAATCTCCATGACTGGTCCCCATATGGCTTTACTGATTTTGCTGTCAGAGTGCCCATAAAGCCAAGCAGATGTTGTGCATCCAGGGCTGGAAAACATGGTCCTCTTTCCATTGCTGGCCTGTCATTTGCCCATTCCTGGCACCTTCCTTCCCTCTCTGTTGTCACACCTCACTGAAACTTCTAACAGTTACTACAAGTGTTCTGCTTGTGGAGTATTCCCACAGTCATTTATTAAATCCATCCTGGCTTCTCCACAGAGATCACAGTCATGTTCTGGGTCTGTTAAGTTGTTGCTTTTATAAACAGAGGTTTTGGGTCTTTCACATCAGTTGTTTCACAATAATCTAGAGGGTTTCTGCAGGCCACACCTCCTGTACAAACTGGAGGGGTCATTGCAGGCAACATGTGCACTCTTCTGATAGCTCTTGAAAACTCACCAACAGGCTTCAGACAAACTTTTATCAGGCACAAAAAGTACTGCAGATGTCTGAGAATGAGGAAAATTTGGGTATCTGGGCCCAGGCAGGCATCTTAAATGTGCTTAAAAATGGAAGTAGCTGGGAATAGATGCTGGGTTCTCTGTGGGTTTACAAAGACAGGTTAACAATTTGCTCTTCACTTCTTGGTTCACCTTTCAGTATCCTCAAGTTCTTAGAATCCACTTACATCCCACCTTCCTATATATTGGAGATGGAGAAAGTTGCCAAGCAAGGAGATACCATTCTGGTGTCTGGCATGAAAACAGGGAGTTCTAAATTAAAAGCAAGACTACAGGAAAGTGTCTATAAGGTAAGAAACTTGTGTTCATCCTAAATTTTTTATTATTTGATCTTACAGTGTTAAGGGAGGTCCCTGAGTTTGCCCAGCCCTGTTGTTTGCATTGTGGATCTCAGTGCTACATCTCTGTCATACTGGATTGATTTTGGAGCCCAGGTCACAAGGGATCACACCCTGAAAGGGCTGGAGTTGGGTGCAGGGCAGTGCATGTGCCAGAGATCATTTCTAAACCTCTCAGAGAAGGTCTCATGGCAGAGGAATGTGCTCCAAAAGCCCTTGTGCAATTTAATTTTTCGTGATATTTATATTATATTTATAAATAATATATTTATGCTTTTAAAAGTGCCCTTTGGCACTTTTAAAAAAGAATCAACTAGAACACTTCAGTTCTTTTTTCCAAGAAATAAACAGCCAGAACAAGGTTTCTCTGTTGGATGTGCCTTTATTTCCTGTTGTGCTTGAAATGAGAGTCATGGGAATACTCTCTGATATCCAGTTCTGTCTCCTGAGGTTCTGGTTTCCAGGGAAGGGCTTTGGGATCCAACTGTCAGTGCTCCAAGGAGTGCTGGGTGCTCTTCTCAGCTGCTCTGGAGATCTGTGATGGTTCTTTCTTTGTGACTTGTGGTGAGTTTTTCATTTAACTCTGCAGACAGCATTGGTTTTGCTCTTCTTAGACTTTACAAACACCTGAGAGAGTTTTTCTGGGTTCTGGCTTCCAGGTGTACTTGGCATTGTGCTCCTCTTTAACCCTGCTCCTTAAAAAACCCTCTGGAAAACAGGGGCTTCTGAACTTCCTCTGCTGTCTGCAGTCTGGTTCTGCACATTTCTGCTGCTACATGTTGGACTTAATCTTTCTGCTGAAAGCAGAATTGCCTTGGGCTGTTTGACCCATACCTGTAAAAAGTCCTACCAAAATAATACCTACATATATGTAACAGCAGCCAGGTGGCACACACTGCAGTGCATTTAAGAATTGTATTTTTGTTACAGCTCCACCTAATTGTGCTGAATATTTGTGCTCACTCTGCATGATACCATTCTGACTTTGGGGGGTTTGTAGCTTGGTTCATTTTCTGGTTTAATATTTATATTTTTCAATTATTTTTGAGCTGATAACTGTGAGTGACATTGAAATAATACTGTTCTGTTTGCAATCTTTGGTTGTTCTGGTTGGGAGCTCCTTTAAACCTCTCAGTGCTGCCAGACTGCACATTTTCAGTGAACATCCCTCAAACAAGTGTAATAGAATTTATACAATTATCTGTTAGATTCCTAATTTAATAGACCAGTGAGTTTGCTGTGGATTCCTCAGTGCAGTCCTAATGGATGTCCTGTCTGGAGGTCCCAAGTTTGGCAGTGGGGAGGATGAATTTCTGCCTCTCTGAATGATCACTGAGCAGCTGCCTCAAGGTTTTCTGTATTCTCTGCAAAACAGAACCAAAATAATCTTCACACAGACTTGATTTTTTTCTTCACCCTTGCACAGTGTGCACAGAGCAGATCTCTGGGCCACCCACTGTGCTGTGCATTGCCCTATTGTGACAAAATTGGAGAGGAAAATAAAAAGCCAATTGCAGCAAGTGATATTTTTCATTTCTAGGCTCCCAGAGCTGCATGGTCTGTTTCAGACAAATGAGCTGCTTTAAATGTGGTTACTTTTTCTTTTCTTTTTTTTCCCCTCCATCAATAGGATGTACATCCTGCAGAAGTCAGATTGCTTATTTTGGAAAACATCCTTTTAAATCCAGTATATGACATTTATCTTCTGGTAGGAACATCAATTCAGTACAGAGTTCAGAAAATGAGGCAAGGGAAGATCACAGGTTGGTTCTGTTCTCTTCTATTTTTATTTTTTAATGCTTTGTGTGAATTTTTAACTGCTGAGAAATTTTTAATTGTGTTTAAACTACTTTGTTAATATTTAATAGTGTTTTCCTGAGGCACACAATGATACAGCTGTTTAGTTCTTTCTGTCAAAAAAATGGTGACTGTAAAGAATATACTGCTGCAGATTTGCCAGGGATGTGAAGGTAAGGATGACTTGGAATAGGAGCAAACACTGTCATTGCAGATGTACTCCTTTATTTCCCAGTCACTAGGAAACTGACTTTCTTAGAAAAACCAGATTTAGATTAGTAACTTTTCTAACAGAAAATGGTTTATTGGCAAATGGATTTGTTCCACAAAGAGGAGCCTCTGAGTGTGGGTTAGTTGGCTTTATGCCCATTTAAAAGTGTAATGCCTTGGCTTTTTTTTTCGTTTTTCTTTTTTTCTTTTGAAGCTGGAACTGAATTGGATGTTGGGTCTAAGTAGTGAGATGATGCTAGTTGGAAATTGCAGCTTCAAAGACATTAAAGTTTGGCAAGAAGCTCATTTTGTGTGTGTTGATGCGATGCCAGAAATGCTGCGAGACATTAAAAATACTGATTTTCTGTGTGCACTGGGCACCAATAATAAATCATCAGCAATAATTAGCAGCAGCCAAACGCTGACACACCTGCTTTTGTTGGTTCCTGTGTTGTGTTCTCCATGCAGAGATAGTGATGCCATCTGGTCAGTATGAGCTGCAGCTCCAGAACCACATCCTCCATCCCGACGGAGATCCCGCCCGGCCCGTCGCCAGCCTGGACCAGGCAACATCCACTGTGACTGCACTGCAGCAGGGCCAGGCCAACCTCATCCTGGTGCACAAGAGTATCCTTCCTCAGGGATGTTTAGGAGACAAGCTTTCCACCCCTGGCAACACAGAAAGATCAAATGATGCCCATTTGCTCCAGGAGCACTGTTGGAGCCACAGGAAACAGCACTGCTGGGAACTCGGTGCCAGCAGAGCTGTCTGGTTCCTTGGAATCCTCTGAGAAATTAGGTTGGCAAAAGATGGGTTAAGTCATGTCTGTTCCACTCAGTCCCTGTGGAAATGTGATGGGGCTTTATTCAACTTTTAGATTTGGAGCATTATGTTCTCTAGTGAAATCTCCAAAATTCTCCCTGTCTTGCAGGGAAGTGGGAGTAGCATTTATTTCCAGTGTAGATTAGCTTTAACCATCCAAAAAAAGCACAAAGAGCCCCAGGGACAAGGTGATCTTTACCTGACTTGACAAAGTTTCTGTTCCTTCACTGAGACTCCAGGTATCCACATGCAGGGGGTTTCCAGGCTGCCCAACAGCACTGTCTACGTGGTAAACCCTGGTTATTTAGGTTGGTATTGGCTGCAAGGCTCTTGTTTGCTTAATAGAATTTCTTGCCTTGATGTAGTGATTTTCCTGTATATACATGCCTCCATTTCTCGTGTTACTTCTCATAGAAAAGTAATTTTATTCATAAAAGTAGCTCAATGTGAAATAGGTTTAGTAGTAAATATGTGTTTTCTTTTATCTCTTTATTCAGCAGCGTAAAATAATGAATGTTCATTTGCAGAGTGTGGGCACAAGGAGCAAAATGCTTTTATCCATGAGGTCAAAATATTTCCTGTTTTGTAGGATTTACAGTTCATCCAGGAGACAGATGGGTCCTAGAAACAGGCAGACTTTATGAAATTACAATTGATGTGTATGACAAATCAAGCAATAAAGTGTATTTATCTGATGTAAGTAGAAATGTTTACGTGTCCCTGTGTCTGTCTCCTAAATCCTGACTGGCTTTGAAATTAGTTGAGTGGTTTCTTAGTCCCATGGAGATAAGATAGTGCAAAACATGTTGTTTTTTGCCTTTTCCTTTGTTTTGTTGTTCTTGCCTTTTTAAAATAAAGCACTCGGGAGAATTCATGTCAAATCATTGGAGACTTAAGTGCTGTAGAAAAGAGTGGAAGAAGTTGGACAATGCACTTAAGGTTGGATCTCCAACCACTCTCACAGGGAAGAATTTCTTCCTAAAATTCATGTGCTAAGTACCAAATCTATACATAGTTCTTAAAAAATACAAGAACAAAAATTAAACAGTTCATTTGCAAGAAGAAAAATTTTACTAAATTACTGCTTTCTAGAACATCAAAGGTATGGGAATGTTATTTTATTTGTATATAAGGACTTGAGTTACAGATCTGAGCTTCATCTAGAGCTCAGTGTGCTGAGGCACTGTATTTTTGTGTTCTTCTGTGTTTAAGAATGACAAAATTAAGAAATGATTGTAAAATATGAATTATTTAGTGGTGTAAATGTCAGTACTTTTCATGTTAAATTACATGCTGCTGGTAATTTAAAAGAGGGAGTTAATGCTCTGTCTAAAAGGTAAAATCCTACTGAGAGATTGAAACTTCCACAGGGAAAAATTCTAACGAGTTTCAGCAAAGTGTCTTTGAACTGTGTTATTAAGCAGGAGTTTCCTCGTTGATTTCTTGCTGTGTTTGTGACTGTACAGTGTTAATGTCACTGACCTGTGGCAATCTCTTTAATGTCCTGGTTTCAGAACATCAGAATTAGGGCAGAGCTGTCCAAGGAATACTTTGAGGTGCTGCAGTCATCTCTGAATGGATCATATCATCATGTGAGGGCAATAAAGGAGGGCCAGAGCACCATTGGTGCTGCTCTGACATCAGTAGTTGATCAGGTATGTGCTCCAGAAAACTCTTCTGCTTTACTGTAGGCCCACAATTAATTTAGCTGTGCAACATAATAAAAGGAAACCTAAGAATTACATGGGTCTGAGTTGCTTTGTTTAAACAGACTAAGGAACAAATTCTTGAAGCCTAACTTGAGGAAAACTGTCAATTAAGTCAACAGAGGATTTGCTTGGATGAAGCCTGTGGGATTTGGCTGCCAAGTGTGGCAAACCCCTGGAAAGGCAGTGGGGCACAGCAGTGATTTCCAGGTCCCTGTGCTGGGACAAAGGGCCTCCCAGTATGAGGGGATTTCCCAGTTCTTTGGGGTGGGATCATGTGTCAGACCCTGGCCTTGCTCTGCACTCACAGTTTGCTGTCATTTGGGGAGTGACATGAAATGCTGAAATGAGAACCTGCCAAATGTATGAGGCTGCCCATCCCTTCAGATGAACAGACATTAACTTTGTGCTGTGAGTGCATTAACTGGGCAGACTGGGAGTGTGGGGCTGACTGGGGAGCTGCCACCCCTGAACCCATTGGCTGTGGAACCACTTCAGTGATTCCTGGAGCAGGATTTGGTAGATCCTCGTGTGTGATGAGCTGTGTGTGTCAGAGGTGCTCTTGGGTGGAATGGGATCCACTGAGAGCTGTTCAAACCTTCCCTCAGAGCTGCAGGGCCAGGGAGTTGTGCAGAGGCTGTGGCACTACAGGGACAGCAGAGCTGGAAAGGCCAGGGATTCAGGTTTGAGGAAAGGGGCTTTCAGGCTGGATTTTGTACTCACCTGCTGCAGAGTGGAAGGAGCAAAGAGTATCAAGTCTGGTTCTCCAGACAAGGTGTTAAAATAAGAGTAGAGTGTATTTCTTCTTTTATTCTTGCTGTATTTCTGTGTCTCCATAGCAATAATATTTAATACAGCAGCACACCTTGCTGCCAGGACCTGACTGTTTATCACAAGTAACACTGTTCTAAGTGATCCTGAATAGTTTTCCTTTCTCTCTCAGATGTTTTCACCAATTTATCCATGCATAGGGACTAAACCTTAACTCTAAGAAGCTCTGTGGTGCCATGTGTAACCCTGTGCTCTTGCTTTTTGCAGGATGGAGGGGTCCACACATTACCAGTCCCACTGAGAAACCAACAGGATGTGGAAATCTATGTTCCCATATTTGTGTCACCCAGCATTTTGACATTTCCTTGGCAGCCAAAAGCAGGAGTCTACCAGTACACCATCCAGGTATGCCAAGGAAGTATCCAGCTGCAGAGAATATTCCTTAGGCAGGCACAAAACCACTCAGGTAGAGTTGACTTCGGATATTCCAGGTACAGTGACAGCCAAAACCTCATTTGGAGGAATTTAGTTGGATGTTGGTTACAGGAATTAATGTATATTTTAAAAAAAGCACCAAGAAACCAACAAACATAAAAACCCTCCTGACTTTTACTTCTTGTCTGTCCTTCCCTTCCTCTCATGCACCACACACATGGACATGGAGTGGTTTGGAATTCCAGGAAACATCCTAGGTACAAAGCTTCCCAGCAGTAATTGGAGGCTGCCATTTGCTGGAAAGGGTTGGAATTATGAATCTGAGTGGGAAGTGACTGCAGAGAGGGCATGACAAGATGGATTTGCAGCACTCTGCCAACCTTGGACACTAGTGTCCTTCAGTTCCCACCTCATGCTCCCCATAAAAAGTTCTGGGGGGGCAAAGACTTCAGTTTAATTGACAGGAGGGACTTGTTCCTTATATTTCTTATGTGTGTCTTTGCTCCCAAGCTGTCAGTTATTCCATATGCTTCATGCAGCAAATGGCTTCTCTTCCAGTATCCAATATTTCCAGTCTGACTAAGGAAAAGAACACTGTGGTTTCTCAGCCCAGTGTATCTCAGACTCCTCTTATCCCAGGTCAGTGATGCCCACACCCTGCACTCAGGGCTTTGATGCAGTTCCTGCCTCTCCTTTCTGCCAGTGTCTGTCTTCAAGGAATTGCACAGTATCCCAAGGGAGGCAGTGGGACACATGGTGTCAGGCTCTTCTCCCAGGCAACAACGACAGGAAAAGGCTTCAGGTTGTGCCAGGGGGAGGTTTAAATTGAATTTTGGGGAAAATTTCATCATGGAAAGGGTTGTGAAGCATTGGAACAGGCTGCCCAGGGCAGTGCAGAGCCACCATTCCTGCAAGTGTTCAAAAAACATGTGGATGTGGCACTTGGGGACATGGTTTGGTGGTGAACAGGGTGGTGTTGGCAGTTGGACTTGATGATCTCAGGGTTTTTTTCCAACTTTAATGATTCTGTGATGAGACTCAATCCCACAGGGATAAAACTGCATTCTCCAGTGTAAGTCTGATGGTGACTTCACTGGGTTCAGTGCTGCATCTGTACTTTGATTTCTGTGGCATTAGTTTGGTTTAGTTCATGCTGTTCCCAACCACACCAGCAGAGTGTGGTAAAAATTCTTAGTACAAATATGCATTTTCAGAACTACATCATAATTCTGCTGGAGTTTTCCCACTAAAGGAAAGTAACTGTGTTTTTGTTTCCCACCTCTTTTACAGTTCTATTCTTATCTCACCTTCCCTTGCATATATAATGAAGCATCTCACTGGAGAACATTCCTTCCTGCTACTGCAATAATTGTGTCAGGATCCTTACTTTACTGTGACTTTTCTTCATTAAAACATAGAAAATTTTTCTTCCATCTTTTCAGTTTGCATTGGCTGAAGCTGAGACCATTTGTCCATTCCACACAGCTCAGCTCTTCCTGCCTGGAGATCCATGTTTGCTTCCTACTCCAGTTTGTCAGGCTGTTTTAAATTGGTGGATAGACTGAAAGGGATTTTTGGATCTAGCCAAATTCTGTTTATAGCTGAAGTAGCTCCCTCCAGATAGTATCAGAATGACTGGTTTGTTGGGGGTTGCTTTGCTCATAAGGTGGTTTGTGTTGCCTTCCTTCAGTCCATGCCTGGAGAAATGCAGTGCCAGCCTTGGGAAGTTGAGTAGGTGAAGGTTTCTGTGTCCTGGGAGGGCACCACTGGCACAGGGAGGAGAGTGTGGCAGACTGACCTCTGGAGAGAAAAAATGTGTCTGGTTTGTGTGGCAGGCAGGTGGCACCTACTACCTGGGTATTTCTATGTCATGATTTCTCCTCATCTCCTTGTTTTAATTACAATACCTTTACAGAACATGCAGAACTCTTGCATTCTTTCAGCATTTCCCCACATCCTGTGCCTCTCCTCCTGTCACACCCATTACCTGTTTATCCATGTCTGTGTCCAGTGCTCCTTCTGGAATCAGGCTGTGCATGTGCTCAAGGGAAGGAAGAAGGGAAATGGCTTTCCTTTTCATTTTCTTTGTATTCTGTTTTTCTGGTAAAAGTTATTAGCCAAGTTCCTGCATAATTTAGAGTTGTTTACTGTCCACACTGTCCTTGTAGACAAGATTTATCACGGTGCTCATTTTTACTTTAATTATGAAACAGGTTAGAAGAAATGCAGAGGAAGTTAAAGAAATTAAAACAATGCACATAAACAAAAAAATTGCTGCAGTGATCACCCTTATTTTACTCTGATGGAACTTTGACATTAATTTTGGAGTGTCAAAGTCACCTCTCTTTTTAACTTGCTTTAATAACTTTCTCACTGTACCTTCCTGCATGGGATTTATATCCACAGGCACTTCCTGGAGCTGACAATAATGATGTTTAAAACATTTTTACAGCATTGTAATGATTGTGGTTCTGCAGTAAGTGGGATTGCACATCCTGGAGGACAATACTCTGTGTTGGCACATGTTTATGGCCCTTCCCTTTATACAGTAGGACCCTGCCCTGGTGCCAAGGTCTCCTGCAGTGGGTTTGTAATATCAAGTCTGTACAAAAATTCCACTCATTGATGCAATGCCATGATTAGAAGAGCTTGACTGATGTGTGGCTGGAGCATGTTTGTTCCATGGCTGCAGCTACACCTGCTCATTTTCAGCATAAAAATAAGCATTGCCAAGAACAGAGTGACTTATTTACCCCCTTTTACTTTTCCCCCTCTTGCCTCTTCCCCTCCTTCCCTCCCACATCCTTTTCCCTTTAGATCCCTTAACAATTCCCACTGCAAGAAGCTGGTGGGTGCAGAGTGACAGAGCCCCCAGAGCAGCAGCAGAGGAGCAGTGGGAGTTTGGAGGAGTAGGATTCTCCCTCTGCTGTGCTGCTCTGTGCAGTGCTCTGCTGACTGTGGGCACAGCTGGGAGGTGGGAGACTCCCACCAGCCTTGTGCAGCTGCAGAGGGGTCTTTGGGTTGGCAGCACACAGGTATGTGCATGAGGAAAGCTGAAACTCATGTGGATGAAGGGTAATAACCATCTCATCTCTCTCCTTGCTTATTTGGAAGTTGGGAGGTGTTATTTTATTTGCATTTCCCCATTCTCAGCGTGTTCCTGGTTTTCATGTGAGATATTCAAAGATGTGACAGCTGAGAAATGTGAGAGAACCATACACTTGATAAAACATTAGAAATATTTTCTGTTTGTATTCCAGGCTCGTGGTGGAAGTGGAAATTTCAGCTGGTCCTGTTCTAACCAGGCTGTTGCATCAGTGACAGGCAAAGGAGTAATGACAACTGGAAGTGATACTGGGATCAGTGTTATCAAGGCAGTTGATGTTCAGAATCCATTGCATTATGGAGAAATGAAGGTAAAACTTCTATATTTCCCTAATCACTCTTGAATATGGGTTTTGGAAACAGTGAAGCAGCTGAGAATGCCATAGGTATTCCCCTTCCAAAACATTCCTAGGAGGTTTCCCTGCCTCCCTGGAAATGATTAGTTTGTGCTCTTGGGATTCAAACTGTGCCCACTGCTTTAACTTTATTCCCATTTTTGCCCCTTCCTGATTTCCTTGGCAAGTCAGATTCCTTGCTGGAAGTTTGGAGTGCAAGGAGGAAGTGGTAATTTACTTCTGGCCTGGCCATCTAGGCAGACAGGGCAAACTAAAAATGCATTCTGCAGGGTGAGGAGTGGGTGTTTTCCCCTGATAGAAAAGGATGACCCATATCATCAGGATGTGCAAGGAAATTCCTGTCTGGAGAAGTGACTGAAGTGAGTACAGTGCCACACACAGAATGAATCCTGATACCAAAGCTGGCCAAGAACAACTAATATTTTAGGAAAATTAGGAAAAAATGGCAATGAAAAACCTCATGTAAATCTCCCTTTACACAGAAGTGTTAAAAAACATGTTTGGCCAAGACTGCCAAGTCTGTCCCATAATGAAAAGGGAACTATAGAAACAGATATTTTTCCTCTTTTCTTTTTTTTCAGTGTTTTTAGTCTGTGTGCTTTGGGAAAAATATTTCTATCCAAATAGAAATTTCTATCAGTTGAAACAGCTGCAACTACCAGTGCTGGGGGGTTGAGGGGCAAGTTAGCTTGGGGTTTTGCTCAGATTATTTGTGTCAATATTACAAAATGGATTTGAGAGGTACTAAGCTTCATACTTAAAATAATGGCTGAAATTCTTAAAATAATGACATTAAAATAATGAATTAAAATGTGTTCAGAATGCAATTTACAGATTTGCTCTGAAATAATTTCTGAACAACCCAGGATGCTGCTTTGTAGCAGTGCAGCTGTTACAGCAGGAGATACAGCAGTGAAGATGTTTCAGCTAAAACTTCTTATCCTCCAGCATAAGTGAAAGCCTGAGGACAGAAGGAATCCTCCTGCCCATGTGAGCTTTCAGAGCAGTTATTGCACAATCTGAATAGGTTATTTTTGAATGCCTTTGTTCCTGTGTAGAATTACTCCTCAGAGTTCTATATTTACTGACCTCAATGAGCGAGTTTAGTAGTAGTAGTTGGTTTAGGAGTAGTAAATCCACAGGGATTGCAGCTTTAACTCTGTGCTGTATGGTTTGGTATCCTGAAGCCACCTGCAGAAAATTAGGCAGTCAAGGTATTGCAAATAAAAGCTTTGATCATAGTGATTGTTATGAAATACCTGGTCAGTTTGTGGTGGATTCTTTAAAAAAAAACAAAGTAACAAACAATACAGTTCAGGTTTGTTCATCAACATACCAGCTAGAGAATCATGGAATCCCACAATGGTTTGGGTGGGAAGGACCTTAAAGCCCATCCAGTGCCACCCCCTGCCATGGGCAGAGACACCTCCCACTATCCCAGGTGGCTCCAACCTGGCCTTGGACACTTCCAGGGATGGAGCAGCCACAGCTTCTCTGGGCACCCTGTGCCAGGGCCTCCCCACCCTCTATAATAGTATGGAAGATCTATTTCTTCCAGTCTTGATCTGAAAGTAATCCTATAAGGATCACCTGTTGGAGCAGAGGGCTGTTGGGTTAGGCAGGAGATACTTGTTCACTTATTTTAGATTTCTGCAAATTACTGTGTGGAAATGTTGAGCCATGAACTCCCCTGAAAAGGTTTTGCCAACAGAAATGCAAGGGGAAAAAAAGGAAGAAAAAAGCCATTCAGGAAATAGATGGGTCATTAGTCCCTTTGGTTTCTAAATCCCTGCTGCTGTGAGTGCTGGAGGCTGGGGAGCCCTGCCAGCTGTGCCATGGCTAGTTCAGATCTGCTGTGAAAGTCAAGGCTGGGTATTAAATGTGTCCCAGTTGGTGATGGTACCTCCTGGAGATGCCACACAGCTTAATCCATACCTTAAATCAACAAGCAGAAGAGGGACTTCTAGGAGGGGCAGTACAGGGCTCAGCAAGCCAAGGTGGGAAGAGAGCCCTGGAATCCCTGTGTCCTGTGCTGCTGTCCCTGCAGGTCTATGTCACTGAGCCCAGTGGGATGGAGTTCACACCGTGCCACGTGGAAACACACGTGGGCCAAATCCTGGAGCTGCCCCTGCGGATCAACGGCCTCACAATGGAGACAGGAGAGCTGATCCCACTGAGGGACTGCTCACACCTGGACCTGCAGGTGGAAGTGGAGAACCAGGGGGTGTTCAGCACACTTGAAGGTGATTTGACCCCCCTCCCTCTTTTGCAGGTTAAATTAAGATGTTCCTGTCACACGTCTCCTTTAAATCACTGTTTCATTGCTCTGTACAGTATTCCCACTGAATTCCTAACTTCGGGGGGGGAATCAGAGTGGTTTTATTTTGAGGATGCATTTACTTTTTTATGCAGAATTGCATCCAAGGTCCTCCCCAGCTCTCTCGTCACCTCCCTTCAAAAAGCCACATTGAACTTGATTACCATGTCTGGCCATTCCTCTCCAAACATGTTTTCCTCTATGTTTAATTTCTCTAACAGGAAGACTTAAGCCAACTGGTGATTTCTGTAGTGGGATCAGAGTGAAGGCTGAGGCTCAGGGATCCACCACTGTGGTGGTTGGTTACACCCACGGGCACGTCCACCTCAGTGCCAGCATTGCCATCGCTGCCTACCTGCCCCTCAAGGTGAGGCTCCTCACTGCTCTACAGCAATGCAGCCCCTCAAACACCTTCAAATCACAAATAGCAAGTGCATATTAGGTAATGAATAGGTTTAAATATGAGGGGGAGGTTTTATATTTCACTGTTGGCCAAAGAAAATGAGAGTGAAGGGTCAACATGGAAATGCAAAACAAGGTGCTTATGGTGTCTCATCTTCAGAGGCCCAGCACTGCCCCTGCAAAGGTCAAGTCCAAGGCATCTGGCCATAGCTTTTTCCCTCAAAAGTGAAAAAATGTTAGTGCAAACCATACAAACTTGTGACTATAAAGAGGGTTTTATATTAAATATGCTTGCCTGTCAAATACCTTCAAATAATTATGCTCAAATAATTATTGTAAGGATGCTGAGACATCCTGAGCAGAGTGGGCACTCTTTCTGTTCTGCTCAGGATGTCTCAGCATCCTTACAATAATTATATCAGTGAGAGAAGTGTAGTCCCTCTAATTAGTAATTTTTCATATGTAAGGTATTATTCACATTTATTAGTCCCTTGAGGTGTAGTAAAGCTGCTTTTCATGTATAAAGTTAAATGATCCTGAGGTACCTGCCAGAGCCAGGTCGTGGTGACAAAGAGGGTGGATTAAGATTAAGTGCACTTGAAAAAAAGTAGTCTCTGCTCAGATATCTCAGTGAAGAACTTCTGTTACTTTGAAGTGTATAACAGTGATTTCCACATTCTGTTCCCTCCTTTCTGTAGAATGAAATATTTATGATGCCTAGAAAGGGAAGGCAGCATTTTTCTGTCAGACATCTATTAATAAATAAATTACAGCATTAAAAAGTGGGAGAAAGATAAACAGTCCAAGGGCAGGCAGACACTTGAGACTAAATCTCATCCTTTTCTAGTGGGATTTTAACTTTATATTACAAACACAACCAGGGAGTGAATGAAAGGAAAGAAGAACATTTATGCCAACCCTTCCTCTCTTCCTGCCAAAATGCACCTATGGAAAGAATTGAACCATCCTTTGTGAGCTGCTCTTTCTTTCTCACTAAACACCAAAATAATGTGATGATGTGGAACACAAACTACAAATGGTTCTTGTGTATTAAATGTCAGGTTAATTGCTGTGGTGAGCAGCACAGGCTGCCCCAGGGATACACATCAATGCAGAATTTGAAGTAAAACTTGTGTAGGAGAATAATTACATACACAGAACTGTGCTGGGGAGAGGGCTGTCAAGTGAAGGTACAATTTGACATTATTTCATTCATTTAAAGTACAGCAGAATATTATCTCTGTGCTCAGAAGAGTATATCAAGAGTCTTTGTTTTGCTGCAATTCTTCATGAAAGAGAGGTGATTAGAATGCAGCTAAAACTTGCCTTTGGATCCCTGGGTTCCACTGAATATAATCCAACTGGACAGAATTCTTGGAGGTGATGGTGATTATTTTGGTGCACCTCTGTTCTTCAATAACTGCTGACAGAGCACTGCACAGCCTCATCAGAGCAACAAATACAGCTGTTCCATTAAGAAGGAAGTTTATTTTGCAAAGCACAAGCCAACTGTGTGTACACAGCCTTATTAATTTGTAATTAATTCCTTCATGACAGGCTGTTGATCCACCGTTTGTCGCTTTGGTGACTTTGGGTTCCTCCAAAGACATGTTGTTTGAAGGGGGACCCAGACCATGGGTCCAAGAACCTTCCAGGTTCTTCAGGAACATCACTGCTGAGGATGCAGAAGGTCTTGCCCTGTCTTTGCTTGGACATTCTACATCTCAGAATAACAACCAGCACTGGGTTAGAGCATCCTGCAAAAGCCTGGGAGAGCAGGTGTGTGCAGAAGGGGTTTGTGTTGCCCTCTATCAAATACTGAACAGGCTCCAAACAGATTTATGGTGCCATATACCTGTTACAGAGCAGGCTGTTTTTATAAGAAGCCAGTAAAGAACTTGGGTAAGTACATTGTTTATGCATTGTGATACTGGTGCAGGTTTTAAAGTGAGCATTTCCCAACACATTATGTTACAAAGTGGTTTATGATGGGTTTATTGCAGAATAAACCCAAGTCATGGAAACCTTCTGTTGTGGGATGCACTAAACATCCTGATAAGTGCAGCTTCAGTTTGCATAAGCAGGATCAGAGCAGAAGGTTACTGCAGCCAGCTGACTCTTCTGTCTGACCTGCTCCTCTTAAACACATTACCTTCCAGTGTAATTCTGTTTAACAAACGTCAGCCACAAAAATTCACTGCTCTGCTGTTTGTGCAGCCTTTGTGAGCGTGGCCATAGTCATTTCCCACCTGGTCTTGTTTTCTCCAACACACAGCAGTGATTTATCCTGCTTTACTCGCCCTCCCCAGCCTGTAAAGCATTTAGCTTTGATTTAATGTTTTCTTCCTACAATCCTGTGAGACCTGACGTTGGGGCTCCCAAATTCCATTGTTTTCCTTAGTGGACACTACAAAGTGGAGCTATTTCTGCAAGTGCAAATTCATAAAGAACAGATGTTGTCGATGTGTGGGTGTGTGCACAGGTCACACCTGGATGGCTCTCCCCAGTGCACAAGCAGGTAACCAGGGCTGTTAGGCTGCTGCCATACCCTGCTCTGGCTTTATAGCCACTTTGTTTTGCTAGAAGCTAAAAAAGGAATGTAAAATAAAAGAGAAGATGTTTTTAAACACACCGAAGTGACTATAAATATTGTCTTTGCGCTGTTCCGTTCTCACTCTGCAAGAAGAACACCTGCTGTTTCCTTTATAAGTTACAAGAGATTTGTTGTGAATTTAGTTTGATAGCAATGAATAGCAACACCTAGGAAAAATTCCCAGGAATAATCCTTTCACAGCGATACAGAGCTGCTCTTGAAACGTGCACCTCCTTTTACATCTTCCTGTGTTAATAGTGGTTTAAATCCCCAAGAATCCTATTTTTGCTTGTTCATTCTGACATCAGAGCATGAGGCCTGTGAAAACACAACCTGCCTGAACTCAGCAATCCTCCTCTCTCTCCTCATTTGCCTGTTTCCAGGTTCTGGTGTTAACAGTTGGAAACAGCCCCACGGTGACCAACGCGTTGCCGGCGGTGGAAGCTGCCGCGGTGAGGTTGGTGTGTGCTGTGCCTGCGCGGCTGGCGCTGGTCCCTGTCTATGGCAGCCCCCAGCTGGACCTGGCCTGCCCTTTGCTGCAGCACAGCAAGCAGGTGGTGAGTGTTCCCAGAGTGGGACAGCAGTGTGGGCACTGCTGGTGTCCCTGGGTGCCCCCAGGGCCAGGGAGGGGATGGTCCCCCTTTGTTCTGCCCTGGGAGATCCCACCTGGAGCTCCCGTGTCCAGCTTCGGGGCTCCCAATACAAGAAAGATGTGGATGTCTTGGAGCAAGAAGAGGCCACAGAGGTGGTCCAAGGGCTGGAGCCCCTCTGCTCTGGAGCCAGGCTGGGAGAGCTGGGGGTGTTCACCTGGAGGAGAGAAGGATCCAGGGAGACCTTAGAGCCCCTTCCAGAGCCTAAAGGGGCTCCAGGAGAGCTGGAGAGGGACTTGGGACAAGGGGGAATGGCTTCCCACTGCCAGAGGGAGATGGGATAGATCACTGCAGGGATAGATGGGATATTGGGAAGGAATTCTTCCCTGGGAGGGTAGGGAGGACCTGGCACAGGGTGCCCAGAGAAGCTGTGGCTGCCCCATCCCTGGAAGTGTCCAAGGCCAGGTTGGACAGGGCTTGGAGCAATCTGGGATAATGGGAGGTGTCCCTGCCCATGGCAGGGATGGGATTGGGTGAGCTTTTAAGTTCCTTTCCAACCCAAACCGTCCTGGGATTCTGTGATTCCTCAGCGATTGTTCACACAGCTTTATAAAGGGACCTGCCAGAAAATACGAATATACCTAAAAGCATTTGGACTGTGGCTTCTCACATGAGTGTCACACTGTGAGATAAAACTGGTTTTTTATTTAAATAAAAGAAAAAAGGGGGGGAATAGTTTTGCTTCTAAGGAAAGTACTTGTTCTTTGTAGCATTTCATTCTATTCCAACTACTCCACTGAGTATATAGAGACATATTTTACCATCCATGTGTTACATGAGTGTGCATTTGTGTGTGTCTTGTCAGTAAAGGCACAAACTTTGCTGGTGTGAAGATCCCTGGGGAAGCACATCCAGTGACATCAGAGGTGTCCAGCTTTGCACCTCTGAGTAAATGGACAATGCATGTGTATAGATTATCAAGCTTAAAGAACTTTGCTATTCTGCTTTTATTCTGTGTTCTGTATCCTAATGAGTGTTGACATGTGTGGGCAGCTCAGTAAATACCATGTTAATATTCCCAGGTAAATACAGAAGTACTCCTAAAACTGCAATGCCCGTTGGGTTGATGAATCATTTTTAGCTTCTATGTATTAAAAAGATGAGATTTTTGTGTGTTATCAGTCACTTCAGAGCTCACCTGCCTTTCTGGCTCTGTCAGTGAAGTTGGCACAGGGCTGATGCTGCATTTCACCAGAACTGAGCTTCTGACAAACACCAGTGTTCTTCATTATTTGTTTGAATTCTAAAGAGATGTAGTTTGGTTGTAGTTCGATTTTGTTGTTGTTTTGGGGTTTTTTGTTTGTTGTTTTAAGGTAATTCAGTGCCTAAAAAACCCCATCCTCCAAAAATCCCCCTTCAGTTGAAGCCCAGCTTAATGATTTGCATTGATGGCTCATTTTAATGAACATTCCTCATGTAATGAGTGTTGCAGTAAATCTCAGCTTGTTTTAATGATTAAAAAGTCCTCTCATATCTGTTCAGTTCCAAATATTCAGTTCCTTCTTTTTCAGGTTCCTGTTTCAAATTACCGCAATCCAGTCCTGGATTTGGCTGCCTACGACCAACAGGGCAGTAAATTTGATAACTTCAGCTCCCTTAATGTTGTCTGGGAATCCACAAAACCAGCCTTTGCTCATATTGAGCCTGAGGTGCCCATGGAGCTGATTCTGAAGGAAGATGGGAACGGTCAGAAGAAAATGCACGGTATGAGTTGGTTTAAATGACCATTCCATTGTTTGGAGAGCATCAGGATTAAATCTGTTTGGAAATGCTGAGCTTGATTAAAGAAATTATTGGAATTTGCAGACCTATTTCAGCTTGTCATCGTGTGTGCTGTTGGGGGGAGGGGCAGAAAAAAGGAACAAAACCCAGTGTCTAAAGCTGTCTTGAGGGAGAGAGTTCTTGTCTGTTGAGAATGATCCTAGAAGAGCTGAGCAGTGTATTTTCCATCCATGTTTGGTTGTAGGCTTACAAACTGTAGGGGTTCACCGGGAGTTTGGGACAGCTGCCATCTCTGCAACTGCCACTGGGTACCAGCAATCCCACCTCAAGGCAGCCAAAGTGAAACCCCAGGTAACAGAGCTCTGGTTTTTATTTTCCTGTGGGCCTGTGATGTATTTATTTGGTGCACAGCAATGTACAAAGGCAGCTCCATGGCTGGTCCTGGAGACAGGGCCATAAAACTGCTTTTCTTCTTGTTCATGGCTTTCCCTGCTTTCCTCTGCACTAGGTGCTGCTGTCCATGTCCAATATATCCAAGTCCTTGAGAGGTTTTTAACCATCTGGGCACGGGGATTACAAAGGAGTGTTTCAGTTGGTTTGGTTTCTAGTCAGGTTTTTTTTAATGAATTGCTGAATCTCTGCTTGTCCTTCACTAAAGCAACCATGTGCTTCCTGCAGCTGTCACTGGGGAAAGCAAATGGATTATTGCCACTGCAGGGCTGGGTGGGAGAGTTCTGCATGAGCAAAGGCAGAGCTCACTGATTCCTCATGTGCACCATATGTTAGTGTGGGCTCTGACTAATGCTCTCTTTTCTTTTTCCTGAGAGACTTGTTTGTACAGTGCCAGCCAGAAGCCCAGGCTCTCATTTTACAAGTCATTAGCCACTCTGAAATACTTCAGTTTGTAGATATGCAGCACAGGGAAGAAAACCAGCAAAAGGTAGTGGTGATGAACAGAGGGGAGCTGTAAACAGGTGGCAATTTTGTTTATGCCACATTGCAACTGAATAGGAAGGCAGGTTTCAGCCTGTGACATGCACAGTAACTGACTCTTAAAATATCCTGCCTTCTAAATTGAATTTCTCTTTAATTTTGTTAAGATTTAAGTGGGTTTTGACTATCTACAATCATGTGCCTTGAGAACAGAGCTGAAGCAAAGGGTAAAATATGCAGCTAAAGGTGACAGTGTTTAACTCAGAACAGGTACCAGATGGATACTAGTAATGTGGAATATCCTCTGGGCCAGATTCCTGTCTGGTTTGGCATCTGGATGGTAAATTCCTTGGGACATGATCTGTTTTGCCACTTGGCTCTTGACTTTTCAGTGAGGTTTCCAGTCTGTTCCTGTTGGGAGCATGGGGTAGATGCATTTCCCCAGAAGCATTTGACTATATCTTGGTCAGAATGACTACAACACACACAGTTACTTTGCCACCAAAGGTGTTTGAGATATTTGGTTCTGTTTCTGTGTTCTCTTAAAAAAATGAGTTGTCATATGGACTCTTTGTGTTCTGCACTTGTTTTATAATTCACTGTGCTCTGCTTTATCAGACTAATATTTAATATTCTTTCTTATTTTCAGAGATAATAAAAAAGTGAATTCTCTAAACTTTGCCTTGAATTCAGAGAAGTTTTGTTGTATTTCACAGTGAGATACATTCATGTAAAGTGGCACTGCAGTTCTTAAATTCTAGTCTCTGTGTTTAAGATACTTCTATCAGCCAAAACCACAAACAAAATCTAGTGGGTGGCACATCAAAGATGAAGAGATTGTTCCATGTTTAAGTGGAACACCCCATTATCTCATTAGGGAAAGATGACATCCTTTCTACATCAAGGAAATAACTCTACTAATGAGGTGAAATGGGTACAGAATAGAAACTTCCTCTAAAAACCTTTTTCCTTTTCTAAGCTAATGTTGTTATGAGTGAGTGATTAAACAGGCATCTGGCCCAGTGTTTGTGTAGTTATATTTAAGGAAAAATTTCTTCTGGTGGCCTGCTGAGAAGGATCCCAAACAGATGAGTTAGAAGTAGAAAACTTTCTGTGTGTATCAGCTTAATCATCCTGGATGGATTTAGGCCTGTCCTTGAGTTAATCCCAGACATGCCAGACTGGATTCACTGATCCTGCTGCACTTTCAGGGCCTTGGTTCAGTGTCTTGGCCAGGGCTGCAGGACAGACCATGTAGAGAAGGGCTGAGCCCATCACTGCCTCCTGAGGGAATCCTCATCACCTCAACTTCTCCAGCTCTGGCTCTGTTCTGCTTTAAACATCCTGCCTGCACAAACAAGGGCCTGGCACTGTTTCTAACCCTTTGCTGTAACAGCTAAAATGTTCCTTTCCAGTATGAAGCTCTGCTCCCAGTGTCTGCCACCATTGAGCTGATACTGGTGGAAGATGTGAAAGTGAGCCCCACTGATGTCTCCATTTACAACCACCCCGAGGTCCAGGTAAGGACTTACTCTGCCACAAATCATAAATTATGTGATATGTGTAAGGAAACCAGTTCTAGCAACACACTAATTTTGGATGCTTCTCTGCTTTTGCAGGCAGAGCTTGTCATCAAAGAAGGTTCTGGGTATTTTTTCATTAATACCAGTGTGCCAAATATTGTAAGAGTGACACATGAGGAGGCTCGAGGTGTTGCTTTGGTGAGTGCAGTGTTTTGTGATTTCATGCCTTTTTGGTGACCTGGTGGTTGTCCTGCAGCTTCATCACTGTTGGTTATTTTCCAGTACTTGTGGATGGAGAGGCAATGCTGCATTTGGGATGTTTTTCCCTTTACTTCAGACAGGGGATCTGTGCAGTTCCAGGTATTGGAAATGGTTCCATTACAGTTGTGATGCACAGGTGTTCCCTGAATGAGACAAAAGGCAGTACCAAGGTCTTCACCCATTACAGTTCTGCAGTAAAATGCATTTTTCCTTAACCATTTTGGTTTTCACTGCACTGAGAAAAGTTTCATTGCTCTAAGTGATCTGTTGTGGAGTTTTTTCCCTTCTGATGGCACAAGAATATCAGGACACCAGAGTGTTGTAGCTGAAGATCCATTAATTCACTTGCAGCCCAGAGGCTGCTTGCACTGCTGAGCAGCATGATACTTCTTACATACATTTTACAGCTTTACCTTTACTTTGGTGGTAGAATTCTGTGTGTTTGAGCCTTGTACATTTCTGCATCAACTGCTTCTGTCTTGAACGTGATACAGATTTTACCCTGTGAACCAGAGCCAATGAAAATAAGTGCTATAATGCAATTTTCTTTTGGCATTGCAGGTGCAGCCTCTGCTTCCAGGCTCAGTGACTGTAATGATCCATGACTTGTGTCTGGCTTTCCCTGCCCCAACTAAAGCTGATATTTCTGTGTCTGACATCCAGGAGCTGTATGTCCGAGTTGTTGACAAGGTTGGTGCCTTAGAACCAGCATTAGTGGCTGATCCCTGATCCAGGTGCTCATGGTGAACACAGGGATGAGACATGTACAAGGTGCAGAGAAGCTCCATGATCTCCCTGGGTGTCTGTCCCTCCCAAATCCATCCCTTTAGGTTAGAAGTGTCTCAGACTATCAGGCATCTCTTACTTCATGTTCTGTGTGGCAGCAATCTCACCCTTTGCATTTACACAGCAGTGTTAATCCATAATTTATATGGACATGCTCATTTACATTCCCTCTTGTTGCAAGTGCATGAGAGCAATTCTTTTAGGAGTAGGTTTTGCCCCAAGGTCATTTTCCATATGTCAGGTTTTAAAAATTAACAAAAAAAAAAAAGTCCAACTCATTTCACTTGCCAGCTTGGGTGCACCTTAAACAAAATAAGTGTTGATATTTCTGGATGTTTTAATTATGCCCTTGCCAGCTGAAAGACCTGAATTCATTTATTTCCTTTGACACTAAATCTAGTTGGCAGGGGTTGTTGTTTAAAACCAGTGCTAACCTAACCTTGGGGCTCTGTCTCTCCTCCCCTACTACAAGTGTAATACAAAACAAAATGAAAACGTTTATGCTAATAAATAAGAATAGTTTAAATGAAAAATGACTGGATGTATCTGTTTCAGGTGGAGATAGGAAAAACAGTTAAGGCTTATGTCAGAGTTCTGGATGACTCTAAGAAACCCTTTCTGGCAAAATACTTTCCTGTCATGGATCTCAATCTAAGAGCAGCATCTCACATTGTCTCACTTGTGTAAGTTTTGGGTTTATTTTATTAATCTGCAGATAAGAATAAGCAACAGATGAGTAAAGTTATTGGCTTGGAGGCATGGTGGTGTACAGTGACAGAGATTTTATTTATTTTGGTTTTGTGAAGTCTTATTGACCTGGTAAATAGTAAAAATTCCTACTATTTGTCAAGAAAGTTGCCTGAACTAACAGTGTAAATCTTGTTGACTGATGAGTGAGACTGGATTTGTGCAGGGCAATGTTTGATGGAGCTTTGTGAAGCAGTGACTTGGCAAACAGTGTCAGGTGAAGGGCTCTGTGTGAAGACACATCTGATGTTATCAAACTCCTTGTCCGTGACTTGTTTCATTTTCCTTTCAGGTGTTTAATTTTAAGATAAAATACAAGCTGCAAAAAGCCACAGAAATATGATGCTCACCTTAATTTTACTTAAGACATAGTTCCTTAGCTTGTGATAAAACTTCAGTGGACTAAATGAGTCCTTTGCATTTGTTCCTGCACTTTCCTCCCTGAATTTGTCCCTCCATGTGATTTGCTGCAGCCCCCTCAGGGAGGCTCTGGATGAGCACACTGCTGCTTTCCTGGTGCATGGCATGGCCATTGGGCAGACAAGTCTTGTGGCAACTGTGGCTGACAAAAAAGGACAAAGAATCAACTCTGTTCCACAGCAGATCGAAGTAAGTAATTTCAGATAGATGTGGTGGTGGTGGAATAGAAATGAATAAGTTACAGTTACAGTGCAGCAAATAATTTGGCAGAAATCAGATCATTCTGTCCAGAAGTTGCCCAAATGTGAATCTGTTTCACATGTCAGTGTTTTTAACCAAGTTTTTGCATGCTCAATTTACTGTAATTAAGCAAGTAAAGACTCAGTTTTACACTTGTACTGTTCTGAGACATAATTTATCTGTTTGAAATATCCTGAACCAAATATTCCTGTTTCTGGTTTTAGGTCTTTCCCCCCTTTAGGCTACTGCCAAGGAAAGTGACCCTAATTACTGGGGCCACAATTCAGGTGAGGCACCTTCTTACATAGTTTCTTTCTTTTGTAATTGTGTTGTAAAATAAATGTACATAACTTGGTTCTAAGCTGTAGATACTCAACAGTTTAGCTACATTCACACGGAATGGGCCAGGACACAGGGAATGGCTTCCCTTCCAAAGGGCAGGGTTAGGTGGAATATTGGGAAGGAATTCTTGCTGAGGCCCTGGCACAGGCTGCCCCGAGCTGAGGCTGCCCCATCCCTACAAGTGTCCCAGTTGGAGCAGCCTGGGATAGTGGAAGGTGTCCCTGCTCATGGAACAAGATGATCTTTAAGGTTCCCTCGCAGCCAAACCATTCCGTGATTCTACATTTCCGTGATTAATACTCTGCACAAGAATAGTTTCATTCTTGAACCACCTTCCATTTTGCTGTATATCTGGATTTGTATTTGTTTTGTCAAGGGAATGCCAGCTTTTCTGGTGTTAAATAAATGAATTTAGGCAGGGTGGGGTAGTTGTACAAGCTCTGTGGAGTGGAGGGAGCACATGGTGCACCTCTGTGCACCCACATATTTCCTGGTCTGCCATCCTGCAGGAAATAATCCCTGAGCTGCCCTGGGGAGTTGAGGCAGCCAGAAGACACTGCTGAGCAGGGAGGGGAGGGTTACCCAGGAGCAGTAACTGCAGCTGTGTGTGCTGTCAATGCCAGATCACCTCGGAGGGAGGCCCTCAGCCCCTGTCCAACATCATCTTCTCCCTGGACGACGAGCGTGTGGCCGTGGTGAACAGCACTGGGCTGCTCACAGGACTGGCTGTGGGCCATGGGCTGGTCACAGGACTCGTGCAGGCTGTTGATGCAGAGACAGGACAGCTTGTGGTGGTGTCTCAGGTAATGCTTTGCCACTGTTTGGGGCTCTGGGAGGCTCTGTGCCTCATGGCTTTGGCTCTAGATGGGGGCACATGGTCTTTGTGCATGGGCAGTGTTACCTTGGGCACTTCCCTGGGTTCCTGAAGATGAAAACTCAGTGTTTCTTACTCCCTGGTTTGTGAACTTACACGTGTGCTGGCACAGGTTGGTACTTAGAACAGTGGGTAAATCTTGCTGTGCCTCAAAGCACAGTTTTACAAATAACCCAGGAAGGCTTTATGACCTGTCTGACACCTTTAAAATTGATCAGTGCTCTAGAAAAGCACATCTAAAGAAGCTTTTCTGACACAGCAGGAGGTTGCCCTTGCCTGCATCCCCTTACAGCTTAGCACTTAGGTCAGTTGGGTTCAGAAGGCAACTGTTGCCCAAGAAACACATTGTCTCTTAAGCTACATCAGGCTGGAGCAGAGCTTTCATTTGTGCTGTGCTCTGAGGTACAAGCAAGAACAGATCCCTGTATCTGTGAGGTACCAGCACTGAATCCCTGATATTCCATCAGAACCTGTATCCTGACTTTCCTGCAGCTGAGTGTGAGGGAGCACAAGTCCCTGGGACCTGCATCAGACTCAGAGCACCAGAACTTGGGCCAAACCTCCTGACTCCTTCCTTTGAGGTGGAGGCAGGACAGCTGCTGTGAACCACAAAGCTCTGCTGCCTGACAGATGTCAGCACAGGCCAGGAGGAGACAACGTGGTTTTTAAAAGAAGTAAAATATAAAGAAATCTGGGCTTTTCAATGCGTGGGCAGCAGTTTGCCCTGGTGCAGTGGCAGGAGGCAAAGTGAACTGGAAGGCTAAATCTGCTGCCCAGTGAGGTCCAGGTCTGACCTTTCCTCCCCAGTATATAGCAGGAATAAAATCTATCAGGAATGTCAGGATATCTGAAGAGGAGACATCAGAGTGTCACACATCTTTTTATTCTGGAATGTCCCATTTGCTGCTCTACAATCCTCATATCCTTCTAATTCTCTTAATGTCGTCTTTACCTCCTGGGTTTATTGACCCCTTTTCTCCCAGGGAACACTATGATCTTGTCCCTTGCTGTCTGTACCTTCAGCTCCATCATTCATGTCATCAGTAATTCTGAGCAGAGACTTTTTTTTCAATTTAGGGGGCATCTTTAAATGTCTAGCAATCAAAAGTTAATGCTTTTGTAGTTTTTTACAGTCCTACTGAATTTGTCCATCTGTGTTTTCTGTGGTAATTCACATGCAGTAGTGATTAAATAATGGCACAACAGTGGCTAGAGCCTGAAAGTGAAATCTAGGTCTCATTTCTCAAGTGCTTCCAATGTCTTCCCTTCCTGCTTTCCAGGACAAGGTGGAAGTTGAAGTGGTGCAGCTGACAGCTGTCAGGATTCATGCTCCCATCACACGCATGAAAACTGGCACTCAGGTGAGTGGGGCTGGGCTTTGCTTCTCTTGCCTTGACACACTGAGCTCCACATTGTGACCATTCCTGTCAGACCTGCAGCTCCCAGTGGCACCAGGGCTGGAGCAGGGAATGTGCTCCAGTGGAGAAGCTTCCCCTGAGGATGGGGATGCCCAGAGAAGCTGGGGCTGCCCCATCCCTGGAAGTGTCCAAGTTCAGGTTGGAGCAACCTGGGATAGTGGAAGGTGTCCCTGCCCATGGTAGGGTGGGACTGGATGGGATTTAAGGTCCTTTCCAATCCAAATGATCAGGATCCCATGATCCTAAAACAAAATTCAAAACGAGTTTACCTCCTACACCAGATTTTTAGAAATTCAGGCCCTCCTGTAATCTGGACAAGAGTTCTCTCATCCTCATTCTGTTTGCAGCAGAGGATTCCTTCCTTTATATAGTGCCAATCTCCAGTGTGTTTGTTATGTCCAGAACAACAAATACTGCTTAAATCATCTTTTATAAGTCTGTTTTGAAGAGTCTGTATTCTCCTATTAGTTACTCATTCCACAATGGCAAGTGATTGTAGCTCATTGATCCCAGCTGAACTAATTGCTTTGAAGATTAAAAACTTGGAAATCCCTGGTTTTTTGTTTGTAGAGCATGTACCAAATGAGAAGGAATGAAAATTAACTTTTGGCAAGTTGGTGATATCTGTGTGATAAATCCTTGCAGCATAAATAGCAGCCCAACCATCTTCTTCATAAGAGACACCATTTCTTGATCAGGGAATTTGAAGTTTCACTCTCTTTGCCGTGTGCAGGTGTTTTGTTTCCATCCTGGCATTGCCTCAGCAGGTTGGTTTCTCTCTTTCTAGATGCCAGTTTATGTCATGGGCATCACCAGCAGTCAGACTCCCTTCTCTTTTGGCAATGCTGTGCCAGGGCTGACCTTCCACTGGTCTGTCACAAAGAGGGACACTCTGGATGTCAAGACAAGGCACAGTGAGGTAAGATACATGTTCATTTGCATGGGTGTGTGTTTTGGGAAAGGAAACTGCCACATAAGGGGAATTGAGAAAGTATTGTCACCTCCAGCCTCTCAAAATCCCCCAGTGACTGTCAGCACTGGGGGTGATGTTTCCTCTGTACCAAAGTCTGCTCTTTCCATGAGTCAAATTTTAATGACTTTCTCCTGTCCAAGGCTTCTTTCCAGCTTCCTGCAAAATACAACTTTGCAGTGGATGTTTATGGCAGAGTAAAGGGAAGAACAGGCCTCAAAGTTGTGGTGACGGTGCAGGATCCTGCAGCCAACCAGTTCCTCAACATGGCAAAAGAACTGTCTGATGAAATCCAAATTCAGGTAGGATGATTTTCCTCACAGTTGATGTTTAAATACCTGTGTCAGAACTGAATTCAAGTCTGTATTTGAAGTCAGGAATTGGAAACTCCAAGGAGTAGCTCCAGCTTTGGTTTCTTTGAGCCCTTACTCTTGCTCGTGTCATGTTCCTCTCAGGGGCATTCAATTCATGGGCTCAGCCTTGGGGAGTCTGAAATAACTCTGGTGAATGTGGGGTCTCCAACACCATTTCACTTGAGAAAACTCCTGTTTTCATGTCTCTTCCTAGTTTAGCAATAGGCCTGGAAATAAATGTTCTTCAGAATGATTTGTAGAAGATACTGCCTATCCCATTCTCATACACTCATACTCCATTGTAATTTTTTACCTTATTTATTATACAAGGGGAAAAAAGTGTTGTAATTCCATTTGAATGTATTTTTCTTTGTTTTGAAGATTAAATAAATAGAAGTAAATTTCTTGCTGCACACAGTGGTCTAAAATGCCTGTTATTTTCCAGGTGTTTGAAAAACTTCAGCTAATGACTCCAGAAGTGGAAGCAAAACAGATCTTAATGTCACCAAATTCCTTCATAAAGCTTCAGACAAACAGGTCAGTGATGAGTTCTCATACTGTGACTTGTGTCAGCACTTTCTGTTGGAAGGAAGCTGTGTCAGTTTTTGGGAACAGTATCACAGTACATCCATGTCATACACAACTTATCTGGTGATTAAAACTGTCTTATCAGTTCTCTTGGGCTTTGTCAAATCTTGTATTAGATTGTGGCTAGAAAAGGCATTCAATATTGGGAACTTTGAGATCCTTATTTTAAAAGCTGCTGAGCCAGTTAAGCAGTAACCTGCTTCCAACAGGGTTTCTGATGGGTGTTTGAGGCTTTATGGAAAATACTTCTCTGTATTTCTTACACAGAGGCTCTGCTGGATTTTCAGATTAAAATGTCATTTCCAAATGAGAAAATCTTTTTACATAATCTGTTTTCAAAGACTGACATTTCAGACTTATTTCAGGCTTGAAATGTGGTTTTCTCACCATAAATATGTGCAGATACAGACAGTGGGACACACTGAGGGAGAGGCTTTGGATTTATTAGTTTTTTGAGAGGAGGGAACCCTTGGTTTTGTAGAATCCCAGGATGGTTTGGGTTGGAAGGCCCTTAAAGCCCATCCAGTGCCACCCCCTGCCATGGGCAGGGACACCTCCCACTGTCCCAGGCTGCTCCATGTGTTCCAACCTGGCCTTGAGCTGGAGCTTAGTGATCAGAGTCATTGAGCATCTGCTTTTGGAACAGTTCCACAGGAGCATTGGTGGTGTTTTGCTCTTTCTTGTGAGGAGTTTTTCTGATTAATTAATGAATTAGTCATTAAATTGACAGATACCAGTTTGTACATGTCTTTGTCCCAATATCTTCCTTATCCACTGTTGGAGCCCCTGTGTCTGAACTCCACCAAAACCAATTATACTATTGCCAAGAGAAGGGCAACTAAAATGCAGCCTTAATGCTTTTTTTCCTAGAATAGAGTATTTCTATCTATCTGTTTCTACATGGGGAAGATTGGAAGGGGAAAAAAGTCCCTTTCAGACCTGTTAGAAGATGTGGTAAGTGATACTTCAGAGCAGGAATGTGTCAGAATGCCCAGTAATTGCAGTCGATGTATTTGCTGACTGTATTAATATGGAAATACCATGGTGAGAGCTGTTCCAAAAATTAACCTTGTCTACAGAACCACTTCCAGGAAACTGAGGAGATCCACTTAATCAAGGCCTTGTTTTTCTCTCTAATACCATCCCTGGCCCTGCCAGACTAACCTCCCTCTGAGTGCTCTTTGCAGAAAATGATGGCAGAGGCTGCTTGGTGGAGCCTCAGATGGAATTACCTGGAGTCACCTTTACATCAGTGAATGGAATTTAGATTTTAATACATTTCTAAACCCACATAAGTCTTCTTCCAAGTGAGCTTGAACTGAAACTTTGCTTTCTTAGACTAGAACACAGGCTTTGCATTTTTTTTGCTGCAGACATGTGGAAAACCCCCATATAAATAACAGTCTTTTTAATTTATATAATTTGTTGGTGTAAAGAAGGTTTTACTCATTTCAGGGGTTCCCTGCTTTTTGTTGTCCTGTTTTGCTTGTTTGCTTTAAGGGACCGAGTGGCTTCCATGAAATACCGTGTCCTGGAGGGACCAGATAAACTTCCTGTTGTGAGAATTGATGAGAGAGGTTTCCTTAGGTCTGGGTCTTTGATTGGATCCTCAACCATTGAAGTGATTTCCCAGGAATTCTTTGGCACCAACCAGACCATCACAGCTGCTGTTAAGGTACTGTCAGCTCTCTTTCCTTGTCCTGAAGTACAGCTTCACTTTTGCAACAGGGATTGTGGATGCACATCCTGAACCTCACTTCTGGAAAAATATGGGAATGATGAATAGTTAGCTCTGAGCTTTAGAAAAAGTTCACTAAACTAAACTTAGATGGATAAACATTAATCCCAGCAAATGCTTAAATTTGGTACCTTTTGCAAAAAAAGCCTGTGTGTGCATGTGCTTTAAAATCCTTTTTTTTTTTTTTTTTTTGGAAGAGTTTGTTCTAAAAATCTCTTAGAAGGTTGATAATGATAGAAGTTGAAATACAAAAAAAAAGATGCTAATGTTATAAACCTGCATTTTGCAGTGTGTGGAAAGGTTAAATATCATCTGGAGTCATGAATATAAATGTTGTGAGGTAGCTAAGTGATACCTAGATTTTCAGCACGTCAGAGGTACAACTGTACAGTGCCCCAGAATGTGATCTTTCTCTGTTGTTTCCCAGCAGTTCAGCCTTTGTATGGAATGAGAATCTATGTCTTTCCAGATGCAATAATTAGCTGCTCTTGGCTGTTTGGAGGAGCATGTCCTGTGAGCCTGAACCACACTGAGAAAGGACAAATCTGTCACAAACCCCGGTGGTTTGTTTCACCAAATGAAACATTTTTCTCTCCCAAAACTTTATATGTTGGTGGGATGCTGTCATGGGAGGTGTGATGTATCTCACTGGCTGGGCACTTGGGACTCAAGGGAATGTGTATCCATCATTTCTGTTCAGAAATCCTTGTGCCAAGAACTTTGTGCCTCTGAGAACATGAGCCTTGACATCCCTGCTGCTCCAGTTGCTCCTGTCCCTTTGTACTGTCAGCAGCTTCCCTGTGTCCCAGCTAAAGGAGAAGGACATACAATTGAGTGCTGACTTTAAATTATTTGGAAGTTGAACTCCTGTGACCACTGTCAAGTGGCTTGGTGGGGGTTTTCATTGGAATTTTGGTGTTTTCCATAATGCTCAGCTTTGCCTGTAGGTCTGTCCTGGGTGGAGAATGAAACAAGGGATGGGGGCTCGGTGTCACTAATGCCCCTCCTGCTGGGAGGTGGTGGCAGGGAATTTTTCCACCTCTGTTACAGGTCACCTTGTTCTTCCCTTCACTGCTGGATCCAGTGAAGGACACTGCATGATGTTGGGGTTGTCTCCAATGACATTTAGTCAGCACACAGTGGAACTGGAGTTCAGTGCCCCTGTGTGAGTTCCCAGGGTACCAGACCTGGCAGTCAGTGCACAGAGAGCTCCTGGTGGTAGGAAGCACCTCAGTTCAGCATCCTGGACAGCTCAGTTGTTTTCCTGTACTTACTGAACTCCACTGCTTTTTATGGAAATGACACTTTTAACCTCACAGTGACTTTGTGAGGTAACACTGGTTACAAAGCTGCTTCATTTTGTGGCTGAAGAACTGAGAGTTTGAGAGGTTTTGCCCAAGGTCATGTCAAAAACCTTGTGACAGAGCTGGGGCTGAGCTGGAATCTGTTGTGTCATTGCAAGGCAAAGCTCTCTCCTTCACACTGCCCTCCTTTCACAAGGGCTTGTCTTGTGTATTTACAACTGTACACAATTAAGAACCAAACTGCTGCAGCAGCATCACTTAGACCTTCAACTTTGCTCAGAAAAAGACTCTTACATAAGCTGGGGAAGCAAGGAGTGACTGTGCTCAGTGTGGAACCCAGCAAAGCATTTGCCTGGACCAGCTGTACTCAGAATTATTTTTTTTTAAAGAAATACTTCATAAACTGCGATGCTTTAACAGTAAATAGCTGTTTTCATCAATATTAAATTTAGCACTTGTCCCTTGTGGGACAGTTGCTGAGATTTTAATGTAAAGCAAGCTTGAAAATCTGTCAGGGAAATGGGGTTTTTGTTGGCTGGTGCCCTCAGCTCATTGGGCAGGTCTGTATGCACTGAGATTTAACTGATGATCCCAGCCTGTGGAGCAGACAGTTGTATATACTGATATTCTAGCCATTTTTTTTTTCAGATTCACCAAAGATGTATTTCACCTGAGGCCAAATTTGTCCTTTCCTTTTTAAGTTCTGACATGCACATTTTCAGATTGCAGGGTTTTATGTTTTAGCTGAGCCTCTTAGGTCAGAAAAAAGGGATTTTCCTGCAAGATAAGCTCGAGGGCTTCTTTTTAAAATAGTTTTCTCAATATATTTGAGGGGGTTTGCTTTCCCTGCCCTTCCATTATTTACTTCCAACAGCTGTAACAGAAAGAGCAGATACAGTTATTTTTGTTGGGTAGTTTTGGTGGTTAACCTGGGTAAGTTAATCAAGAGTTGTGATGTGTTATTTAAAAGACAAAAACAGTAGATTGTGAAGTCTTTTTCTCCAGAAAAACTTCCTTCATTGCAGTGTTGCTGCATCATAAAAAGCAATTTAATTTCTCTTGTCACTGCTGGTGTTTTCCCAGGTGTGCCCCATCTCATACCTGAGGATCTCCATGAGTCCCATCCTGCTCACACAGAACAGGGAGGCACTGCTGGCTCTGCCCCTGGGGCTCACACTGACATTCACGGTCCATTTTCACGATAATTCGGGAGAAACTTTCCATGCACACAATTCCCTGCTCAACTTTGCAACTAACAGGTGAGTATCTGTCCCGGGGGGGTAATTAAAGAGAACAAAAAAAGGCCAGGCACACAGAGAACAAAGATTGTTTCAAAGACATCAAGTGAAGATAGAGCTTGGGCTGGGATTAGCAAAGGAAGGGGGTTGTCTTCAGAGCAGGACGAAGAGTTCAGTGAGCAATCGATATTCCCTGGCAATGGAAAGCTGCCCAGATAAGCCCGGTCCCCGCGGGGCCTTCTGGAGCTGCCTGGTGCTGTAAGTGACTCTGAATCATCCCAGAGCACACAGCAGTGCCCTGTGGAAACAGCAGCTCCACTGGGATTGCCTCAGCTCCCGCTGTCCTGGAGCTCTGCTACACTGACTCACCCAGGGCTTGTGTAAGGTGGGGAACCTTCGGGTCAGGGCTGTCTCTTCAGAGCTGCTTGTCCAGCCTTTGCACAGCCCAGCCTCAAAGGCCTTTAGGCCTCTGCCTCAAAGAGTGAGTGTTACAAAGCACCTTCAGGAAATGCCACTAATTGTTACTGTCCCTTGTCTGCTGCAGGGCACCTTGCACTTACACTGATTGTGATGGAAAAGGGAAACAAAGGGGTCAAATCCAAGGTTTTCTCTTAGCTCAATGCAGGAATTCCTGTAGCACAGACACCCCTGGGATAACCCTGGCCTGCCTTTCTCTGCAGAGCTGCTCCAGCACAGGGCTCATTGTGAGCCCTGGACAGACACAGCTCAGCCATGGCAGCAGCACTGTGGGACCCAGCTCTGCTGCTGCCAGACTGGCAGTGTGGGCAGGGTGCTCCCTGTGTCACTGTCTTTGGGAATGCTGAACTGGGCTAAACACCAGAACCCACAATCCAGCGGGGTTTGGCTTTGTAAAGTTGTGTCTGGGAAGATGCATATTGGTGGTCAAATTGCTTAACTCCCTTGAGAAAAAGGAAAAGACAGATTGTGTCATTCTAAAGCTCTGAAATTTGTAAAATTAATAAGTAGTTCTCATACATAATTACAAGCTCAGTAGTTCCTCAGCATAATGTGAGAACTGAAATTTGCCTCAGTAGCAACTAAATAATTTTTATAATTTCCTTTGGTGGAGTTCATTAGAAGATGACTTGCAGACAACAAGCAGCCAACCATCTAAAAAGAGCTCAGTACCCTCTCTGCAGTGGAGAGACAATGCCATTAGCAAACTTTGCCTTAATACCAAAGCATTCCTGTTTCTCTGCAGAGATGACTTTGTACAGATTGGGAAAGGAGCCACCAACAACACCTTTGTCATCCGGACTGTGAACGTGGGGCTGACCCTGCTCAGGGTGTGGGACGCAGAGCACAGTGGCATTGCAGACTATGTGCCACTGCCTGTCCAACATGCCATTGTCCCCGAGCTGCCAGATGTGCTGCTGGGGGATGTCCTCTGCCTCAGCTCCTCGCTCACAACCCAGGAAGGTGGGTGGCCTTGCTTAGCTGCTTCATGTGACATCAGTGTGACTCTTGCTCATTCTCAGGAAAAGAAATCCATAATTTATGTTGTTTGTTCAGACTCAAATGTCACTGTTCTTGTTAATGATAAAAATAGGTTTGATCAACTCCTCTAATTTTAATTGTGCCATGCAATATGTCTCTGTATTCAACTGTGAGTGTGTCAGACTTGTCGTTTCTACTCCGTGAGCTGGAAAGGCTTGTTTATATGGGGATCATGCAGAGCCAGGAGTGTCTTCACTCACCATATTTGATTGTTGGTATTAATGCTTTTGTCAGGGTGGTGGTGGCTGGGGGGTGTGCCCTGGCAGGGGGTGTCCCCACAGACACGGAGTGTGTCCCCACAGACCTAGGGTGTGTCCCCCACAGACACAGGGGGTGTGCCCCACAGACACAGGGGTGTGTGTCCCCCCACAGACGCAGGGGGTGTGTCCCCACAGACTCAGGGTGTCCCCCCACAGACACAGGATGGGTGTCCCCCCACAGACACAGGATGGGTGTCCCCACAGACACAGGGGGTGTGCCCTGGCACAGGGGTGTCCCCACAGACAAAGGGGGTTGTCCCCACAGACACAAGGTGTGCCCCACAGACTCGGGGCATGCCCCACAGACACAGGCTGGCCCTGGAGTGCCCCAGGCACTGCTTCAGCAGTGTCCCCATGGTGTGTTCCCAGGCCTTCCAGGGGTGTGGAGCTCCTCCTCCAGTGCTCTGCTTCTCATCCACTCCAAGACTGGTGTGGCCCTGGCGAGGGACTCTGGGCTGGTCACTGTCTACTATGAGATTCCTGGGGTGCTGAAAACATACAGAGAGGTAGGTTTTCACTGTTACTGCTGCTTTGGGTGATCCTCACCAAATTGTATTCTATGGGCTTTTTTTGGTTTAAGTAGTTAGAAATGTTTTCTGTGCTAGGAAAGTATTTGGTCTATGTCCAAACACATCATGTATTTTTAATCATCTATGCTAAGGAAGAAAATTCAGCATAATAATTTTGGTTTTTCACCTATAGTGTTCCTCTGTTGTGCATTTTGATTCCTTTGTTGGCTGTTTGCAGATGCTAAACAATTTTGAGTGTGGCTGCTTTTGTGAATGAAGCTGCAGTGCAGGAGAAGATGCCAGCAAGAACTTTGTAAAGTGTTGTGCTGTGCATCTCTGATCAGAAGTGCTCCATTAAATTACTGTGTTTAGCTGCAGTGCAATTGTACTGTTGACACAATTCACTGCACCAGCCAACATGAGCACTAGACATTCTTTTTAAATTAAATTTAGACATAGACCTTTATTTGCATTAACTTTTGGGGGTTGGATAGAAAGACAAAATGTTTTTGCCAGCTTAAATTGCCTTGAAAAGCAGTTTCTAATATTAAAGAAGTGTAAGATTTCAAAGAAAAATATGACTTCTTGGAGTCTTGCACAACCCAGTTTAGTCTGGTTTTGCCTTAATTTTTATTTGTTTAAAACGTTTTTTGGTAACCATGTACTCTATCCTTTTTTTCAGATACTGATTAATGCACCTCAGAGGACCAGAGCAATGCATGGACTGCAAACAAGCTTCCAGGGAGCTGCAGCCTCAAAAGTTATAGTTTCAATTGGAGAAAGAAATAAAAGTTTGAGAGGTATGATATAAAATCCTCCTATTTATTGTGTGTGTGTGTTTGTGGTTTTGTTTGTTGTCTAAGAGTCTGTGAACTGGAATAACAAGATCCCTGGGAACCTTTAGTGGCATTCCAGAATCCCAGGAGATCTAGAACAATCTTAGGGCCACGAGACAGAATTTGGAAGATGTTCTGGGGAACTGTTCATATTCATAACTAATAAAATCAGTAGATAATAGAAGTACCAGTTCTGATGGCATTAAAAAAGTTAATGGGCAATCAGCTGATTGCTTATATGTTTAATTCCCATTGCCTTCTTGGAGTTACTGTATTTTCTTACTGAACATGTTTAAAGGAATTACCATCCTTAAATCTTTTACAGAACTTAGAGCCAATCAGAATCAATACAAAGATTAAGCATCATATTTTATCTTCTATCTAATAAGCTGTATTTTATGTGATTATAGAGCCCTTTACTTTTTAGCTTAACACTTAGTACTTGTTCCAATGGTATTTTATTGTGCCATATGTAAATTATTAGTCTACCAAAAAACCTTGCCAGATAGTAAAATATAAATCGAGACTCCCAGGATCATATGAATTATTCAAGAAATATATGAGGTGAAAATCCTCTCTGGTTTATTCTTTCCTGGAAATAAATTATTCCTGTCAAAAAAACCCCCACAACATACAAAATTTTCATTGCTGTCTCTTTGGGATTAGACCTGAGCTGGGACAGCTGTCTGTGATTTCCAACTGGTTTACAATCATCATAACTTTGTGAAACTATTTCAGAAGGTGGTGAAATAATGCGATATTACAAGCCATGGTTTTGCTTTTAATTAGTTGAAATTAATTAGCTATAATTTTATTTTTTAATTAATTAGTGACTGATTTCTTTCCCTTCCCCCCAGGGGAGTGCTTGCCTGCTCAGATTGAAGCCATTGCTGAGTTACAACCACAGTCCATTCTCAATTGCCATCTAGATTTTAGCAGTGATGTGTTGGACTTCCCAGCACGGGATGTTTTTACAGCAGAACCTGGATTTGATGCAGCTTCAGGTAAGATGCAAGGAGGCCACACTGCAGACACTGAGTTCTGCTGGGCATTAGTCCCAAAGCTCTTTGACCCAGCAGCTTTCACAGAATCCCAGCATGGTTTGGGTTGGAAGGACCTTAAAGCCCATCCAGCCCCCCCCCTGCCATGGGCAGGGCCACCTCCCACTGTCCCAGGTGGCTCCAGCCTGGCCTTGGACACTTCCAGGGATGGGGCAGCCACAGCTTCTCTGGGCACCCTGTGCCAGGGCCTCCCCACCCTCCCAGGGAAGAATTTCTTCCTAATATCCTACTCTAGTAGTAAAGCTACTCTCTTTCCTTCTGAGTTCTCCGAGCTCTGCCATGTGGGACCTCAGGGCATTGTTAACATGGACACTTGTTGTTTATGGAGGGTTTTCTGCCTCTGACAAAAACATGTATTGCTTTTCAGAGAAAGCCACATCAGGGGCAGCCCATTCTGTGATTTTCAGAGGTTTTGTAGTAAGTCAAAGAAACAAAGGAGCACTCAGGTGACAAGTACTCCAAAATTGGAATGTATCCCCAGAACATCATGAACTGGGACTTAAAGGGAGGGGAAATTGCCAGATACTGTGGAGATGGAAATAAAATTGTGCAAGTCTACAACATGAGTTAATGTTTCAGAAGCATAACGTGATTTAAAACAGAACCAGGACACCACAGACTGTAAGGGAAGAACATGAATTATCTGTTAGATTCATCCCTGCACCCATTGTGTAAACCACTGTTTTACCCTGCATATCCCTCTGTTACTTCATTAGGGTGAGAAAATAAGGGGAAAACATGGACCTGGCAAGTTCTGCTTGTTACTTCTGCTTTTTATCTTCCATACTAGGGGAGAATTTTACTGCCTTTATTGCTATAACAGATAAATGAATCCCATATGAGACTAGAAACATGGTGAATATCTAACCTTTAAAAAAGCTTTTATAAATAAGCTACATCTTCACAGACTTGATGGTGATAACTGGCTAAAATTTTACCATTGGTTGAAAAGAATTTGAAATAGGCTATTAAATTTCGTTTTCATTAAAGCCTTTCTTTCAACATTAGCATGAGACACCAGAAGTGGGATTGAGTCACTGGTGTATTAAAATAAAATGTGAGTGGAAGCTGCCAGTTTAGTGGGTTTTTTGATGATGTTTAGTTTGAGACAAGGACTAATTCTGTAGTTTCAGTGCTGGCCCAACAGACACACTGTCCTGCTCACCTACACTACACCTGCTCACTCCTAATCTTGCTGTTGGTTGAGTTTTGCCACCTCTCTTAGCTTTTCTCTGAAGACATCCCAGAAATCTCACCCCTAAAGCTGAGCACTTACCAGCAAGGCACTGTTGTTCCTGCAGGACATTACACGTGCTCCATCAGCATGCACAGCCTGTCTGAGCAGCAGCTGAAGCACCTGAGCAGGAGCAAGGCCTCGCTGAGGGTCACGGCGTGGGTGCAGGGCAGCCCCTCCTCGGGGGAGCACGTGGGCACCGAGCTGCCCTTCAGCCGCTGGTTCTACGCCGACCGCACGGAAATGCTGCTGAGCAACCAGTACGGCAGCTCAGAGCTCAGAATTTTTGGGGCCACTGACATTCTGGATACCCTGGAGGTGAGTGGGTTGCTGGGGAGTGTCACGGCACACCTAGAAGCAGTTTGAGTTGTCACAGGCAGCTTTCTGACCAAAGGCACTCTGTGCCACCTTTACCCAAGTCAGGGTTGTTGCTGAAGGGATTTTGTGGAATCACAGAATAGGCCCAGTGGGAAGGGACCCACAAAGATCATCCAGTCCAACTCCTGGCCCTGCACAGGCTCATCCCCAAGAGTCTCACCATGTGCCCAAGAGTATTGTCCAAAAGCTTCTTGAACTCTGTCAGCCTTGGTGCTGTGCCCACCTCATCTTGGAATGTATTCTTTCTCAGTTTTCACCTTTTCCCTAGAATGGTTTGGGTTGGAAGGGACCCTAAAGCTCATCTTATTCCCACTCCCTGCTGTGGGCAAGGGATGGCACTCACCAGGTCAGGTTGCTCAGGGCCCTGTCCACCCTGGCCCTGGGTTTTGGGGTGGCAGAGGTGTGTCTGGCTCCCCTGGGTGTGCTGCCTGGGATGTGTTAGCTCTCCAGTCAGGAAGCAGAACCTGCCTGATCCCTGTGGCAGGGGGAGCTCCTTGCCCACATGTGTGTGACTGCCCATGGCTCACACAGCCCAGTGAGGGCCCCTTGGAGTTTGCTGTGTGGGATTAGCCCAGATCCATGGGCACAGCAGGGTAGAGGGCAGTAACCAGGGGGCAGGTGCTGCAGGTGTCACTGTAAAGGGACAGCCACATCTTGACTCCTTTTGAGGAGTGAATTGCTCTGGGTTTCTGTGGAATTATGATTTCTGGCCTGGGGGATGGATATGTGCTGTGCTTTCCAAGCAGTCTGTTTCAGGTTGGTTTTCCCCTCTGCAGGTGGAATGTGACTCCCCAATAGTGAAGGTGTTGGAGAAGGAGAAATCCTACGGGCTGCCCAGTTACGTGGTGTACACAGTTAGCCTGGCTGATCCCAGAGTTCCCAGCCAGGCTTCCTTGTCCCTGACTGTCTACAGTCCTGTGACTGACCAGTCCATCACTATCCCTGTGACAGTGATTCACCTGACTGACAGAAGCACTTCACCAGTGAGATGTAAGTTTATCTCTAAACTTCATGTGCTGGAATAAACCTTTAACTTTTCATTAATATCCATGAGGTTATAAAATTCAGTGTGTTAAAATCTGAGCTGGCAGCTGATATTATCATTGACATGTGAGCTGCTCTTTGTGCCCAGAACACTGGAATATTATTGCTCATTATGACTGAGGTTGAACATCTATTTCTTTTGGTCAGCCTAGAGTACTCCAAGTTGACATAACTCTATCAGTGCTGTAGTGTCTGAAAGTCATTTTTTTGCCACTCTGCTTTTGTTTCCTCCCAAACAAGCCTTGCTATTTTGAAAGCAGATCAGCATTTTGGGGCTGAGAAGGTTAGGAACACACTTAAGACACTGGATATAGAATCACAGATTGGTTTGGGTTGGAGGGGAACTTAAAGCCCATCTTGTTCCACTCCTTGCCATGGGCAGGAACACCTTCCACTATCCCAGGCTGCTCCAAGCTTTGTCCAACCTGCCTTTGGACACTGCCAGGGATAGGGCAGCTATGACCTCCATTGGTGTCTGAAGCTGTTCCTGGCAGATTTTGAGGACTGCATTGGAAATAGTCACTAGACAGTTGTTTTATCTAAGCTGATTACACTTACCTGCTATAAATGAAAACCTGCTTTTGGCTGTTTCAGTTCAAGAACTGTTAACTCTTAAAGCAGATTGCAGAAGATGCCCTTTTAACTCCATATTGTCTGCTCTTGATCTGTTCTACAGATGAAGTCAGTCTCTTCCAGCACTTTGTTGAGTCTTACCAAGTGATGATCTTCACCCTCTTTGCACTGTTAGCAGGCACAGCTGTTATGATCATAGGTAAGAGAAGGAAAGATTGCACAAATAATTTTTCCATAACTTCTTACAATGCATTAAGATATAAAGGAATAATTTCCATGTGAAATGATTTTGGGGTTTTCACCTGTCTTGCAGCCTATCATGCATTTTTCTCCCCAAATGGACAGCACAGTCACCCCGTGTTAACCCCAAGGACAAGCCCTCAGCACACTCCTAACAGTAAGTACCTGGCACCCAATTAGGAGTGAATCAATTGATTACTCTTGCTATTGCACTGGAGTTGAATACATGGATGTCTGTAATCAACACTGGCCTTTAAAAACAATTTACATTATTCCAGGTGTGTTTATGGTGAACTGCAGGCCTGTTTGTAAACACACATGCCCGGTGTTTCAGATAAAATAAGGCAAATTCAAATCATGAGATGAAATGTGTTGTGCCCCCCTCAGACCTAAAAAGTCCTGGACAAGAAGACCTACCAAATTTGATATCTTTTCAAGAGGCAATGAGCTGAAGGGGTTATTCACTTCGAATGGCCCATTAGACTCCTCCCTGTATCCAGGAGACAATCAACAGCAGTTACTTGTTTCTTCCTTCTTCCCCCATTCCCCAGTATCATTGTGTTCTCCTTGCCTGTGTTTCAGATCTCAGTGTGTCACCTGCACTTTCCTTCACTTCGGAGTCCTGGAGCAGGAAAAGCAGCCCCTCAGCCACCCTCTGGAGCCCAGCTTACAGCTCCCGTTAGAGGCACCAGGCTGCAAAATAAAACAGTGCCTTAGCAAGTCTGAGAACCTTAGCACTTGTGATGTAATTCAAGTCTTCTCTTGAATGTAACTAGTTCCTTAATTTATTTTTTTTTTTAATATTTCGGGCTCTTTGAATTTATTTTTTGATGTCAGTGGTTCAGTTCTCAAAAACTTGTTTTCTCTGTTGGTTTATGCTCCATGGCAGTGCTGCCTGGAAAAAAAGCAGTATTCATGCTAAGCTGGCTTTCTTGCACTCTTCAAGCAACTAGAAGTTATGTCTAAGTTATAGTGATAACAAGTTTTTGTTTACTTTTTGTAAAAAAATAGATTTATTTTTAATGAACTTTTGAAGAAAGGGAAATAGAAATATGAGCCAAAAATGTTAAGGATTGTATATTTCAAAGAACTAGTTCTTATTTTGAGTTCCAAAGACTCAGGAATGTACTGCACTGATAAGTGTTCTTATGTTTAGCCTTAAAATGAGATTCATCAGCACAAGATGCTGATTTAGCACTAGGAATGCTGGAACAACTGTGAATAATTTGGAGGTTTTTTACAACAACAATAAAATGCAAAGAAAACCAAAACTTAGTATGGCTTCCTTTGGGTACAACTGCAGTATTCCTTGGTACTGTAAGCACTTTTTTGGACTGGGTCTATGTTATTTGAATTTGTATTTTTTAATAAAGTTTTGTAAGATTCCTTTATTTTGCTCTTGATGAATTTTCTAATGGTTTGGCTGTTCAGAATTTAGCACTGGGCTGTTTTATTTGTACTTCACCTCCCACGGCCAATGTTTGCAATCATAATTTTCCAATCATAATTTTCACTTTGGTTGAGAGTGTAATGTTTCTAAATGCTTTGACAATTTTTCAGCTAGTATTTTTTGTGAGGAACTTGTCCCTGTTTTCAATGAGCCTCTTCAATTCCTGCTGAAGTCAGTGGGGGCTGTAGATGTAGCTCTTAATTTTTCAGGTTTGTTGAAACTTCCCACTTGGTTCATTTGGGTTTTTATGGAAAGATGTGATCTTTCTCCAATTCCATTCTGCAGGGAATGAAAGGACAATGAATATCTCAGTACTATTGTGATAAACAACTCAGAAGTGCTTACAGAAAGGTTTTACTCTCCTGTTCCTTCTCTTTTCTATTCGGCATTCTGAGTGTTCTGGAAAACAAACTGCTCGAAGTGGTGGGACTATTTTGGCAACTATTCACTGTTACTTAATTTCTTTAGGCAAGTAGTTGCAGTCTGCTGGCAAGAAAATTAAAAAGTCTGAAGTAGGGAGCTGGTACAGCTCAGGAACCAACCTGGAAGCAGCAACCAGGCCTTTGCCTTGAGGAGCTCAAGTGGTCTGTGAGCTGGGGCAGGGGGCTTTGGGGATGGAAATCTTTCTGAGAGCATTGCTCAATTTAAAGGTCAATTTTTTATTTATTTATTTTACGTTATTAAAATGAGGTTTGAGGGGTTTGCATTTAAGGCTGAGTTTTTCCCCCATTCACTTGCTGCTTGTTTGCTCCCCGTGAGTGAGACCAGGGCTGCTGGGAATGTGTGTATTACAAGTTACATGTCTTAGGTGAGTTGAAATGTCTTTTTAAGTTTATCAGGTGATGAAACAGCACCACCTCAGACCCAAACCTCTGTCCCTTCCCGTTCAGCTGCAGATTTGGCTCCTCAGCAGGAGCAGGATTTGGTGAGAGCCAGCAACGGCAGGTTCATCACATCGTGCTGGTTTGTGCACAAAAAGTTTCTCTTTTTAAAAAGACAAAAGCAAACCGAATCTGTGAATAGTGAAAGCCCTGAGCAGATGCCTTGGCCTTGGGTTTGCTGTCCCTGAGCACCGGCCGGGGCAGATCCCGTGTTCCTGCAGTTGCCCGTGTTAGACTGACGCTGCGGGATCTGCTCAGGGAACAGGCTTCCCCTTCGGGAATATCAATACTTGGGTGGAAAACGCAATTCCAAGAGATTTTTCCCTCAGAAAATGGAAGCAAACACTGATCCTGAGGCGTTCGCTCGCACCTGCCGCTCCCGCGGCGGAGGGCGGGGAGCTCTGAGGGCTCGGGGCGGAGGCTGTGCTGTTCTCTCAGAACTGCGCTGCTTCTCTTTAGTTTATCAACTAATCCGCGCTGTAATAACAAAGTTCAGACTTTATCTTTGATGTGCTTCTGTACAACTGTATTCCCTATAATATTAACAGTTCGTATGTTGCAAATGACCTGGGTTCGGGGCAGCACCCGCAGAAGCCGCTGAGGGGAGGCGGCCGCCATGCCGGGGGCCGAACGGTATCGGCTGTCCAGAACCTTCCCCCACCTCCTAACTTCGTATTTCTATTTAAAATGTTCTAGTAGAGGCTAGGGAAAAAGAAAAAAATCTTACCGTGTACTTTCACTACTTTTTTTTTAATCCATCAGCCTTGGAGTGGCAAACATGAATGAAGAGTCATTTGAAAGATTCGGCTGTGGTGAGCAGTTAGCACCCATGAAGGCTAAGCATGAAAAGGAAACTTCATCTTTAAAGAAAATACTTGAAATTGTGGGCAAGTTGTGTGTGAGGAGGGAGGAGATTGATTCCTGAGGGAGCAGGAGATGTCCCCTCACAAACAGGTATCACTGGCTGGGCTGTGCCTGGCACACCTTTGGGTGCTGGGAAGGAGGGAAGCTTTAGGGAGACATTTAATAACAACAACACTATTAAACCGATATATAGTGACACTACTAAATATTAAAGAACAATATTGTCATGCTGAAGTGTAACAGAAAAACCACAAGAGTGCTCATTGGAATTTAGGAGTGCTGTTGCCATTTCTGAAATGTGTCTCTCTGCTCATTAAAGTCAGCCCCTGGTCAGCTGTGTGTGAGACAGAACCATGGAATGAAAACCTACACCCATCTCGTGCTTTTTTGGTAGAGTGGCTTCGATTGCTCTCCTAGATCCTGATCCCAGTTAACAGCAGGAGGATGCTTAGCTGTGGCAGCAGGCTGTCCTGAGGAAAATAGGATCAGTTATAACTGCACATTTCCTGGGAGCTGGTGGAGGGGGTGAGGAGGAAAGTGGTGTTTTCCATGGGCACAAACAGCAGTTTTGTTGCAGGAGGCTCCAAAAGGAGCAGGGAGTGTCTTTGCCTCCACACAGTGACCAGTGGTGCAGCGATGGTCCCTTGGCTGGGAGAGGGATATGAAGCCTGTCTGCTCCAGGCTTCTACCTGTATCCAGAAAATCCTTGCCTGTCAACACTTGATAAACAGCTATGTAACAAGAAATTATTTAATGAGATTAGCAAGGCTGGGTTAATATTAGTCTTCCAGCCAATCTAAGCCTTAATATAGCATTCCCAACACACCTTAATCATTATCTCCCCATGTCCCCCCTTTAAAAGCAAGCCAGAGGAGTGACATCTTGTGCACACCTTTTAGTGAAGAGCTCTTTCTGCTGAGGAGCCAGGATTATTGTGTGGTGCTTAAGGGGAAGGTTTTCCTAACAGCATGTTAGCTCACTATTGCACTTTACGGGAAGGATTTAAGTTTTACAGGTGTCAATCTGCATCTTTGCTAATCCCTACATTTACCTGAAGAGAAAGGCATTATTATCTTCCCTGTTTGGTTGTGGATTTTGGCATTCCTGAGGGCATGTCAGTCATTCATGAACATCCTGTGCTGATTTCTTAGTACCGGGCTCCCCAGGAAGCACGGGGCCTGCTCCTCCCAGTTTCCCCAGTTACAGCTGGAGGAGAGCAAGGCCCAGTCAATGTGTGTTCCTGTGGCTCTTGTCTCAGGCACAGGTTCTCCTAAAGGAAAGCAGCCAGGTGATAGCCACTGGAATTGTCTTTAGTGCTGAAGTCTGTCTTTGTGTTGTTTTGAGCAAGCAGTACCAGCACAGGGGCACAGGATGCCTTCCACCATACCATTGCAACAACCAGGTATTTGTAGCTACTTATAGGAACTTACAACCCCCAGAGGCTTGGTTAGTAGTGTGAGTGACCTGGTGGCACAACGAACGCTGAGGTGGTGTCTGGAGAATTCTGTGAGTAAGTTACTGGTAATAAGGTGGTTTGTAAACAGGTACAGCAGNTTGGTGGTGTATTTTGGCATTCCTGAGGGCATGTCAGTCATTCATGAACATCCTGTGCTGATTTCTTAGTACCGGGCTCCCCAGGAAGCACGGGGCCTGCTCCTCCCAGTTTCCCCAGTTACAGCTGGAGGAGAGCAAGGCCCAGTCAATGTGTGTTCCTGTGGCTCTTGTCTCAGGCACAGGTTCTCCTAAAGGAAAGCAGCCAGGTGATAGCCACTGGAATTGTCTTTAGTGCTGAAGTCTGTCTTTGTGTTGTTTTGAGCAAGCAGTACCAGCACAGGGGCACAGGATGCCTTCCACCATACCATTGCAACAACCAGGTATTTGTAGCTACTTATAGGAACTTACAACCCCCAGAGGCTTGGTTAGTAGTGTGAGTGACCTGGTGGCACAACGAACGCTGAGGTGGTGTCTGGAGAATTCTGTGAGTAAGTTACTGGCAATAGGGTGGTTTGTAAACAGGTACAGCAATGTGACATTGGTGCACAGGTACAGCAGTGTGGCACTGGTGCACAGGTACAGCAGTGACACTGGTGCACAGGTACAGCAGTG
>WEIV01023974.1:53245-101707 GCA_013390005.1 Calyptomena viridis
TTGCAGTGCCAGAGGGCACCAGGCAGGCCCCTCCAACAGCAGCGGGATAAGTGGGATGGGGGTGTCCCCACTGTTTTCCCTGGCCATCTTGGCCTTTCCTTGCAGGATAGCTGAGTCCCTGTGCCAGCAGAGGATCCCGTGTATTGCAGCCCATTCCAGAGAGACTTTGGATTGTGTTCAGCAGCACCTTTCCTGGCTGTTCCTCTTAGGCTGTGTGTCATCATGGCCCTGTAACTGTAGTGAAATTCCCTGCTGTAGGAACTCTCCTTGGAAAAGCCCTGGAAACAGTGTCTGGTGCCAACCCCTCTACTTTCCTCTCAACTTTTAAGCTCAGGAAAAAGGCATTTAGTAAGTGATGGTTATCTGACATAAGGTCTTCAGGTGACATTAAGTCTTCTATTTCTTATTTGTTTGATTGGCAAAATTCAAAAAACCTTGCTTTCTTTTTAGTTCCAATGACTATGGGTTCACTTTTCAGCTGTTAACTTCAGTGACACAATGTGTCTGTGTAAATTAGGCTCCAGATTTGGAGGCACAATTTCTCAGGTCCTTCTCTTGAAGCTTGCAAAATTAAAACAAGACTGGGAAACTTATTTTTCTCCTTGATTCATGTTTATCACCATTGCATGGAGCTGTGACTGTACCAGCAGTAAGCCATTTTCCATAGTTTCCCCTCATACTACTTGTCCTTTCCATCTCCATCTCTATTTTGGTCCCAGGTGCTATGTTTGCCACTGCAGGTGGCCTGCTCCAGAGCTTTGTGTAACTTGAAACTATTTCCTGCAATTTAGAACATCTTCACCCTTCAGCACAGCATAGTGTTCCTCTGCCCCCTGTGCTGTGTCTGGGCTCTGCTTTGCCATAATTGCTGAACAGACTGGGAACTGCAGTTACTATTTTCCATGGAGCAGACTTTGTGTACATGTTTCTCATTCACCCCGTCATTCATTTTTCCCAGTTCTCTCTTCTTACTTGCCATGTTTTGTTTTAAAGTGCTGTTTGATCTCTCAGTTCAAAGGTTTATCTTATGCCTTATTTTTGCATTTAGTATAAATGAGTTTCTTTCAAGCTGTTGGATGCGTCAATGTCTTTGTTGTGACTTTTTATTCAATCTTAATTCCATTTTCCATAAGGAAATATAAGGCATTGTGAAGCTGTAGTCACATTCACCTTCTGTGCTACAACTCTGGCACTTCCAGGAGTTATTCTCATTGCTCACAACATCTTCCAGTGCACAGTGAAAAAAGCCCTTGAGCATGTTAATGTGATGTGGCTTTATTTCTAAATATACACTGCACCCATCCAGGTGTTCCAGTGGGTGCAGCAGTTCCATGGTACCTGAACAGGTATCTCTGCATTCAGGACACTTTAATGGCAAAATTTAATGTCAAATGAGAGAGAAGCTGGTTTAGTTCTGCTGGTTGTCTTTTCCTGGCAAGCCTCGAGTCAGTGGCTGCTTCACACCCCTCAAATATGTTGTTATCATCCCAAAGAAAGGCCTGGGAGTTCTGAGTTATTGCTGTGTCCACAAGGCTGATTTTTGACCTAAAAAAAGAAGAGAAGCTAAAAAACATTACAACACATTAAGGGGAAATGTAATGAACAATCAAATGGAGGAATTGACTCTACTCTCTGTGAAAATAAGGATAGATCAGAGGGAATAATTTTGCTGGGATTAAAGGAGAAAAGGCTTTAAAGCACAGATTATGGTGGGTGTGGGAGGAAGAACAGTTCTCTGGAAGCTGCTTTTGACAGAGCCCATGTGAGAAAAGGCAGTGTGTGGCCTGGGCCTGTTGCTCAGTGATTCATCCCTGAGCTGCAGTGCTTCCAAAAGGAATTTCCCAACATGGAAGATATTTGAGCCAACAGTTTGTTTGCTTTCCAAAGGCCCTGAGCAATGTCTGGTCCTAATGATGGTCTGGTCTAATGATGGCAATGGAGGGTCAGCTGGCACTGCCTGGGACACACAGGGCAAAGGGTCCTGCTGGCATCCACCTTTTCCCTTTACCCAGGAAAGATCAGGATGGCTCCATCTGCATTTCTGAAGAGCAGAGAATAAAGATAACACTGGCTGGTGTTGTTTCCTCCCTCAGAGGAAATGTGTCCCCCCAGGGAATAATGGTTGTTCATCTGCAAGATCCATGGGCAGAGGCAGAATCTTCCAGGAACAGGAAATATTATCCTGAATTACAAACACTCTCCTCTGGTTATTAGGGAGCCTGTGTGTGGGCACCCTCTGGATCTTGTCATCATGGATGTTCTTACAGACAAGGATACTCGGGGAAGAGCTTCCAGAGAGGTTTCCCTTTGCAACTTGAACCACCCCTAACTGCAGGTGATTATTGAGGATGTCCTTGGGAGTGATCCACTGAGGAGGAGGGAAAATAACATTTCATAAAAGGATGCTCCAGGGATGATCACACCGAAGTTGAATGGGCACAGACAATACTGGGCCTCATCTGGGATAGTCATTAGAGGAAATCATCAGGATGCAACAGCTTCCTCACACAAAAGGGAGCCAGCTGGGCTTCCAGGGCCTGGCCTTTCAGGACCTCTGCAATCACGGGCAGAGCTGCAAACTGGGGAGACACTTCAGAATGGACAGTAGTACAGATGTTATTTAGAGAGTGTTCTGTGTGGAAGGTTCTGTTCATCCTGGAAAAAAATGAGGGCCAGAGGGGGGATGTGTGTGTGGAAAGAAGGTGGCCAGAGGGACTGTCTTGGCTGGCAGGGAACAACAAATTCCATCGTGTTCTCTGAGCCAGGGAATACTCCATTCCCAGCTGTCCAAGCTGATTCTCAAACAGAGACATCCTTTCACACTTTGTGAAAGCACAGTGTAACCTCACTGGGGGCAGACCAGAAATCCCTGCACTGGAGTACTTGAGTCTTTGCCTGTGCCAAGGGTAGCCCATGGAATTCATTTTAGGCCAACACGTGCTAATAACTTGCAATGACCATCTTTAAATAAAATAAAAAAGCAGCATAAAACCTGATGACTGAGATGCAATTTACTAATAAACAAGCTCTGAAGTCCTTGAACTGCTATTAAATAATTGTTCTATTTCAAATGTGTTCCTCTGTGAGAGAGACAAGGAGTGGGAGATGCTTTTGTCTTTTGTGGCTTATACTTTACTTAGAAAATAGAGTTCTGAGAATCTGCTAAGTAGTAAGAAGCTGCCCTTAGTAACAAAATAGTGGAAATTGTCATATTTTTGGCCCAAAAGGAAGGGGAAAAATAATTTTCTAAAGTAATGGCTTGTAATTTGACAGCATGAGTCACTTGTGTTATTATGAGTGAGTCATAAATAGAAGAGGCACTAAAAGAGTTATTTTTCAGAATGTATTAAGATAACAAAGAAACTACATCTCACAGAATATTGTTAATAAGGCATCAAGCCATTGGACAGTCTAAGATTATCTGAAATATTAACTCATTAGAAGTGCTATTTTTATTATATTTTTTAATAAAGGAAAAGGGCTTTCAATTATTTTACTCTTATAAAAGCCAATTAGCCTGCTTTTAATGGAAGCTGGACAAAACCTCTAATTAGAAAAATACTAAAAAGCTTGGAGTTGCAGTGTTACAATCCAGCCTCTACAAGCAGTGATCCACTCTTGGACTCCTCTGCCAGGCAGAGTTTAGTCAAAAGTAAAGTTTAGTAACAGTTAATTCAGCCTCGGCACCTCACAATTGTTCCTACACATTTGATTTCATCCTAGTGTGGGGATAAATTGAATCTGGGAGGAACTTCAGAATAATGTGGTGGAATTTTCTAGCCTGGTTTTGTAAAGAGAAGAGGAGCTTTCAGCCACACTGTCCCTGTGTGTGTTTGCTCCCACTTACTGTTCCAATTTGGAGCCTGATCCCAATCAATTTAGAGTATCCCAACTGTAATTAAGGTGACATGAGTGTTGCAAAACTTCACCCCTGTGTAAAGCAAACTTTATAATTGTATTTTTAGTGTTGTGTAAGCTGATCCTTTGTTAAATTGGAGACAACCCACAAAGACAAAGGTCCTTAAAAATGCCCCATTCGGATGAAAACCTCCATGAGGATCAAACCTGGAGGGCAGCAGGCACCAAGAGAACTCCTCTTCACACCATGTAGAGAAGGTGAGATTTGATTATAATGTTCTTTGGGAACAGAAAAAGTAAGTGGAATAAAGCAGCAATATCCAGTGCAAAGCACATCAATAGAATCAGCTGTGGAAAACTGGAGAGTTAATGAGACAAAGTGTCCTGAAGGGTACAAGTTATAATACTAAAATCAGGAATTCATACCTTACAGTGGTTCTGAATCACTGAATGGATTTCATTGTTACCCAGAGTGTTTGCTCATTAGTAACAATAAAACCTGCAACAATAGCAGGCACAAACCCAATATCAAGTAGAAAAGAGTGAATTTGAACAAAAGAACAAAAAGGAACGAAGGAAATTGAAAACAAGTTTGAGTGGGAGGAAAATAGAGCAATTCTTTGGGAAGCAAACCTGATGTCACACAGTAAAAAGTGTTTGAACTGGGCTTGCTGCTTAGCAGTGACTAACACAGCACAGCACTTCCCCTGCAGGGCTGAACGGGGCAGCTTTCAGCTCCATGGAGCCTTCTGTATTCTCACCTTTATTAAATGAAACCTCCCAGGGTTTCTACGACTGAAGCAGCAAACCAAGACATCCCCTGGTGCTGCACTTGGACAACAGTCACTTGCAGGTGTCTCTCCAAAGCTCTGGCACAGTGGAAGCAGCAAGGCTGGAAGTGATGGGTTTGTTGTGGAAGCAGAGGCTGCAGTTCTGTGTCAGCCTGGACTGCACATTTGCAGGCTGGAGCACGTGCCAACAGCCACTTGCTTTCTGTCTGGTGCTTCCCATCTCTGTGTTTGCAAACTGCCCGGAGATGCACAGGGAAGGAATCTCTGGCAAAGGCCTGTGAGTGCTCTCATGGCACTTGTAGCCTTCCAATGCCTTTGGTTGCTCCTGATGTTCTCAGTGGCCTCCTCTGCCAGGGCCTCACCACCCTCATAGGGAAGAATTCCTTCCTAACATCCAATATTAACCTTCTCTCTTTCAGTTTGAAGCAATTCCCCCTTGTCCTGTCACTCCATGCCCTGGTAGATCCAGCTGTTTTGGCTGAACCACAGGAATCACCACAGACAAGGTGGGATTTTTCTGGTTTTTGCATTCTGGAGAATAGCAGGAGACTTGGGAACTGTTACCAGCTCCCATAAACTAAGGAGCAAGGATGTGAACCTGACCACACTGAGCCATGTCAACAGTCAAAGCTGTGACTCACTAGATGAATTCCATAAAAAATCCTGACTATTCAGCAGTGGATGGATTTGTGTGCAAACCTCCTCATCCTTCTGCCATGTGCAATACTAGACTTCAAAATCTCAGGGACTCAATGTATGTTATTCCCATAAATTATTAAAAATTATTCCGGATAATTTTCTCTTCACAACTCTCTTTCCTTGTGACTCACTTTGGATCTGAAGCTCATGGCCATCTCTTGGTGGTAATTTGGTTTTTTTTTTAATTTGCTGGATTAATATTTTGTTTCCTGCTGGGTTAAGACTGGCCAATAGAAATAAACAGCCTTTGATTGAGGCACAATTAAGTATCTCTTATAAAGAAAAAAGAACTCTGTTGTCCTGAGCATCTGACCCCAGCTGGTGCATTCTCACTGCCAGCTGGTACTTGCATGGGAGCAAAATTAATAAATTGCCAGACAAAGAAATATTTTCAGCATGTCTCAGACATTTCAGGCCAAACATCCTCCTTGGAATGCCAGGAGTGGATTCCAAACAAGCAGCTGAACTGAAGGATAATTTTGATAGCACTGTAGAAATATTGGTCTGCTGGAGATGTTTAAAGATCCACTGGGGTGTTTTGTGGGGGTTTTGTTGGTGTTCCTGGGGTTTTTGGTGGGTGACTCCTTGGTTCTGGGCCTGCTGCTTTCCTAGAGCATCCCTCTGACACACTGGGGCTCTCAGAATCCCTGTGACACAGGTTCTCACCTTTCCTGTAGTTTCCATATTCCTTCCAGGCAGGCAAAGAAGTTGATTTTTATGTAGTTTTAGGATTTTCAGGTGCAAATGTGAGGTGGGGAAATGGAAGGTTTGGATGGAGATATGGAGCTACCCCACCCAAAGCAGGCTGTTGTTTGGTGGCTCTGTGGGTGAGGTGTGTAATGGACACATGGGAAGGTCCTTTGATAGTTGGAAAATTTGGATTAAAACAATGAAGGAAACAACAGTGACAAACATATGTGAAAACAGCAATTTTGCCTCTTGGCACAGCTTCTGCCTCTTCTTATTGAAGGTCCTGTTTCCCATGGAATTCTGTGTCAGTCAATCTGGTTTGAAACATAACTTCAGGTGAGTAAGATATATATTTCTTGTGGTACTTCCTTAGAGTTAAAAGTGTTTCTGAACAAATTCCCTTTTCTTTTGCCATTGCACAGTCTGCCTTCTCTCATGTAACAGTGATGGGCAGTGAGCTTTGCTCCTGGGGTTTTATTTTTAATATCAGTTTATATGTTATTAGTAATAGTGATTTGGATTTCCTGGAAATCAGCCCTTCAGTTTTAGTGCATTTAGACAGTTGTGCATTGTAAAACTGAAAGCTGCTTTTTCCCCCTCTTTTTTAAAGATGGTTTAATCCCAACTATTTATTAGAACACTTGTTAGTTCTAAATATACTTAAAGTCAGTGCTGAGGCTCATAGCTCATATATAATTAGAACTTGTATGAGACACAATTAAATACCTAATTAATGAGGTGTATTTATAGCACAAAATTTGATGTACAACATTTTCCTTAATTTCTTAAATGTGATTTACAACATTAAAATAACAATCCTAGACAATAAAGTGAATTTCATGTTCTGTGTCCTGTAATCTTATTTCATATATCAGGCAAGAGAAGACCCTCCCAAAACTGCCATACACTTATTTTACTTTGTCCTAACACCATCTAAGCCTGTCACAACTGGGAGGTGATTGTCACTGTGCAGTGAAGCCTGTGATAATGTTTCTGTCCTGGGTTCAAGGGGAAGAGCATATGCCAGGAAGGAATTTATTCTCCCTTAATAAGGTCAGATGAGATTAAACAAGCCACTTCCTGTTATTGCAGTAAGTTTACACTTTGATTTTGAGATCAGTTAAAATGTGTGTGTTCTGCTTCCCATAATCAAATAACAGCACAGAGCTGGAAGGGACCCACGAGGATCATCCAGTCCCACTCCTGGCCCTGCACAGGACACCCCAACAATCCCACCATGTTCCTCTTGTACATCTTGGCTATTGCATTGCTTTTATCTCAAATATTATCTTGGTTTTGTTTGGGGTTTTTTTTCTCCATGATCTGACTTTGCAAATCACATCTTCTTATCCTCGGTAGTGGTGGCAGAACTCACTCCCTCTGTTCATAACCTTCTCCCCTTTTAGCCTGACTCTTTCAGCTGCTGTTTAGGAAGGGTCTGAGCTGCTTTGTGTCCTTGACCCAGTGACTTTCCCCGTGCAGAGGGCTGGGAGAGCTGGGTACAGCCTGTAAATACACCCTCAGGGCAATGACTTATCAAGTAGTAGCACTGACGTAAGAGAAACTATTGTTCCTTGAAACACATTGAAAGTAGGGTGGAAATACATCAGGAGTTTTCCAACTAGTATTTACCAGGAGGGATCCCAGTTCCAGTGAAACCCAGAATATGCAGAAAGCACTGGACACTGAACTTTCCCTCCTAAATGGAGTGGGGAGACAGGGAAAGTCAGTGTGTTTGTGTATTTGGGTTTAACTTTGGAATATCAGATATTTGGAACATGTGAAATTCAGACACATGACTTGGATAAAAATGATGTTCATAGGATCACAGAATCTGCTGAGTTGGAAGGGACCCACCAGGATCCAACTGCTGGCCCTGCACAGGACACTCCAACAATCCCACCCTGTCCCCGAGAGCATTTTCCAAACCCTCCCTGAGCTCTGGCAGCCTTGGGGCTGTGACCAGACCCTGGGGAGCCTGGGCAGTGCCCACCCACCCTGTGGGCAAAGAACCTTTTCCTGTTATCCAACCTAACTGTGCCATGATACAGCTCCAGCCATTCCCTGGCTCCTGGCCCTGCTCAGACAGAGCAGAGCTCAGGGCCTGCCCCAATTTGTTATTTCAGGAAACTTTGAAGTGAACTGTGTTCCTTGAGAACTGTGCAGGATTCTTGTCTATTTTATACCCATGTCTGGCCTCCTGCCTGAGCTGAACACCTCTGTGTAGGCAAACACACACCCTGGGCACTGCCCTTGGTGCCCCTGCCAGCAGCACTTCTGTGCTTAGCAGGTGAGCAAATGATACACAGCTCCTGGAAATGCAGGCCTTTTCTGGCAAATGACATTTAATTGGGGTAATAATATTCTTACAGCCCAAGAATGGTGGTTTCACGTCCCTCAGACTTATTCTAACAGCTCTGCAACCTTGTTCAACAACTACACCTTGTCACTCAGGCCCCAATAAATGAATTTAACATTTTGCCAAAGGGAGTTTTCTCCGTTGTCTTTCTGCTGATTCACCAGGGAGGTGTGAGTGTAGCTATTTTGATGGAGTTGGACTGTGTACTGGGATGTACACATATTTTCATGAAATCTGTCAAATGTCATTTTAAAAGTCATTGAATGTGCTCTGCAACAAAGCAGGCAGAATTACAGAGCAGAATGCCTTTTGAGAGCACTATTGTAAATGTGTCACAGCTCATTCTGCCTTTTGCATGTGGGCTTATCTTCAAATAGCATCCTGCTGTTATGATTAGTGATTGCTATCGTGAATAAAATCTCTTTGGTTTCAGCAATAAAATAAACCACTTTATATATAGAACCCACTGTTGAATAGAAGCTTAAATATTTATTTTCCCACTCTTCTTGCCAAATAATCTTCAAGGTGAAGCCTTTCTTCTAATGAAACAAAGGCAGCAGTAAAAGCCAGGTCTTGGGGCAGTCACAGTTTCAGAAATGAAGTCAGAAATAAAACATCATGGGAATTCTGGGAGCTTGGAATTATGTAATTGTGTCTTGCTGTGATGAGTTCTGTGGTGATCCCAGTGGCCACCAGCACCAACCATTGTTCCAGGCAATTGGAAATCCCACAGTAAGTGACTTCACTCTGTGTCTTACCAATGTGTCACCTGCTGTGTTTTTACAAAAGCTTCAGTCCTGCCATTTTTAAAATGAGTGGTCTCACTAAACTCTGAGATTTTGAATTTTGTAGGATTTGGTAAACCATTATATAATATAAACCATTATATATTGCAGGGGAGTTGGACTAGACAACCTTTAAAGGTCCCTTCCAACCCAAGCTATTCCCTGGTTCTACGATCCTGGAAAACATGAATGTCTAATGGTACAATTCACATTTTACCAAATTAAATTCAGCAAGAGAAAGCAAGGTTGTTTCCTCTTAGGCTCTCCATATGAAGACTTTTAGGCTTCTGGAGCATTGGAATAGTTCCAATTAGATTCACAAGCCAAAATTTAGAAATAGTTGTAATTAATCTTTGATGAAGGAGAGAGGGAAGATTCTCTCAAGAGAGTTCTTAAAGAATTCTGCTTAGGTAAAAGTATATAAGAAGGGAAAAACCTTTGAAAATAGAATAAATTTATGTCTTCTCAGAAGGAGCCTCTGAAGCACAGCAGTGAAGATGTTGGGCAATGCATGAAAATGAGATATAGAGAATTAGAAGACAATTTGTATTTCATAAGTATGTTTCCATAACATAGACTGGCAAAGGAAATGATACTAAAACCTTCATCTCCCATTTTTATGAGAGCCTTGGATGTGTGGAAAAAAGCTCTGGGAGAAGACAGCAAGGAGGGAGAGCAAGGTTTCATCTAAGTAGCCCAACTTAAAAATTGAAAACTGTCTTCAGTTCTGTGTCATCCTCATCCCTGTGTGAGCCAATTTGTTTTGCTGCTGGAATCTGACCATGAAGTTCTTTGACACAGACCTGTATTGTTCAGTTGTGCTTCAGGAGTTCTCTTATCATTATAAATGTCTCTCATTCTATCTGCATGAACAGACAGGGCTGTGCTAAGCCTGCTATTAATTTTTTAGCTTGTTTCATTCCAGATAAATAAAATATTTAAAGTGAATATTTTCCCAGCACCTGCAGCCGCAGCTCAGGAACTCTGTGCATTCTGCAGCTGAATTCAGGCAAGAAAAACTGCTAACTTCAAATATTTTCAGTGCCAAAGGAGCCTTAGGAGTGTGGTTGTCTCTGAGAACAGGTAATTGCTGTCAGTATTCTTTGAATACTTCAGCTACACTGGTGTACTTGTACCTCTTGTGAGTGAGTAAATAATCTATTGATAAGAATTTATCATCTTGATTAGCCTCTTGCTCAGGCTTCTAATTGAGCAGAATTGCCACTGCCTGAATGTCTGCAATGCTCAGATAAGCTCTCAGCTTGTGTTGCTCAATCCCTGCTGCTGTCCCAGGCCAGTTTGGATGGGTTTGGGAGCAACCTGGGATAGTGGGAGGTGTCCCTGCCCATGGCAGGGGGTGGCACTGGATGAGCTTTAAGGGCCCTTCCAACCCAGTCCAGTCTGGGATTCCATGATTCCACTGCTATTTGACAATTTTAGCAGCAGGAATTCAAGTGTTCCTGTCCCAAAGAAACAAATCCCGTGTGGAAACCTGTCCTTGCTTTTTGATGGATTTATGGGAAATGCCATCTCTAGAGCAGCTGATAAACTCGTGGCTCCAGGAGGAGGGATGTGCCCTCCCCCATCCCTGCATCCTGCAATTTTGGGACTCTACATATGCTCATACACAAACTATTCTGAATAAGACTTTTAATGAGGTTTTTATCAGCATGCCTTGATTAGTATGACTGTGCAAATCTGTGGGCACACTTGGTGACTGTCATTCCCTGGATTTACATGGGCAAAAAGACAAGTTTGCTGCTGGCTCTGTGCTGCCTGCATTGCTTGGAGCTGGATCCTGGTCACTGGGAAAAATGCAGGAACATTTATTCCAAGCTCACAAGTAGCTCCTAATTTTCCATTTAGTGAAATTCCAGCATGAAACCATGAGAACTCCTGTAACAGGAGTCTTTGTTAAGAGCCTTGTCTTATGTATTCAAGGAGGTTTTGTTTGCTCTTGAGATCCTTGCACTTGGCTTCTCAAACTTGTAAAACAGTTTCTGTTGCAGTACTGCCTTGGATTGGGTTTGCAGAAATATATCCCCAAGAAGAACTGGATTTAACTCATGGAACTGGTTCTTTCTCCCTCCTTTTCACTATGTTTTACTTTACAGACCAGTAGCTCACAAGTGTTTTATGATATTATTTGCCCTCTCCGTTATGTAAACTTTAACATTTTCATATTCAGTAAATTAAATTATATGAAATATTAAATCTGTAAAACGTATTAACAGAGGACTATTTGTCTGGGGGTTTGTGTGGAGCAAAAAGTAGAAAAAAGGAGGGAAAACAGAGTTGTCTCTGGAGCCCAAATCTCTATTTCAATGCTTGATATGGAACCACAAAGTGTTTTGAACTGTGTTATTGAGAATTCACGTGTGATATCAATGGGAATTATTCCCCTTATCTCATTTTTGGGAAGGTTGAAGCACACACAGAGGTGGTTTTTCCAAGGTCTCTGTCAGAGCAGTGGCAGAGCTGGAAATAGAGGCTGTGTTTGAGCAGAGTTCAGTGTGTGACACAAGCACACTGAGGAGAGGGTGCTGACAGGGATACAGGCCCAGGGATCCAGCCTGGGATACACAGCTCCGAGCAACTCCTCAGATGCCACACTGGCTTTCCATGGAAAATTATTTACTACAATACTAAAAGTCTAAACCTATGGAGGAAACTGCAAATTAACGGTCAATAAACCAGGTTTAAACTTGAAATAGTAACACTAGTCCTGCTTACTTGCACATCTGAATATTTGAGTGCTCTTCCAGGAATCCAAAATTCCCCTTTCCTAAGGATTAGTTGTGCAGGAAAAGAGCAATGCAGGGCTTAGAAAGAGCAGAAAGCTGCAGGGTTTTGACAATCTGACAAGTGTGTCCATGTTTTTGCTGCTGATGATCAGGGGTTATTTGATTTACACCAGCAGGGCAATGCCAGAACTCCAGTGCTGGGCTTTCTGAGGCTGAACTCATGGAGTTCCATGTGGAAATTGGTGTTTTATACCAAAGAACATTGCATTTACAAGTGTTTGACTGTTAATTCAGTACAGTTCGTTACCCACATAAATGGGAATCTGATTCCACTGGGCACATTGCATCAGCAGCATTATGTATTTCAAGAGAAAATATGCTTCTTAATCTGATGTTTGACATCCCTTCACAATAATATTTAAGTATTGAGCTTTTTAAGCATCAGAGTTTGTTATCTGGGATAAACTGGTGTATGTGTTTAATTTCTGCTGTCTTCTTCCCTATTTATTTAGATTTAGAAACCAAAATTGTTGTGCCTGATTCATCCAAGAACTTAAATATGTATCTAAAATTATGCCTACTTAATTAGTTCCATTTCAAGTTGTTCTGCTCAAATGCATAAACTTTTCAGCATGATGCTGTTATATACCAGACCAGGGCTTTGGGAAGAGAAAGAGATCCATATGGAAATTATTTAACTGCATAAAATTTCAGCCTGTAATTCAAAAGCCTCCTGCTATGTTCAAAGCCCAAACAACAAAGCTTTTTTCCTAATAATTAGTTGGTGAGTACGTATTCCTGAAGGATATTGAGATGTTTAATCCAGCAGAAAATTGCTATCTGGTGGACTACAGGGGAAAAAGCAGGACAAAATTTTGCTATTATTATTTTTAAAAATGCAGGCAATTAGAACTAGACAAGAATAAAGCAATAGAGTTAAGTAATGAGAGGAATGGAGCCACTCAAAGCTTCGTGTGTAGCCAGTGCTGAAGTCATTATTGAAGGCATTTCTTGGAATGGCAGTTTTTATCACAGTGAAAAGTGTCATTGCTTGGTGCTGGGGTGGTGGGCACTGATCTGCACAGGGGCTGCAGCACTTCCTTGGGCTCTGATGGAAGATGTCCCAGCACTTGGATGGGGTGGGATGAGAGGGGCTTTAAGGTCCCTTCCAGCCCAGTCCAGTGTGGGGTTTTAGGACTTGAGCAACAGATAAGGAGCTCCCTGCTGGGGCTGTTTCCCAGTGTCCTGGAAGGAAAATTCCAGTGCAGGCTTTTTGTGAGACTATTCCCTGCCAGTGCATTGTTTCTGTGGGTTCCATGGTGTGCTCAGGTTGTGTGTGTGTGTGCACAGGGGCACCAGGAGCAGGAGGAATCCTTCCAGATGGAGATTCCTGCAGGCCACTGTTTGGCCCAGAAAATCACAGCACCACGTTACATAACAGCTCTGACCTCCCATCCCTTCCTGCTGCAGTGACATACAGAGGAGCAGGGCTCTGGAGTTTGTGTTTTGTCTGTGCAGTTTTTTCCCCCATTTGGATGAAAGGACAACATTAGAGCACAAAAAAAAAACCCCATAGATAAATCCCAGAATGGTAACAAAATACAGATTTCAGCAGCAGTGTCTGCAGAATAAAGGGTCTGCCCAGAGGGGAGAGAAGGAATAAAAAGGATCCCCAGTGTGCTGGGATGGGGTTAATGTCAGTAATACATCTAGTCAGGGTGTAATTGGAGTGTTTTCCCCAATTTGGTTTATTTAAAAAAGGAGATGTAGGTAAATTATTTACTGCTATTTCAAGCTCCTTGGGATTTGATGCTGGAAGTGCCCAGCTTTCCAACAGCATGAGGATGACAGTGGGAAGGAGGAGGAGGAAGAAGGGTTACACAAGTTTGGCTCTGAATTCACTGCTATCAGACAACAAACCCACATTAACTGTTCATCCACACAATTCTTGGGGAAGTTAATGTGAGTGGAAATGCAGATTTTTCTTCCCAGAGCAGGGCAAACATGAGCAGCATTAATCCAGGTTGGTTATGGATGTTCCACCTGAACTAGTAAGAGCTGCTTGCTTAGATGTCCCTCTTACAGAGCAGTGTCACCTCCAGGTGCTGCTTCCTTGGGGAAAGGTGACTCTCCTGGGCTCTGAATTCCTCAGCTCGGATGTTGTTCCAGTGACTGGTACCTGGGTGTCTGTGTGATGTAAAATTACATCCTTGGAACTTTTTTACTTCTCTGGCAAATCCCCAACAGAGCTTTGGGGGCTGACTGTGCAGCAGTGCCACAGTGGAGCCATTCTCATCATCTTTACAAATCTGTGTCACAGACAATGTGCAGGCAGCAGGGGCAGTGGTGCAAACACATGAGCAAAGCTGAGCTCCAAAGTGTGACTTTCCCCTGCAGACACAGTTCTAGCCCTGGTTATTATTGTTATATTGGTGACTTGTTATCTCTGTTAACCTTGGAAATAATTCCAGCAGTGGGCACAGCTGCTGAAAAGGATCCTGACAGAAATTATTTGCTTCCCACATGGATGTTGTAAATACACATGCACAGATAAAGTAACCTTAAACGAAGGGTAAAAGTCTGGCTCATTGTAAGTCACTGATAAAACCTCCAGGTTGGGATCTCACAAAAAAAGCTTTAGAGCATTGCATAAAAATGATAATATGAGGAGAAATTGGAAAAAAAATAAAATAAAATTTTGGAGCGGTTGGTGAAAAGTGTTGCAAAATAAATGCTGTGACCTTGAGATATGAAATAGTTAAATATCCCATTTTCAGAAATAATTTTAGAATTAAATCTTAGACTGCAGAGATATAGGCCATGTCCTCTGCTCTAGAAGGCATGGCATGCCTGTATATTGAATTTGGCAAACTGGGAGGTGTAAGATGCCTATCACAGCAATAAAGAGTTGAATCCATGTGGGTGTAGGTTCCCCCCAATGGAGAGGGGACAGCTGGAGTGCTGGAAAGAGGGGAGAACTGATGTTATCCAGCTTTATTCACAGGCACCCTCAGTGCTGTGCCAGTAAAACGTGGTGCTGTGTTAGACTGGAATATTCCCCAGAAATCACCCCTGTCCCTTCTGATCAGTGTTCAGGGCATGCAAGGAACACACCATCCTCATTACCAGGTATTTAGGGAGCTGGTGGGATGGACTGGTATTTGTTGTTCTTTGAACTTCAGAATTCTTCAGATTATCAGTGTATTGGATCTTTTTTAAGGTTAGAGATAGTTCAGAGTGTACAGATGCATCTGGAGTGCCAATAGCCAGCCCACATAGTGCCAGCACCCTCAGGGAGACTTGCTGTGCTCTGAGTGCTTCCAAAGCTGCTGGAGAGCACTCTGAGAGAACCAGGTGCTTATGGCTCTATTTATATGATGTCTTTCCATTGCATGTGAGAAGGATTTGTGTCCCTTTCAAAATGTTAAAGCCACAGGACGTGAGAGCAGCCCCTGAGCTCCACAGTGCTGCTGCATCAGGGTCTTATTTGAATGGCCTTTTCTCTGCTTATTTGGGATTAATGGACTGTAACCTTCAGTATTTTTCCTGGTTGATTTGCATTTGTCTTCCCTTTCATCAGCCATGGATTTCTGCTGGGGTTCCAGAATCATCCTTGTGGTTTATCTGGGTTAGACTGTACCTGTGTTGGGTTAGACTCAATCTCAGAGGGCTTTTGCAACCTTTGTAATTCTATAAAAACTATCATCTAGTCCTCCTTGCCATGCAAATGAGGATAAGGTAAAGCTAAACTAGACTGCTTTTGAGAGATGCTTGATTTAAACTCAGTTTAAAACCTGCAGAGGAGTGTCTGCAGTGCCCTTGGGTTACCATCACTTCAACCAGAGCCTTTGGTTTGAAGGGTGATTCCCATCAGCAGATTTCCTGGAATCCTGAGGTATCCCAGGCCCTGCTCAGGTCGTGGTTAGAGGTGGGGAAGGGGAAGGAAAATTCAGCCTGTATTTTCATTTACATTTTCATTTTCATTTAAAGCTGCAGTGCTTGGAAAACTGCCTTGTTCTCCTCTCTTCCAGCACCACCCTCTTCCCTCTGGTTGGGATTCTCAGCAGTGCACATTTCCTCCCACATTTATCACTCCCTCTCTAATCTGTACTTCCAAAGCACACAGCCAAACACAAGACACAGCACTCCAAGTGATGCTTTCCCTCCACAAAGCAAACATGGAATAATTGCCTCCTATTTCTTGTGTATGGATCTTCTCTGAACACATTCTGCCATCAGATGTTTTACTCTGAGCTGCCAGAAACTCCAGATCTATTTTTCCCCACAGTGTTCTGTGAACAACTCGGTATTTCCCATTTGCAATTTTCTTTCGTGGCAAGTTTTATTTTAGTAACATTAAAGCATCTATAATGCATGAAATAAAATGTAGTTTTCTCATTAGTGTCTCAGTAAAGGGCTACAAAGGGAAGTGATGAGGTAGTTGACTAAAAATCAAGGTGTTGCTCAGACAAGAGGAGCAGATTTATTTGGGGCCTCAGGGAGGGAATTCCTCACCACTGTGGAACTGCCAATCCAGGAGTTTTGTTCCTCTGCTCCTGTCCTGCCACTGTGCCCACACAGCTCAGGCAGAGCCTGCAAAAAGCTGGATTTTTGTTCTGTGTAGCACCTTCATTCATGGCATCCCAAAATGGTTTATAGGTTAATAATGGTAATTAATAACCATTAATACGTAATAATGGTTTAACATTAATAGCACACAGGGAGGGCTAAAAAAAAGCTGCAGGGAGATGTGGACAGAGGGAAGGACAACTGCAAATGTGGCCCAAAACTGGGAGACATCAGTTTTCCAAGTCTGTTTTGCTGTATTAATTTAAAATAGACGTGTAATATGCAATGTATTTGTAATAGAAAATGTATTTGTAGTATCTGAGTATACTGAGCATGTATATAAAAACATGCATATATTTGTCACATCTTTTATGATTTGGGATTAGCAGGTGCCCCTGGCGTCACTGCACCAACAATTCCTTTCCAGAAGGGAACAGAAATGGAAGGACTGTAAGAAAGGAATTGCTACTTGTCATAACAAATATGTATTATTCCAATAACTTAGTTACAAAATACTACTTAGAATTGAACCATTTCTTTACATCAAGGTAATCTAAAGTCATAGTTATCAGTAATAATTCTTTCTACATGTATATATATATATCTCTCTCTATATATCTATATATGTCTTCCTTCTCTAATAATATAAGTCATGAAATCAAAGCAAGTCTAGGAACAAATATTAATCCTAAGGGATAAACTTTAGAAGACAATTCAGGGCTACAGATACTGGGGGTTTTTTCACATAAAAAATAGCACAGTGACATTGTTTGGGTGCTTAAAGTCATCAGGAGGTTATTGGATGACTCTTGTTCCCACAGCCTTAAACATGATTTATAGTATATAACCTTTAAGTGATTTGAGGAGGAGAAATTTATGGGGTGATCAGAAAAAGGGATGTTTGCATACTAAATATGGAGCTGAGAGTTAAATCCTGGTCCTGCTCATCTTTTCCATGGACTTCAGAATGACATGTGGACAGCTGGAAAATGGATTTTTGCCAGTATTTAAATAGGAATTAAATTTCCCATTGCATTCTTTTCTCTCTCCCTCTTTTTAATTCTTCCTTCTGTGAAAGAACTCTTCTTAACAGTAAAAAACCTCAGAGAGCTGGGACCTGATTAATTCTTTCAATGTCCTGTTATTAATGTTGTTGCCTTCTCAGAATTCCCACTGTGCTGGGTTTTCCTTCCCCCTCACTGTGGATCCCTACTGGTTGTGGTGGCATTTTGTTCCCAATTTTAACTTCCATCCTTTGGAAAACTCCCTTGACTTCATAATTTTATTTCATTTAACAGCACATCACTGGCATTTCCTCAACAACAACATCATGATTTGTCACATGAAAACCCAGCAAGTGGGAGAAAATCCTGGATTCCTCCTTCCTTCAGGTACAAAACCCATAAACACTGGGCATGCACTGAAACATTTCATATAAATTATTAACCTTTCATGGCTCTTACCTTTCTGTTTTTAGAGCACAGGGAGCTTTGGGACCAAAGGCCTGGAAGTTGGTTTTACAGGTGAGATTTGGAGAATCTGGAAGATTCATGCACTGGGAGGAATGAAATAGGAATAGGATAGAATGGGAATAGGGATAGGGATAGGAATAGGGATAGGGATAGGAATAGGGACAGGATAGGACAGTTTTTCTAAGCTGAAAGTGTTGTGATCTGCACCCTGATATTGATTATGTCATTCCATATAATTATCTATGTTTCATATACATGTAATCATAACAATATATTTGTAATTCTCCATGGTCAGCACACAACATGAACCACTTGGCTGAGGAAGCTGTAGTCCTGTCCAAAGCTGCTGGAATTCTAATTAATTTCCCACTGAAATCAATGGAAATGTTTTCATTGATTCAGATTGATTAGAAATGAAAGCAAACTCGTGCCCATGCTCATCTGCAGATGTTTACCCAGACATTTCCTTAACGTAGTTTTGTGGGGTCTTATATTTCCTGTTTTGATTTGGGGTGTAAATGTGTTCTTTGGGTTTGATTAATTTTTTTTGCACGTGTCAGAATCGTGGAAGTTTCTTCCTCACCTCCCTTTCCCAATGATAAACACTGGAAGGAGATCAAACCAGCCCTGTATCTTTAGAAATGCATGGCTTGCCTTGATAGCAGAGTATCAGAGAATGTCAAGAACATAAAGAATCACAGCCCTGCTCTTCTGCACATTAAACAGCTTTAGTGTGAAACAAACAGCCCAGAGGAACTGAAATACAATCCCTCAGTGCTGCAGTTCAGCCTGGAAGTGCTGGGAGGGAGGGAAATCCATTCCAACTGGGAGAATCCTTAATGAAAATTGCTGATTCACACGCAGTGAACAGACAGCTGTGAAGATTGGAGACATTACATTCCCCAGCTGTTAATCCTTCCCCAGCTGCCTCTGGATTAGCTGGAGCTGCCACAGTGCTCTGGGCTGCACAGTCTCACCACTGGAGTCCTCCAGCAAATCCACTGCTGCCGGTGGGGATGGATATTAGGAATATTCAGGACACAGATGGGTCTGTCCTCCAACCTGCTGGAGAAATCAGCACCAGCCAGGGAGCAGGGCAGGGCAGCAGGGCCTGCTGGTATAAAAGTGCTGCAGCAACATCAGTTAAAACCCATTTCTGGTTGGTTTTGATTTTGTTTTTTTTTAATGAATGCGACTGTATCTCAAGTCTGGGGCTGAAATCTGGAGACTCTCCTGCCATCCCCACTCCAGTCTTGGGGATGACACCCAATGCAGGTTATTTTTCACTTCCACTCTTGTTATAAATAGGTGCTGAATCAATGCTGGATGCCAGAAACCATCTTCTGTGGGCTTTTGGTTATTTAGTTTATTTTAGGCTTAAAATTAAACATAGAGACTTTTACTCACTAATTTTTATTTGACTCCATAATTCTCAAATTTCTTTAGAAGCAGATGTAGAGAGATAAGACAACCCCCCAAAAAAGAGGGTCAGTTTGGGTACTGTGTCTCAAATGAGAGTCAGTCAGACCCTGAAGAAAAGGCAAGAAGGTGTCAAGTATTATTTCAAAAACAAGCTCCAAAACCCTCAGTGGCTGCAAACTTCAGTTCAGACTCTTGGAGTGAGGTTGTGCCTCTTCCACAGCAGACTGACTTCATGTACACACTGAGCTTAATGGTAATTATCATTACTAATTAACAAACTGTGCTGGGAAATGTCCATGATATTTGGCTTGCATCCTTCTTGAATTCAGGGAAGCTTTTAATCCAGTGTGGAAGAGCAGGAAATAAACTTTCCAAAAGCACCAATAAGATCTTTGAGTTTTTTCAGATTTCTGACTCATCCCAGAAATATCCTGTCCCAAAGGATCCCATCAGGGAGTGTAGGGTCATAACAGTGACATCCAGGTGACAGGCAGGATTCTTCCAAATAAACAAAATCATGGAGAAAGGGATTAAACTTCTGCCTTCAGATGGGAGTTTTGGTAGGATTTTCAATAAACCCAGTTTACCACACTCAGGTTCTTCTTCAGGCACTGAATCTTCAGGAGCGAATTGAGGAAAAGATTCCTGTAATGAAAGAGAATAAACAGAGGAGGCTCAATGACAGGAAACAGGGCACACAGCCCTCCTGACCTGCTCTGCAGTCCTGCCAACATCAGAGGGGCCAAGGACACTTGGAAATGCTGGTATGAGCTATAAATATTCCACCTGCTTCCCTGAGTCTTCTTAAACCACAGTTCTTGTCCTGAGCTGCTCATTTGCCTCAGAAAATAGGAATCAGGAGCAAACACCAGGCACTTGCTCAAAAGCATCTTGACTGTGGTAGGAACAAAGGAGAACAAACCAGAGCCCCATATTTTAACAACTATTGTCTCTGCTTTTTTGTGTCTGTGACTCTGACACTTGATTTGCAGTTTGAGGAACTTTGCTGTGGTGACACAAGTTTGTCTGTAATGAGGAGGAATTGGGAGCTTTTCCTCTGTTATTCCCTGCTGGCAGCTGGCCACGCTGCTCCTTCACTGCACAGAGCCAAAACTCAGCTGAAATGGGGCCAAATCCTGGGTTTGTTTTGTGGTGGGTTGGTTTTTCTCCCCTGCAAGTGCTAAGCTCATTAGAAGCTATCTTATATTAAAGCTATCTTATATTATTAGAAGCTATCTGATATTAAAAGTACTGGAGTTAGGGAGATTATTCCAAACATTCTGAATGCCAGATTTCAATGTCATATTTTATGTAGAAAAGATCCAAAGCATTTTACAAAAAGGGAGAGAGTTCCCAGATCCTCAATCCCATGAGCATCCAATGTGGGAATGCTCAACTTTCCTCCTTTCCTTGAGACCCTCAGTTGGGTTGAGGTTTCTGTTTGTCCCGAATGAGAACAAACACATGTTCATGTGGGATGTGCCCTGTGACAAAATGAATTTGTATTTCAAACATGCCACCTTTATCCTCCTTGGCTCCCCTCAAAGTGAGGAAATGAGTCAGAACTCAAGTCCAATTATTGGGGAAGTAGAAAACTCTCCGTTTTGGAAGGTTTGCTCCTGGTTTTTTGTGCTGCTTCTCTGAAAACAACAGTGCTCTGCTTTCAAACAGCTCCAGGGGTGATTCTGGTGCAGGAGACTCAGAGGGAGCCTCATCAATTTTTATAAATATCTACAGGGGATGTCAGAGGATGGACCACACTCTGCTCAGTGGTGCCCAGCAATGGGACAAGAGGGAATGGGCAGAAATGATGCCGGGAAGTTCCACCATGAACATGAGGAAGAACTTTGCTGTACAGTGACCCCAGGGTGTGGGATCTCCCTCACTGGAGATATTCCAGAACCATCTGGACTCAATCCTGTGCCATGTGCTCTGGGATGACCCTTCCTGAGCAGAGGGGTGGGACCAGATGAGCCACAGTGGTCCCTTCCAACCCGACCCATCCTGGGATTTGAGGTAAATATTGAACCACTATAGAGAAAAATACACATTTAATTTCCCTTTGTGGAAATTGTGACTAGGCAGAGTATGCTGAGGGTCAGGTTGCAGAAATACTTTTTCAGAGCTTTGTTGATCATAGAATCACAGGCTGGTTTGGGTTGGTTTCCAGCCCTTGCCATGGATGAGGGAATTGCTTCTCCAGCCACTGCTGCTTTAAGAATTTTTCAGAGAGGTTCATACTTTAGATACAGCACTCTATCAAGGGACTGTAGAAGTGGAAGGTATAAAATAGGGATTTCAAACAATACCACCTTATCTTTCCAGTCTAGTTTTTCCAATGCCTGTAACCTGCTGTGACTGCTGGATTTGACAGAGTAGTGTCAGAGAGGGCTGGTTTTTTAGAAATTACTGTGAATAACAACTGCTCTAAAAGATCCAGCTCTGTGATATTCATTGTTGCACTGTCACATCCCTCCTTGGCTCCCCAAATGTCAGCAGGGCTGGGCAGCTGTGCCTCACTCAATAGCAGGTGGGTGGGAGAGGTTTCAGGTAAACCAGGACATGGAAATGATGTCAAATCCTGCCTGTCACAGTGTCAAAAACTTCAGTGTCCAGCCAGGTTTCACAGATCTTCCCCTCAAAGAGAACGAGGCCTGGTAATAACACAGGTAGATAGGATATGGAAAGGAAAATTCCAGCTGAAAGGGATCTCAGCAGGCTGTGTGGTGAGGACAGAGACAGCATAACCTTCCTGGAACACTTCTTTCTGTCTGTGACTGTGTTTGTGATGAAAAAGCTTTTCCTGATGTCCAGACTTAGCTCTTCCTCTCCCCTTCCCAGCAGGCACAGCTGGGAAGTCTGGCTCCATCTTTTTGACAACCTCCTCACAAACACTGGAAAGCTGCTCTGAAGTTCCCCAAATTCCATCTCCTTCAGCCTGGCCTGGCCCCATTCCCTGAGCAGGACGTGCTTCAGCTCCCACCACCCTGGGTGGCCTTCCCTGCCCTTTGGAATGTCTTTGCCATGTGCCAGCCCTGCCCTTGGGAACACCAGCAGTTTTCCCCCACTTGTTTGTTTTTGTCTAGCCCATCACTTGGCATTACCCCCAGAAAGGTGTCAAACAGGACAAGAGTTGGCACTTCCAGGAACTCCCTGGGATCAGCCTCAGGTAGAACATGATCCCCTGTCTCCTCATCATCCTCTGTCTCAGCCTCATCAGCCACACAGGCCTTTGTTCACCTTGTTGTCCACTCATCCCATCCTTCCCAACTAGAAAACAAGGCTTTTTGGGGTGATCATGGTGAAAACCTTGCTAAAGGCAAGGGAAATGACATCTCCTGCTCTCCTCTGCATTAAATACTCATTAACTGAACAAATCTGGAATGATTTTACACATTCAGAATTGTATTGTTTGTAATTATAAATATTTCAGTGAACCACTGACAGCTCCTGACACAGAGGTTTTGGTTTTCCTGGGTTAATGGGCACTAAAACTAACTAAATAATGGCAAATTTTAAATAATTTCAATTTTGTAAAGGCACTTGTTTCACAGGTGATTGTTTCTCATGAACCACAGCATGAGTAATACTGGCACAAAGCCTCATTGAGGACTTGATTTGAGACAGCCCAAGAGGCAGGAAGGTCTGTTTTGAGAAAAGCTCCATCACCTGCTCCTTGAAATGTTGCTCTTCCATCAAGGAATTCAGGTTCGATGAGCTGAGGAATTCACTGGGATCAGACCAGGGACTTGGGCTCTGGTCCCTGGTCCATAAACTGATGGAGCAGCTGCTGAATATAATGCAGTGCTCAGGTTTTAGGAGTCCATAGACATTGAAGTTTTTCAGTATTGTCAAACTGGGATATTTCTGGGGCTGCAGTGGAGGCAGAACTTTGAGAAAATGTTCCTGTCAAAAAGCAAAAGAACAGTTGCCAGAGTGAGACGAAATTTGAGGGTATATTCTTGGAATTGTGCATTTAAATTAAGCCTAAATTCTCTCTCTTTTTTTTTCTTTTTTTGTTTTTGTCTAGACCAAAAGGTTTTGGTCCAGGACCAGAGTCAATTCTGGAAACTATCATCCCAGGGATGGGGAAGAGCAGAACTTGACAAGAAATTCCAGTGAGGCACCTGGAGCTGCAGGAGCTGCAATAAGGCACGTGGAGCCAATGGAAGGTGAGCTGTATAAAGGGAATAGAGGCAGAAACCCTGTTGCCTTGGGTTTGACTCATCATGGAAAAAGAAAAGTGGCAGGATGGAAATGAGGGACCAAAAAATCTGTACTTTCCTGAGAGTTTAGGAATCAGTTTGTGTTCAGGATGTGTAAGCATAAATTCATTTGGTGTCAGTGATTGTAGAGGAAAAGGAGGATCACTTAACTATTTTAAAATTCAGGATGTTGTTAAATAGAGGAAAAGGAAAGTTCCCTCCTCCCTCTGGTTTTTTTATTTGGTGAGGTGGGAGGACAACAGTGTAAGTGCAGATTTGGTTTGACACTGACTCTCTAGTCAGGAGCTTTATGTTAAACTGAATTGCCTTTAGGAACTTCAGGAATATAAAGGAATATAAAACTCAAATGAAAAATTAATTTAACAGCTTTTGCCAGCAGAGACCATAAAAAGTGCAAAGGTTAATGGCATGAGAAACAAAGGGCTTCACATCCTGATGAAACCAAACCCTCTCCTGATGAAACCAAACCCTCTCCTGATGAAACCAAACCCTCTCCCAGGGTGTTTCCTGTTCTCCATGGGGCACTTGGGCTGTGATCTGCCAAGGTTCTGGTCTTTGTTCTTTATTGCCCTTTGGGAGAAAAATATTCCACTTTTGTAGATGCCAAGCTGCTGGTAAAGGCTCTGTGACTGTTTGGTACACAAGGAATGGAGAATTTAGGGTTTGGTCCTAAAAGTGCAGAGTGTAACTGGCATTTTTACCCCAGGAAACTGGCTGGTTAATTGCTGTTACCCTCAGGATGGATCCCATGTACTTAGGGCATAACTCATGATAAAAATCTTTACAAACAGGTGTATTGAATCATTTTACCACTTTTCATCTTATAACACAAAGCTTTGCTCTTCCCTTCTGAGCCCAGTTTGGGTGGGATGGTTTTGTGCTCTGCCCAGTTTGATGACAAACTGGAACCAGTGTATAAAACCAGCAGGTTCTACACCCTCCTCTTCTCACTCCATTGTTATACATTGATAATCTACTTCTACTTCTTCCACTGTTGCTTATTTTCAAGTCCTAATTCAGTTGTTTGCTGTTTTCTGTCAGAGAGGAATTAAAATCCAAAATATCTGAGGCAAATTATAGTGGACTCACAACACAGTCAGAAATCATGAATAAAAAACTAATACAATTGGTAACAGCAAACTAAGCACACTGGATAATTCAATCTTTTATTTCAAAATCAAGTTCTACTTGACTCCCAAAGCAGAGATCAACCCACATGGTACCAGAAGTTGACTATATGAATTTCTTTGGCATTTTTACATGTATAACATAAGTAACTGGTGGTAAAAATTTATTTTGAGCCAGCTTCTTTTTGCTTTTCTCCTACAATCCATTAAATAATTCATAAATCAGTGTAAAAAAGCTGAATTTATGTTTAAAGAATGAAAAATTTTTTAGAAAGTGGTGGAAACTAAGGGTACTTGTGTGAAGTGATATTTAGCTTTTGTCAGGCTCTTTCTGTCAAAGAATTTGCAACTTCCTGGGAGAAATGGAGTGAGGGAAGTGAGGGGTGTCAGACATCTCAGTCATTGAGTGACAAAATCAAAGCCTCCATTGGCACATATTATCCATGTATATGAGCATATATTAGCTGCAGGTGATTATAAATATATTGACCAGTTGCTAAAATGATCTTTTAAATATTACACTTGACTATTCAAGTGTATTTTATTAATTCTCTATAAAGCAATAATTAAATGGTTCCTTCTTTACCACTTCTTCAAGGTATTCCAGTTCTTTAAAGTCTCCTTGGATTTCTGAAGTGCCTGTTGATGATCCTTTCATCTGCCCAAGAGAAAACCCAAATCCTGCTGAGTGTCCCTGTGCTGGAGAGGCACATGTTGTGCCAGGCAGTTCCAAATAAAGGCTGTGACTGTGCCCTGAAAGCCTTTCCAAGTGAGTTTGGGGTGTTGCTCTGCACTACAAAACCCACCTGTCATGGTCTCATCATGGTTTCACGTGTGAAGCACATGGAGACAGGGACAAAACACAGTGTTTGGAGTGTTTCCACAAGATGACAGAGCAGGAGAAAGAGGATTATTTCTTGACACAAAGCATCCTCAGAGTCCACAGCTGCTTGACCCAAAAGAAAGGATTTGAGATTACTCTCCTACCCCCCTCCCCTCCAAGGTTTGCATACTTTTAAACTGTGGGTTTTTTGATGTTTCAATAATGTTCTCTGCCAGATTTCTTTCTGCAGGGCATCACTCTGTCTCCAGTTTTCTTTGAGCTTATTTATTGCAGTTCTGCAGTTCCTTTTGTACTGTCTGTACAGCACTGTGGTCTGCAGGGAGGATTCCTAGGGCTTGGATAGGGAAAAATAACTGGGAGTAAAGCTGAATAAAGATGCAGCCACTGCCCAGTTGCTGTATCTGTGCCAATATCCTGGGATAAGAGCTGTGGACTCATGCTCAGCACTCAGGTGAGGCAAGGCAGCATCACTCCTCCAAGGCAGGAATGTGAGGAATATGGAACACTGCTCCTAATTGCAAACAGACCTGGGAAAGGTTATCCCAAGGCTTCCAGAAGAAGGAGGAGATGTACTGGGGTGATGGGTGTAACAGATGCTGGGGCAGCACTGACCTTGTGTAAGAACCTCCAGTGGCACAGAATCACAGAATCTCAGAATCACAGAATCACAGAATCACAGAATCTCAGAATCACAGAATCACAGAATCACAGACTCACAGAATCAGTCAGGTTGGAAAAGAGCTCTGAGATCATGGAGTCCAATGTGTGACCCACCCCCACCTTGTCACCCAGCCCATGGCACTCAGTGCCACATCCAGGCTCTTAAACACCTCCAGGGTTGGTGACTCCCCCACCTCCCTGGGCAGCCCATTCCAATGGCCAATCCCTCTCTCTGGAAAGAACTTCCTAATGTCCAACNCTGGCCTTGTTGCCCCCCTGGGCACCCTGTGGCTCATGTCCAGGTCCCTGTCCCTCAGCACCCCCAGGTCCCTTTGTGCCTGGTGCTCTGCAGCCCCTCTGTCCCAGCCTGTGCTGCTGCAGGGGGTTCTGGTGGCCCAGGTGTAGAACCCGGCACTTGGACTTGTTCAATCTCATGCCATTGGGTTCTGCCCATCTCTCCAGCCTGTCCAGGTTCCTCTGCAGAGCCCTCCTGCCCTCCAGCAGATCCACACTCCCTCCTAACTTGGTGTCATCTGCAAACTTACTGCTGGTGGACTCGATCCCCTCATCCAGCTCATCAATAAAGACATTAACCAGGACTGGGCCCAGCACTGATCCCTGGGGACACCACAAGTGACAGGCCCCAGCTGGATGTGGCACCATCCCCAGCACTTTCCCACCATCAGCCAGTTTTTAACCCAGAGAAAGGTGCTCCTGTCCAAGCCCAAATCATTTCCCACCCCAGCTCTGCATCACTCCACCTCCCTCGTTTCTCCACACAAAATATTGCTGCACCTAAAGCACAACAAGGCAGGGCACAGAACAGAGGAGACAGATTTGTTCTACCAGCTTTGTCACCTGGAAAAATCTGCAGTTTTCTTTGCTAACAAATAACACAGAGAGCAACAGGAAACCTGCCAAGCGTGGCAGGGGCTGTAAGTCACCACTAACACGGGCAGTTCATCAGTGCCAGGGTAGAAAGAGAAGGAAACACAACCACTGTGGCCCCACTGCCTGTGACCTCAAAGCTTGAGAGACACCCAGAACCCACCTAAGTCATAAAGATTGAAAGCAATGTGTTAAAACCAGCAGCAAGAACAGTGATTAACTCCAGGCTTGTTCTAATGCAGGTCCTGAACCAGAAGGGAGCAGCAAACAACTTGGGGGTGTTGCTGCTGTTTTTTGGAGCAACACTCCACAGTGCTTGTCAATATATCAGATTATGCCATCAGAGCTAAGCTTTCTTTGCACAGAATGAGGAGTAAGGGATAGCAGATAAAATGTTGGAAGGAATGTTGTGAAATGGAAGNTCTGATGGCATAAGGAGGATATATTTCTGCATGAGGAGTAATGGATAGCAGATAAAATGTGGGAAGGAATGTTGTGAAATGGAAGAGCAAAAGGCATTTTCATTAATAATTCCATACTGAACTCAGGGATGGGAATGGCTGAATGTGGGGAAACGCTCTGTGCAGACAAACCCCTTTATTCCCCAAAACACTTGTGAGAGGGAAGTCCAGCTTCTGTCAGAGTGAGAGGAAACCTGCCCCAGCATTATGGTAGCACATCCAAAGTCTTGCCCTGTAGCATCAGTAATAAAAATGTAATATATAAATCTGTTGCACGTGGGTTGTGCTTCACAGAAAACATGCACTGAATGCTACTTGTGGCACTTGGGTGTAAATTATTATAATTATAATTGTTCCATAACAGCTGTGACTGGAACAGAAGGTCCTGGGAGATGCAGGTCATGAGCACAAGGGATATTTCATCAAACATCCAAGAGAGGACCCGAGTGTTAAGTGGGAATAAAGTATGAGAGGTGCCTCTAATTCCTCATTGCAGAAGGATTCTCTGACACAAAGGAAACCAAAGCATTTGCTGGGATGAAGAGCTGCAGCAGCAGCACCTTCAGGTGCTTTGGTCAGTTAAAATCCTCTGAAGAAACATCTGAAACCTCAAGTCCAGCACTGGCAGAGGTGCCACTGGGAATTTGGTGGCTGTGCCTTACAGCCAGGAGAAAAACTGACTGATTATTGGGGCTTAAATCAGCATTGATATCCGAATGGAATTGCTGCTTTAGACCCATGTAGAGAGAATCACTGGACAGTTCTTTAAGTTGGAAAGAACTTGAAAATCCTGATTATTTTGGCTTTGTCCAGAAGTGTAATGTATTTGATTCTTTCCCAGTGCTGGAGAAGGCAGGCAGTAATTACATTAATAGTATTATTCCCTTATTAAAGAATGGCTTATCTCACTAATAGTATTCATTTATATGCATCTGGTACAATCTGAGCTTTCAGACCTTCTATATGCTTTTGTCTTTCCTTTGATTCTTCCTGAGTAATGTCTTTCTTGGTCGAAAAAATGCCATTTTTATATCTAGGCTTAAACTGTTTCTCTGTTTTTCAGCAACAAGGGTAAATTATAATTCTAACTAAGAATGTGAGTCTGACCCAAAAGTTCTGCCCCTCCCCTGATCTCTGGTAGCAAAAGTGAGGCTGCTCGAGTTGTAAAATATTGGGTGCTCCCAAAATTCCACTTCAGGCATGTAAGCAAGTGGTTTTCATATAAGTTTACTTGGAATCCTCATATTTTTTAGATTATTTTCTTAAATAAAGGAACTGTTCTCACACCTTGTACTAAGCTATCTACAAAAATCTTTTTCACTTGAGTTTCCATGGATTTTCTTGTTGTGCCAATTGGGTTTAATGATGATACTTACCCTGGACTTGTCCCGTTTTTATCCACGAGTTTTCCCTTTCTAGCTATCCAAGCTTTTTGAGTGCATTTGCTGAAATATGAGATTGAAATTCAAATTACTTCAATGCCTTTTATAACCCCTGGAAGTATTGTTATGTTTCTTAATAATTTTTTTTCAGTATTTAGGCATTTCATAGCTTGGGAAATAGATATTCCAAAAAGAATGGCTTGTTTATTCCATACAGCTGCTTGAGAGAGGGAAAAGTTTCTTCAGAGGACTTTAATTTTTATTGAAGTCATTAAAACCATTAATTTTTGATTAAAAAACCTACACCTGGACATTTAAGTTCTGAAATGCAACTTGGGAATTACAGCTCACACCTCTCACCCTTTGGGTCCCAGGAGACACTGGCACTAATCCCAAAGCCATTTCTTTTAATTCCTATAAACAATGATTGTATCCATTAAAAATTCCTCTTATTCCAGCCTGTTTCTCCACTTGAGTGAAGGTGTTTAGTGAAAATGCTGTGCTCTATCCCCATTCCATGGGCCCTGTCTGGATTATTAGTTACATATTGCTTTTGGAAATGTGTCACTCGAGTAAACATCTCTCTTTTAGTGTGAGAATTCAGATAAATGTTCATTGTGTAATGAAATATCCACAGTTTTCACTGGAGCAGAAGGACATTTAGATAAATGTGCTGTACCTGGGGCCATGTGCAAGGCCCTGATTCAGCTCAGGGTGTAAATTAAAGCTGAATATTTTTGTTTTAAAAATGACCCAAATTCCACATAATTCCATGGAAATGCCTCCATTCCCTCCCACCCCATTCACCATGAAAAATATTAAAGTCTCAGCTCCCTCCTGCTGAAGAGAAGAAGGGAATTGTTTAGGATCAGAGGAAGAGCAATGGATTTGGAGCCAGGGTGGGGGGGACATTTGCCACCAGCTCAACAGGAAATTCCAAGAGAAATTGCTGAAGGGCTCTTTGGGAAAAGCCAAGACAGAGAACAGGCAGCAAGTGCAGTGCCATGGGTGTGGTGTGATCCCAGAATTCCTAGTCTTTGTCCAGCTCTCCAGGGAGCCCATCCTGGAGCAGGACACAGCCTGGCATTCCCTGAGCCCACCTGAGGGTCTCTGCGACCTCCAGGGCTCCCAGTGCCCCTCCCAGGAGGGCAGTAACAGCTTTATTCACGTGCTCATCCCTCAGGAAGCCTTGGGGACCTGACCCCAGACCCCCTGAGCCTCAGAACATCCTTCCTCTCCACATACTGTGTCCAAATGTGGTGCCAGAGACAGGGAAGAGAGCAAAATTCCATCTTCTTCTTGAAAAAAAACAGGAAAAGTGGGCTTCCCTGGGTCATACCATGTGTTTCTTGTCCTGCTGTTTCTTGTAGCTTTTCTCTCGTGGTTTGATTTTCCTCTTCATGTTACAACTGGAAATCCTGGAGAGGCTGAGCTAAAACTATAAAGGACTGAAAATGTGGGTTTGCTTTTAACACACAGGAGTAGTTTCACTATTTCATGGGATGCTGATAACCTGGAAGTGGAAAATATAGGCTTGGACAGTCTGGATATGATTTATCTTCATATGAAACCTGGCACGGATTTCCCAAACACTTTTAGTTTATGATAACACATCTTTTATTTGACTTCCTCCCATTGTTCCCCAGAAAACATCACCTGATGAGTGGCTGCAAAGCACAGCATTAAAACTTCTCAGACCCGACTTTTACAAGTGAAAACAAAACCAGTTTTATGAGTTGCCTCATGTTGGAAATACTCATTTTACATCAAATAAATGGCAGTGAAGCCACAAACTTCAGCCATGAAATGCACATTTATTAGTGGTAGGAGAAAACCACCAAGTGTTTGATAGTTGAAAAGTTTTAAATTTAAATCGTAAAAGTTGAAGAATTAATTCAGTTTTAATTAGTTAAGAGAATACTGTTATATTTTTAAAACCCTCAAGCAACCAAGTATCTGAATTCTCAGCATTTTAATTGCTACAGGGATGATTATGAAGATCCAGATGTTTAAACTTTTAAACACAAAGCAGTGTGTTATTCTTAAAAACCAGTTTCCATCTGCTGGGTGGTGGTTGCTTCAATTTGCACAAAAAAAGTCCCAGACACCAACCAATGAACCAAATAAATCTGTGGAAGTGGCTTTTTCATGAAAAAAAATCAGTAATGCCTCATCCATCTCAAGTCCTTGGGTGTAACAAAATTTTTTCCACATTTGCACAGCTCAAAACTTTTATTTCTGTTATTTTTGTTCAGCCAAGGGTAAAAGCTGGGGTGGCACAAGGAAATCAAGTGTACAAGGAAGGTGGAAGGGAGACATTCCCTCAGGTGCCAGGGGTGGGATTTTGGCACAGGGTGTGGCACAACCTCGGCAAAGGAAGTTGGTGTTGGCAGCAGCTTTTTAACTCTGAGGAGGCTGATCATGATATTCTGCTTTTGAACAGGAAAAAACAGAGAGAAATAGTCAAACTGCCCCATTTCTGTGAAAAGGAAGGTTGTGGAAACATTCCTCTTACAGGGATTTTTCTGCAAGTTTTCAGTGGCCACCTCTGGAGGAAGGGGGAAAAAAATGGCTTTATAGTGCCTGGTTAGAGGAGCTGGGAAAGCACCAGCAGCTCCAAAACCTGGGGTCGAGGAACAGAAATGTAAAGTCCAGTCCCTGAGTCTCAAGCAAAACTCTTTTTTGCAGCCACAGGCCTTGGTAAAAATGGATAATTGTAATGCCAGGGCTAATAGTGCTTGTTATATTATCTCCTGCATTAAATCCCTGACAAATATTTAATGGGATTAAACCTGTCCTCTGCTCTAGATTTATACAGCACTGCCAGGGCATAAACTTTATTAAAGCTCCATGGAGCAGATATTTGAACCCTAACCAGAAAATCTCATTTTAAAACATCCCATCAGTTTTACATTCTCTATTTTATCCCTATTCAGTGATCACTTCCCATTAATTGATATTTTTATTCTCTTCCCTCAGCTCCAGGAACTTCTCAGGTGCTCATTTTGGCAGCTCCCATTCCAATCCCAGGCTTTATCCAGATTTGTGCAGGATTCATTCTGTGCTGAGCGAGGAGCTGAATTCCCTCAGTAACTGTTAAAATCAATGAGACTTGACATATTCAGTGCAAAAGGGGACTGTTCTTACAGGATTATATTCATAGAACACAGAACTCTCTGGGTGTGAGTTTGTGGGTAAGTACAGACAGATTTTCCTGTAAAAATCAGAAATAAGAAGGAAAACTCCTCTCCACTTATTTTCTGCTTTAAACAGCAACCCCCACTATTCATTTATGACCAGACACATATTTCCCTTGTCTTTTTTTTTTTTGTTCTACTAAATGAATACATGCAGCTATTATGATTCTTGTCTAATTCCAAGCAAAGGCATCTCCTCTCCTTGGGCCACACTGGAACCCAATGTTTTCTGCAGGTACAGTGTGATTTTGTAGCTTTTTGCAAACACAACCCCCTTCTCTGCCAGTGCCTCGGGCCAAAAAGGACCCAGGGAGTTTGGATTCAGCAGCTGGATGCAAATATTCCACAGCTGCTCCAGAACTCAGGGGCCAAATCCCCAGTTGTGCACTATTGGAGCAAACACATCTGGTAAAATCAATGTATAATTAATTGATTTGCTCCCTCAGAACTTCAGTGCTGGTTGGAACAGCCCCCAGTCCTGGAGATGTTTTGCTACCAGCTGTGGCTGGAAATGAAATTAGCTTGGCCCATATGAATATGTTCTTTACAGTCAGGGCAGGGGCTCTTTCCATCTCCTGGAAGTGAATAATAATCACAGTCACAGGGTGGGGTGGATTGGGAGGGACCTTAAATCCCCTCCAGTTCCCCCCTGCCCTGGGCAGGGACACCTTCCCCCAGACTGTTCTAGTTTTCACTTGTGACCCAAAGGAAATGGTGAGTTTTTCCTTCTTACAGGAAGTTTCTCCTTTCACCCAGCCCTCCTTTTATCTTCTAATTTCATCTTCACCTGTAGAAAAATTCCTTTTTGTGCTCCTTCAGTGGCTGGAACTTAGACCTTACCTGTAAATGTAAAAGCATGGCAGAAACATCAGTGCTGGCCCTCAAATGTGGCCATATAGAGCCACTCCATAACTCCTGTATAACCACTATAATTACATGTATTTAGAGATGAATACAGCATTGCCATCTTTTCCCATGGTTCACAACATCTTTATTTTTAATTTAAATGCACGAGGCTTCACAACATTTGTACTAATGCTGCCAAGCCACCCTGTAAAATATTTTATGAACCATGAGAACATTTTAATCTGTTGGCATTTCCTTAATTAAGACAGTTTTACTGCTGCCTGAAACAGAGGTGTTACATTAGCTGAGTATCTCTGTGCTGTGTAAATTATGGCATCTGTCTTCTAAATAGAAGTTTGCATTATGCATTGAGGACTGAACTGGTGTGCATTTAATTTAAATGGATGATCAGAGTTTTTTTGAAAATTAATATCTACCTTTCTAGGAGATTTCCATTATGTTGAATTAGGTTTTAAAAGCACATTACATGAGTGATGTTAGTGCCTATGGATTCATAACATTAGCATTTCCTGTCACAGTGCAGCCCCTGGAAACATCAAGTGGAAAAACACGGATTGTTTAAGATTTACTGCTTTGTTGAAACTCTAAGAAAGGCTGCTCAGGGCAAAATATTTGTTACCTTACTGTGTCCAACTGCACATTACAACAAATTCCTTTGCTGTGGTTGTATATGCCAGTGGTGACTTACATCCAATTATTCACACATATCATACATATAAAATTAATGACTTTCAGAATCCTGCATTTTCCCCTAATAACAAACATAAATATTACATATTCCCCACCCTAAGACACTTGCAGCAGGTAGAGGACCTATTCTGTAAAAATTTAAGGTTTCATGCTTTTAAAAAGGTGTCAGATCTCTTCTATAGGTGAATTTAAAATAAGAATGAAAAGCTGATTTACAATACCCTGGCAATTGCTGTGGATATGGCAGCTCATCCCTATGGATGTAGGTAGTGGGGTGGAGGGTAAACTCAGCTTTTAATCTATTTTAATCTATTTATAGCAGAACTGAGGAATTATACTTTGGTCTCTTAGCTCATAAAGGCTGAGAGTTCATGTTTGAACACTGATTGAAGTGTATTTGTGTCTCAAAGCATGACAAGATCACTGACCCTTGGTGGGATCATCAGCTTCGGGGGCTCAAGTTCCACGACCACAATTGCTGCTAAAAACCAGCAGTTCCCTCCCAGTAAAGGTCAGGGCTGGTCGGGGAGGGTTGGGGGGTGTCAGACACTGAAGACAAGCAGGGGCAGCCCAAGGGAAGGTGAGTGAATCCCAACATTTCATCAGCTGCCAAAGCTCTGCCTCTTCACCTCGGGATCAACAGCTCTGCTCAGGGCTGGAAGTGCTCCCAGGGAATTATGTGCTGCCCAGCTGAGAGTGCAGGAGAGCTGGAAAACCACTGCACATGGGGGCTGCTCACCCACCTGCTGGAAGGAGAGGGCTCCCTCCTTCCCTGCTCCCAGGCTTTGGGAGAGGGACAGGGAAATGAACCTTTCATGTCTCAGTGATCTTACAGGATTTAGGATCTGAAGATCCCAATCCTTACCTAGGGAAATCTTTCAAAACTTCCAAGTTCCTGGAGAAAACCTCAATGTTTTTTTTGAATTTCCCTGTGGTGGCCTAATCCTTGTATCTTGTTCTTTTCTCCCCTCCCAGTCTATGCCTCAATATTATTGCTGTTGCTCATTTTCTATAGGTTTTCTCACCAGTCCAGAGCAAATACAATTTCCTGTTTGTTGCAGCATTTTTCTGAGCTGTAATGCTTGGAAAATCAGCCCAGGATTGCACAGGAACTGTGGCTTCACCTCATGACTGGAATGGACCAAACCCATTATAAGGTTGGACTCCATGATCCTTGTGGGTCCCTTCCAGCTCAGGGAATTCTGTGATTCTGTGGCTATTACTAAACTAGAAAACCAAAATATTGGAGAAATGGATGAACTAAAAGAATTAATCCTTCCAGGTTTTTTTCTTCTAACCTCCATTAAATTTTTCAATCTAAATTTGGGTTCATTTTGTAAAGTATTTTGCTAAATTCTCCTGATGTAGTTTTGTTTTACTGGTATTTTTTTGACATTTTTGCAGCCATGCCATGAAAAACTCTGTTGGCTTCCTGTCTCATGATATTGTTTTCCTCTCACAGATTTTTCTACTCAGGCCCATATCACAGAAATACAGATAGTAATGGGAGCCATCATGGATATTTCCTCATCCTCCCACAGTACTTAGTGTGCCACTGCTTTTCCACCTTTTTAACGCTTCTCTCCCAAATCCTTGTCACTTCTCTATGGAATCATTTTGTTCACTGGCCACCCTGGAAAGGCTCCTGTGCCTCTGTTGCTCCTAGATCCCAGTTTCAGAGCTGTGGCTGCACACAGCCACTTTTACTGTGCCCAAACCTTCTCCCATGCTGTTCTCCTCAGCCTCCACCCCACGTGGGAAGGCTCATGGCAAGAAATGATGGCATCAGCCAGGATATCAGGAAAAACTTCTTCACTGAAAGAACAAGCTGCCCAGGAAAGTGGGGAAGTCCCATCCCTGAAGGTGTTCAAAAAACAAGTAGATGTGGGACTTAAGGAGGTGGGTTAGTTGAAGTGGTGGTGTTTGGTCAAAGGCTGGACTTGAAGCCCTCAAGCTGTGCCAGGGGAGAGGCAGGTTGGACACCAGCAGGAATTTCTCCATGGAAAGGGTGTCAGGCTTTGGCAGGGGCTGCGCAGGGAGGATTGCAGTGCCCATCCCTGCAGTGTCCAAGGAATGATGGATGTGGCACTCAGGGACAAGGTGAGGATGGGGCACAGCTGGGACTCCATGACCTTGGAGGGCTTTCCCACCCTCAGTGATCCTGGGATTTTATGGTCAGGATTCAAGTGAGTGGAGCTGTACCCAGACACCAGGACTGTCCCAGCTCCGTAGGTGCAGCAGTTGGAGTGGGATGTGTTGGAATGGGATGTGTTCCAGTGCCACACGTCCCTTCCCCACTCCCCCCTGCCCAGACTGTGCTGTCAGCAGTTCAGGGGTGACCTTGGAGCAGCCTGGCTGCCCTCCCAGTCTGCCCAGTTGGACCAAGTCAGTGGTGCCCAGTGATGGGGAGCTGAGCTGGGAAGGCTCCAAGATGTTTTCCATACCAGGGATCCCAAGGAAGAGCCTCCCCAAAGCCAGCAGTGCTGTGTGCTTGACTCCTGGTGTGGTCACTTGGTGGTGCCTGGTGACTCTTAGTGTGGGAATGATTCAGCTCAGTGTTCTCTCCTCCCTCTCACTTATCCCTGCATTGACATTGGACATTCTGCACACGGAAATTCCAGGTTCCTGCACGGAGCTGCTCTGGGGTGATTCACAGGCAGCTTGAGGCCTTGAGGGATGACTTCATCCCCTGCTGCTGCTTCAGCAACACAAAGAGCTTTTATTTAGGATGTATTTTTTATCCTTTACATCACACTTGGCCGTCATCATCCTTTTTTGGGTTGTTTTGAATCATTAAAAGCATCAGACTAAAAAATGGGCTGCACCTTCAGATTTCCACCAGATACTGGAGGTCACCTCGATTTCCTTGGATGTTCTTGGGTCAGACAACAATGCCCTGAGCTGCTTTGGCTTGGTGTCCCAAGTCAGGAGGTGACATCTCCTGGGGAGGGGGTCAGCACAGAGCTCAGAGACAGGGACACAAACTGCACCTTGTCCTCAGGAGTCACAGCAGTGGGTCGGAAGGGACATCAGGGGTCCTCAGGCAGGGGGAGGTGACCTGCAGTGACAAATGGGTGGCACGGGGTGATTCCCTGCTGTAGCACAGAAGTTGTGCCAGCACTGGAAGCACAGATGGCTCGAGAGGACCAAGCCCTTGGCTGTCACCCCCAGTGAGTGCAGGGACAGGCATGGGGTGGGTGACACAGGGGGTGACACAGGGGGTGACACAGGGTGGGTGACACACGGGGGTGACACAGGGGGTGACACAGGGTGGGTGACACAGGGTGGGTGACACAGGGGGGTGACAACAGAGTGGGTGACACAGGTGGGTGAGACAGGGTGGGTGAGACAGGGGGGTGAGACAGGGGGGTGACACAGGGAGGTGACACAGNGGGCGGAGGGGGGGGGGAGAGGGGGGGGGTGACACAGGGTGGGTGACACAGGGTGGGTGACACAGCGTGAGTGACACAGGTGGGTGACACAGCCTGGTGTGACCAGCAGCAGCCACTCCCTGAAAAATGCTTCTGGATGAAATAGGTTCAAAAGTGATTCCTCGGAGTGAAGCGTTTCCAGCTCAAATAGGACTTTTTCAATTCAAAATGAGCTTATCTTCTTAATGGGGCATTAATTAGTGACCTGAAGTTAAGTGCTTTGCAGGGATGATTTGTGGGGGTGTTTGTGTAAAAACGGAGCTTTTCCCAGGCACTCACAGAGCTCCCGTGGAACTGCAGCCCAGCTCCAAAACTGCTCCTTAGTCAGCAGCTCTGCACAAGAACTGACGTCCAGAGACAAGGAGAGAAAGCAAATCCCCCTCATTATTCAGGATTTCGAAACAGATCAAACGCTGTCACACAGCAGATGCTGCTCCAGCCTCAACACTTCCCTGGGTAAGAGGGAAGTGGAACCTGGACTTGAGATCCATCTGGGTGGCACAGCCCAAAATACACATCACTGGATTTCCAGACATGCCCAGACACAGAGGCCAAAATACCCCAGGAAAGTCTTTCCAGGAAAAAAAGTCTTAAATTTATCCTGAGAGGCTGAATTTCAAATAGTTCTCCCTAAGGATTTTTACCTTTTCATAAATGTCAAAGTAATAATAGTTCTAGTATGAAATCTATTAAGGTCTTGGCTCCAAAACCTGAAGGTTTGGGGTATCTGTAATAAATTGTGTATAAAGAGCCCATGCACCCATCAGTACTGGGTGTTTTCCATTTAATAAGGAAAAAAGGTTTCTCCCTACAAGAAACCATTGAGAAAAAAATTCCTGAATGGGAACAATTTATTTAGGGACAGGAATGGAAACAAGTTTAATTTTTTGTATGAAATTGAAAACTATTACATTCTAACATCTGTACTGACATTTATCTCAGTATATTTAGCTATATTTTCCCTCCAGTTTGTCCTGTGTTTGTGTGGATTTTTCCATCCTGGAGTGATCCATGTGTTATTACACAGACTAAGAGAACTTCATGGTCAAATCCCTTTGAATTCTGCTGGAAATTTACCCTTTAATAATTTTTTAGCACGGTTTTTTACAGACTCAATGTGCTGCTGCCACCAGATGGCTCTTGTGGTGGGTTCTGTTGGGAAAATCGGTGTACGAGCTCTCCAAGGCAAAGCGTTCCAATCAATTTAAAGGCAGAACAGTGTTTACAAACAAGGATTTTGCATAACAAGGGCCTGTTTTCTTTGCCAGTTGGATTCTGGAAGAGCTGATATGCAGTGTTTCACCACGCAGCACATTTACTGATGTCATTTGAGGAGGAATGTGCAGCCTTTTGTCAAGAATCCCTTCTCATTTTGCAGGGAAACAGAGTAAGATGAAGAGCAGAGTGTCTGAATTACAGCTTTGCTGACCTTGAGTTCACAAGATGCTGGAACTGCCCTGAAGGGGAATTTGGGTGGTGAATAATATCAGCAGCACCTTTCTGATGCAAAATAAAAAGGAAATGGAATGAAATGGAAATAAAAATGATGGAAAATGAAAAACTGAAAAAAAGGGGAAGAGGAAACAGGAGAAGGAAGGAGAAGAAGAGGGAAAGGAAGAGGGAGGGGGAAGAGGGGAAAAAAAGGAAAAAAACATTTAAAAAAAGGGAGAAAACAGTCCCTTGCCATGTTCCAGCTGTGGTTACAGCAAACAGAACAAGGGCTTTGTCTGCTTCACTTCTGAGTGTGAATGTGACAGAAATACATCCCTTTTTGTCAGGGGTTTTCTGACCTGGGAACAAACCCCAAGGCAGAGGCCTCCTGCTTTCCTGCTTTGGCTTTGCACAGTGTTTCTGGCAGGTACATTCTCCACACTGGGCCCTGCAGCACGTGTGGCAGGTGGAGTGGCAGAAATTCTGGGAGTTTAAAGGGAAAAAAACCTACCAGACAATAACAGAAGGCAAAAAGGAAGGAGGTGAAACCTGCTCGCAGTTGTAGCTACTCCTCGTTGAAAGCCCTTTTTGTTCCCTGGGACTGAATTTATTTCATTCTACATCAGAAACTCCTGGAGATCTATTCTAAATGTCAACTTCTAGGTAGCATCAAACACAGGAATGACACCACCACGACTTTTTGACAACCAGATTTTGAAAAACTGTAGCTGGAATGTGAGTTTTTTTGCAATGTGAGTCTTCCCAGGGCACACATTAAAGTGATGGAAGAACTATGTTACTCAACTGATCTGAGTAATACAAATACAATTATGAGCTCTTTTCTTTGCATTGGTTTTTTGAAAATATCTTTTTCAGGTGAAAGATAGACCCAACCATTAATAATGCATCTTTTTCCTGTAGTGAGGAAAGTAAATGCAGCAAGTAAATGCAGCAAGGGACTTTTAAATGCTGGATCACTGACAGGAAAAATAAAGTTCACAGTTCCCAGCCCTGTCAGAGTGTTCCTCAAAGCCAGGTTTCAAGATCACTCACCCCAAAGTATTTGATTAGTGCCACTTGTGTGCTTCAGTAAAGAGCTACTCACATGAATTAATTCAAGATACAGAGGATAGTTCTTGATTACACGGGGCTATGAAATACAAAAATCACTACAATAAAAGGCTTTATACAGAGATCAGGATTAGCTTTTCCATGGGGGAAAAGGATCAGGTTTATCACATCATTTAAAGTGCACCTTCTCTCCAGGAAGGCAGCAGCATTTCCAAAGGGAGTTGTCAGGACAGAGGAAAGAAAGTGCCCTGCTCAGGCTGGGGATCAAACCACTAATGAAGAAAACTGAAGCCACTGCTGTGCCCATTGCAGGAGGTGGGGAGAGGTTTAACAGCAAACACATTTCTTCACTTCAGTCCATTCTCCCTTCGAGGCTGAACCCCGAAGTGTCACCAGGGAGGGCCCAACAATCTGCCCCCCTCAGATCCCACGGATTCTCCTGGGCTTTGCACCTGCCCAAAAACATGGATTGATGCCATTCCTTCTTTCCTGGGGTTTTATAAACCTTTGCTGCCCCGGATTTTTGCAGACAGATGTTTGGATTTGTTCAGGGCTTTCCCTGCCTTGGATGAAGGACGATTTCAGGGAGGCTCAGCAAGATTTCTGTGCACCCTCCTGCCCTGGGTGGGATCCCAGGAATCCTCTCCAAGGCAGGAGGAGCAGCACAGAACCCTCAGAGCAGCCGAGGAGCCTGAGCACAGCACTTTATCCAGGGGTTTGCTATTCCTTAGGAAATCTCAGGGAGCAAAGTTACCTCCAGGGGCTGCAGCTCAGGAGATCCCACAGCACTTTGTCCCGAGCTCCCAATGAGCCCATCCCATATTTTTAACAAATCCCAGCTCTCAGTTCCTGCTGAGGGACTGGGAATAAACTGAATTTGTCATTTGCACCAAGGACTTCTTTTGAAATGGTGTTTCTCCCAAGGGCCAAGGCAAGGGAAGCCTCTAAACAGCTGAGGAACAATTTGTTGATCCCAGAGATGGTTCAGATCATTATTCCGCTCTGGATTAAACCTGGTTTAATTTTGACAGAGGAACACACAAGAGACTCCTGGAAATGTGGCCTCTTCTTTTTGTGTTGCATTGCCAGAATTTACAGCTCCATCTCTTCTTTCCCTTCTCACTTTTGAGTAGAATTCCAATTCACCTTTAGAGTGAACCAAGTTCCCTTTGCCTCCAGCTACTGACTGGGTCAGTTCTGAAGTTCCTTTGTCTTAGAAATACTGTTCCCTCTGCCAGGCTGTGACCCCCACACAAGTGTCCACTGAGCTTTTTATTGCTGCCACAATAAAAACAAGTACATCTTTTTTGTTGGTTTTGGGTTTTTGGGGGTGGATTTTATTTTATTTTATTTTATTTTATTTTATTTTATTTTATTTTATTTTATTTTATTTTATTTTTTAATTTCATCTTATTGTTTAATTTCATTTTATTTTAACTTTCATTTCATTTTTAATTTAATTTTATTTTTAATTTTATTTTTAATTTAAATTTAGAGTAAACAACTTGGTTTAATAATTAAATAATAATTAAATCATAATGAATTATTATTAATAAATTAATATTAAATTAACGTAATAATTTAATTTTTAAAAAACTTTTTTTTAACATTTCAACTGGAAAATCTTCCAGAGGTTACTGGATTTCTCTCAGAGCTCTAAAAAGAGAACAGGAGCTTTTTAGGGAAACCTCGACTCCTCAGCACACCCTGTTTTATGACCAACCACTCAGAGGCTGCACCCTGTTCCTGGGAAGCATTGGAAATGTGACTTTTTAATAGTAACAGGAAACGTGCAACAAAAGCCACCTACTCCATAAGGACAACATGCCCTTGGACTGGATTCCCTCAATATTCCCAGGATTTTGTAGAATTTGCTTGTGCAACACCAGGAAAAAAAAGGCAATATTGGCAATTCTGAAGCAGCAAATCCATTTTTCCCTGTAAGCTTTGACAGAACCAACTCTCTTATGTTTCACCCTTCCCAGATCCCAATGGAGCTGAATTCCAGGACTTCCACAAAATGCTCAGGAATGGGGGGAGGCTCCAAAGTTCCACATAAGAACCTTCAGACCAAGTGATAAAGGACTTTCTGAGGCTCCCAGGCTGGAATTGGAAATAAGAGCCCCCAAGGAATGACACACATTCCATGTCCTCTGTGGGCTTCCCAAGAGCAGGAAAGGGAAGGGAGAAGGGAAGGGAGAAGGGAAGGGAGAAGGGAGGGAGAAGGGAGAAGGGAAGGGAGAAGGGAAGGGAGAAGGGAAGGGAGAAGGAAGGGAGGAGGGAGGGAGAAGGGAAGGGAGAAGGGAAGGAGAAGGGAAGGGAGAAGGGAAGGGAGAAGGGAGGGAGAAGGGAAGGCTGAGCTGCCTGACCTCAGCATTTTCTTGTCCAGCTTTTCATTCCTCATTTGGAATCTTTGCCTAAGACACCTTGAGCTTTAGTGCTGCTTCTCTGGGCAAGGAGGAATTGGAATTGATTTGTCCATTTTGTGATGTGCTTTTCTATTTTTTTTTTTTTGGAAGAGTTTCCAGTTTGAATTTGTAAATCTGTTTTAAAGTATTGTTGCAAATAAAATGAAAGAACTGAAATTTCCCCTCAGCTGTGGTCGGTGATAAAGCTGGGGAGTGATTTTTCCTCCTTTTTTTACAAATAATTTGTAATTTTTTAAAATTCCTCCTTCTCTTCACATATATATTTCTACACACAGTGATATATTACTAGTTTCTCTCTGGAAATAAAGTATATAATGCAAAAATCTGACCAACTGCAGACCAGTAAGTGAAAATATGGTGAGTCAGAGCAAACATGGACTAATTGCACTGGTTGAAATATCTCTGTATGACCACAGGACCCAAAATGTGCCCATTTTCTCACAGCATAATTTTATTTGCTCATGCCCTGCTTCAGTTAATGACTGTCTGAATTAACATTGCCCTTTTCCACCTGCTTTCATCCATTCAAGAGAGAAATGTTGCATTTTTGGAGGTTGATCTTGTCAGCAGCTGTGCTGGGAATGCTGCACATCACTATTAAAACCAGATACACATGGGAATATATCCATTAAAAGTGGTCTGGATGCATGGAAGGTGGGGAACCCAAGCCTTCAGGGCTTTTATGTTGTTGCAATTCATAAAAAATGAGTAAATTGGGGGTTTTCTCCAAGTTTTGTGGATGACAAGGATACATAGATATGGTATATATATATACATATATATAGATACTTGTGATTTTATTCATTGGGTTCAGATGGAATTAACAGGATACACACTGGAAATACAACTACACTGATTTTTCAGGTTGTTTCTCAAATTTTAATGTATTTTTAATATATTTTAAAACAATTTTTAATATAAACTAATTTTTAATATTTTTCGATATATTTTTAATATATTTTCTCCATAATATATTTTTCTGTATTAAAACTTCTCTTTGAAGGCAGAATTATTCTCCCAATGTAAAAAAATATTCCTGTGCCAGCTAAGTGAGTTTCTGTTCATGGAAGCAACATGCTGATTACAGAACAAGGAATTAATGGTAAAAATCCTTATTTTTCATCACTGGAGGTGTCCAATTTAAAATGCCTGTGGCAAAAACATTTGGAAAACCCTCTGAGGCACAGGGTGGGAATGTTGGGTGTGAGCAGGGCCAGGGGCTGGGCTGGATGATCCTGAGGGGTTCCTTCCAGCTCAGGAGATTCCATGAAAACAAATCCATATTTCTTTGTGTTTTCTCACAGTTGCTTTTTCTGACCTTTCTCTAATTTCTGTTCCCGTGGAAGTTTAAAAAAAGAACAGAATATTATCTGCTTTTCATGTCTCCTCATAATCTTATTCTGAAAGGCAGCATTTGCTGGAATTTGCCAGGATAATTCAGTCTAAAGGATGTGGCAAACATGGAAAAACTGACTGAGACCAATTAAAGCAGAGACAAAGATTAGAATGGAAATGCATGGAATAAAAATGGAATAAAACATCTCAAAATGGAAAAGAGTGGGAGAATTTAACTCTGGCAGCACAGATAATTATTCATTTACATGATGTTTTTCAAAAAAACCCAACAAAACACACACAAAAAGCTCCAATAGTTTTCCATAAGTTTTGCTTAGTAAGTTTTTATCTAGAAAATACTTGAAGAAAACTTTTGGGTTTCTTTTTTTCTATATTGAAATGCTGGTATTTGATATTATATATTCTATTTTATTGATTTCTGAGCCAGAAAATGCAATGAAATGACAGAAATGGTGATGGAATATGGAAAGGGCTATTTTAGCATCTGCTGTTTCTTTGCTTGCAGTGAATTCTTGAAGCTGGAATTTTGGGAGGGCTTGGTTTGTTTGCTTTTCTCTTTTTTGTTCAGCTTCCCAACCTGATGTCCAAGGTTTTTTTGTCCCTGTGTTGTCCATCGTTATCTAATGGGAAGCATTTTCTCCTGGCACTTATCTCTTGCCACTGGTACTTGATATTGCAGCTTCTATTTTCCTGCTTCAGTTTATGCTACAACCTCAAATATTATGTGTTAATGAAAGGTGTCCTTCACTCCAGCCCTGATTTGGCTTCAACCTCAACTTAAGTACCAAGAAATCATTTTCTGCACCATTTGTAAAATAACTTTTTTAATTAACAAAGGGACAATTACAGCCATACTCCCAATTTCATTACATTTAGTGCTAAATTCGAGTTCAGTTTAGCTCATTTTTTAAAATTCCTTGCCACTTTCACAGCAAAATTCTTTCTCTCTTCAGAGTCCCCAAATCCAGAGAATCAGCACAAATGTCCCAGCCTTGCACTTGGTGCCACCTTTCCAAATCCTGGTCCCCAAGGAAAACTGTGAACCATCTCTTTGAACAGCACATTCATTTCTTTATAAACCTATCATTGGATTTTCCTGCTTCCCCAAAGAAGCAAAGTGTTTCTTGCTAATTTATCTCTTTTATATTAAGTGAAATTAGGTATAAATATATATATTTATATTATTATATATTATATTATTCNATTATATATTATTATTATCTATACCTATTGTATTATCACTTTTACTTTGAGTAGCTTGATACTTTACATTAACAGTGCTTGTTATTTTACAGGACACAAAGTCCTTTCCCAAGGACTCTGCACCAGAGGACACATTTTTTTGTCCAACATTCCCTGATATCACTTACCAAAACAAAACATAGGGAGAGAATTCACAGAAACAACAGAAACACAAAGGAAATACTTTCATGAAAGGCTCATTAGAGTGAAAGACTTGGTTAAAGTTGGGGCCTTGGATGGATTAGCTCTGGACCACACTCTGCAGACAAGGTTAAGATACAGAACCTGGAAGAGCCAATTTAGCATTTCTTTCATCAATCAAAAGGCAATTCCTACACACAGTTGTGACCAGTCCTCTCAGGATCAGCCCTCAGAAAATTAAAATTGAACTTTTTTCTGCCTTAAAATACGGTCTGTAATTTTCTCCCTCTTAGTTTGGGATATTTCAAATATTTTAGGAGCTGCTCAGGGTAAGAACAGCCCAATTGTCCAAGTGCCCCTGAGAGCTGGGCAGGTTTTCTCCCTTTTTGGAAGAAGGTTGAGGTACAGAGATCAAGTCTAAACCCATTCCATTTAACTGAGAAAAAAAGTTAAATGGTGATATGTTCCTATTTTACAAGAGATTACCACAAAAAAAAGATTTGTGGTCAGAAAAGACAGGAGGAAATTTGATGCTTGTAAGCAGAAATCAAATAAACTGCTAAGAGAAGTGAGATGTCAGGTGTTAAATCAGGTTCTGTGTAACCAGGGCAGGGAAAGAGCAACCTGGGATAGTGGGAGGTGTCCCTGCCCATGGCAGGGTGGCACTGGATGGGCTTTGAGGTCCCTTCTCCCTCAAACCATCCTGGAGTTGTACAACCTACATATAAACTAAAAACAGGAGAAACTTGAATAGCAGGATAAAATTCCTTAATGTCTCAACACAACAGAACCAAGAAGTGAGGGAGAGAACAAAAGGGGCAGAGGAGACTGAGAGAGATGTGCAGGCAAGAAAGAAGTGGACTCAAAGTGAATTTTTGAAGAGAGAGATGGAGGACAGAGTTAGGATTGAGCACAAATCACTGCATGACTTCGGAGTCCTTGTTTTTTAGATGATGCTGACCTAATTAATTTTACATGGAAAAATATGTATCAGAGGCTTTTTCCTGGTCTTATCTTACTTTGAAAAAATTACTGCAGCTGTTTGCTCACCCTGGGCCACACCAAACCACTGGGGAGACAGTGGCATTTTATGCTTAGTTTTTATGTACCATGAACTTAATTCTGACAAACCATCCGAGTCAGGCAGCAAGGGCAAGAGCTGGGGTTTCAGGAGGGGATGGGAAAACACAGAATCATGGAATATCCTCAGTTAGAAAGGATCATCCAGTCCCACTCCTGCACAGGACACTCCAACAATCCCACCACGTCCCTGAGAGCGTTGTCTCAACATTCCTTGAGCTCTGGCAGCCTCAAGGACCAGGACTGGGCCTGATCCCTGCTGGGCATCAAACAGCAACAGGGATGTGTCTCTGAACCCCAGGCAGAACCTGGACCAGGCTCAGAACAAACCTCTGCACTTACAAAGGGCAGAAGATACCAGAACTTGAGACAGTCTAAAGTTAAGACCATCCTAAGGTTGGTGGTGGGAAGTTGGGCTGGGTGACCTCCAGAGGTCCCTTCCCACTCCAACACCCTCTGATTTATGTCTTGCCAATGATGAATTAGTAAGAGAATCCCACTTACTGAACTAGCAACATTTCCTTTCATATTTAAATCTTCCTTGGCACTTTCCCAGACAGGAATTAACCATGTGGTGCTTAGCTTACAGAAATGGAAGGTCTGAGGTACAATGGTAGCAAGTAATAAAAATGCTATTTTTGGTGATTTTCATATTTAAAAAGGTTAGGCTTGATGTCACTTAATTTTCTAACTGAGCAAATCTGAACAAGCTGGAGCTGCTTTTACAATCTGTGCCTTCACAGATGAATATTGAATATATTAATGATTCCATGAATATGCTTATCTCCTAAGTTTACCTCTTGTGGTTAATTTACAGAGCATGATGGAGCACAGGGGCTTTTTGAGGCACAGCCACACAGCCCTCCTTCCTTTAAATGCTGAGTGGCAACAACACACCAGTAACATGGTGCAGGAGCCAGGTGCCAACCCCAGGGCATTTCTGAGGGTTTAATGTGTATTTTTCAGACTAATTTATGGTTTCCTGGGCAGAGCTTTCCCAGAGGGTTTGATTTTCTCCGTGTCCTCTATGGGAAAGCTCAAGCTGCTGACTGGCAGGTCAAGTTATCTCAATCCTGGGATCCTCTCAGGAAACCCTCCCAAACCATCAGACAAGTCCCTCCACGAGCTATTCCTCCTCATCTAACGAGGCTGGAAGCTGAACAAGATACAACTTTGCATTTGGGAAATGGAGGCATTTTCCTACAATCTGGAAAAGAAAGCAGGAAACTCATCCCACTTGGCCCAGCTCATGTCTCCCAAATAGTGTCCATGGGTCCCACGAACTCAGACATTTCTGCCTAGAAAGGGGTGTCTCAAACAGATCCTCAGATCTGCAGATAATTTAGTAAGTTTTGAGTGTCTTATTTTGCATTTTATTTTGCATATGGGCTCACTTGCTTTATTTATTGATTTAACCCCTGACAAATATTCTGGCTGCCTACAACTGTGCAGGTTTCCTCAGTGAGATATTGTGATAAGCATTTCTTTCCACACAGAGCAAACTGTGCTTCAGCAAATATATCCTGGACAAACAGTACTCTGACAAAAAATTACTTTTAACTATTCTAATGAAAAATACTGATCAAGTTACTGGGAAAGAAACTTGGCCTCTTCAGAGAACAGCTAAAGACTTTCCTGTGAATTCATGATCCTCACTAGGACTGGAAATTAGTCTTTCATGCTTCAGTCACCTCGACAGCCACAACAGCCCTTTGCTGCACATATGTCAGAGCAAAAGTAACAGTTTTGCCAATAACTTATTCCCACCTACAGCCAGGATGGCCGTGGAAGCTGCCAGGTGGGTCTCTGTGTCCTCCCCTCCCAGCCCTTTTCTCCGTGGTGACAGGGAGAGGCAGAGGGGGAGAAGTTGGGACATTCCCCCTGTGCTCGGGAGCTCCGTTCCAAGACCTTCAGCCCCTGGACAGATGGGGACAACACGGAGCTTCCAACCTTCCCACACCTCCTTCCTCTGCTGCATCAGCATCCCGGAGCTGCACATCCCGGCAAAGGTGAGCCACGGCTGACTCCGGCAGGAAGGGTTCGGGCTTCAGGGACACCAAACCAACTGCTCTAAGCAAATGTTATGAATTGGAAACTTGGAAAGTTGAAAGGTGGAGAGAAGCGGATGAAAAATGAGAAAAAAACCAAGGAGACACGAAGAGGAAGGGAGGAGAAAAGCACGTCTTCACCTTCCTATCTTCTTCCTGCAGTATCTCCCTCCGTTTCCCTTTCCTACTCCCGGTTCTCACAAGCATTCCCAACACACACTTGGGATGATACAGGACCCAAACCTCAGCAACTTTTCTTGGCTTGATGCAGCCCTAGCGGGGAGCGGCGCTTCACCACCGTAGGTTTTAATGTCAGGGCTGCTGCTGGGAGAGGCGGGGGGCTGTGCTGGGAGCCCGGCTCGGGGGGCCAAGCCCCGCTGCCATCCCCGCACCAGAGCCGGTTCCCCAGATGTGCCAGGGAAGGGCTCTGCTCTCCCGGCAGGTCCCGCAGCCCGGGCTCCCCTCCCGCCCCCGCGCACAGCGCAGCTCCCCGGGCCGTCCC
>WEIV01023974.1:103275-117605 GCA_013390005.1 Calyptomena viridis
ATTCCTAAGATTTCTAAATACAGACACGGCGGCTCCCGCCCGCCGCCAGCTCCGGGATGCGGGGCCGCCAGACCACGGGATGCGGGATACGGGACCTCCAGCCCGAGGGATGCGGGACCGCTCTCTCCGAGCGAGCCCCTCGCCATCCCCGGGCCAGGAGTGCGGGATCCCCGTCCCGCGGGGCCGGGATGCCCGGGATGCCCGTCCCGCCGGGCGCGGAGGGAGGCACCGGTGGGGTCTGTCCGGCTCTGCGGGGACCCGCCGGTACTCGGGCAGCCCCCGTGGTCTCGGCCACATCTCCCTCCTGGAGGCCCAGCCGGTGTCAGGGAGGGATGCTCCGGGTGATCCCGGGGAGCTGCCCCGATCCCGGGATCTCCCACCAGCTCTGGCAGGGTGGGAAGTGCTGCTGCTGCTGAACACAGAGTCTGATGTGCTGGCGATGCTCCGAAGCAGCGTTTTCCCGGCGTGGTGCTGTGGAGGTTTCAGGAGCTGTGGAGGTTTCAGGAGCTGTGGAAGGGTGGCTGGTCACACAGTGTCCCCCTTGCAGGCTCCTGTTTCCCAAGCCTTGCACCCGGCTGGTGTAGCACAGTGGGAAGGGAAGCGGCTCTGCTTCCCAGCTCCCTTCTTGCTGTCAGTGTTAACACTTAAGGCTTTTATTGCGATGCTGGGGTAATCACTTTGGGCTTTTTTTACAGAGCTATGTCTATGAAAACTAAGCAAATAGCTCCTTTAATAGACTGAAGAGTGTGCTGTCATTTATCAATCAATCCTTTAAGGAGAAAGAGCTGTTTCCAGAAAGCATGGAACAGTTACACAAACTGTGCATCCATGTCCAGCACCCGAGGATTTTTGTGGCTGTGCTTCCAGTACAAGACGTCAACTCAGCTATCTCGTCCCATTTGTCTCTTGCAAATGACATTACTAAAAATTGTACAAATGGCTTGCCTTGTTTGATAATATTTCTCTTGTGCAGCCCGAGACTCATTTGCAGAGCCCTCCTTGGGCAGGCAGCTCTGGGGACTCGGAGGCTTTTAAGTCTCTTAAGTGGATTTGATGCTGGGATCAGAATTAATCTGGGATATTTATGGCAGAGTTGTATTGCTTTGAGGCGTAGCCTGGGGGCTTAGTGGGGAAGCTGGGAGAGAGTCCTCTGTGTCTGCCTGGGCCCCTGGTCCACGTGCAGGGCTGGGGGAGCCACATTTGCAGGGCCACCTTCGTCTGAGGAACAGTGTTGTTCCCTCTCCTCCCCCCAGATCGTCCTGTGTCATCCCTGTGGGAGGGATGGAGAGAGGAGGGAGCCCATTCTTGTCTCCAGGTGGCCCTGCCTTGCTGGGTGGGTGCATCCCTGGCTGGGATCCACTGGCTGGGATGCACAGGGGCTGTGGCAGTGGCTGCTGAGGCCCCGGGCTGTCCAGGAGCAGGGACAAGGAGCCACCCACAGCATCAGTTTACTCTCTGGCTGGATACCAAAGGTGGAGGAAGTCTTCAATTTGGTAAATAGGGAATAAGCTTGCTTTAAAGTCTCCTCCCAGTCCCACAGTTTCCTTGGCTTTTTGACAGCCCAGGCTGTGGGTTCTGGGTGTCTCTAGCTTCCCACTCAGAAGCTCAGCCTCAGTTTCCCCAGAATTAAATGTCACGTGCACCTTGTTTGTGTTTGGGTGGGGAGTAAAGATCCCTGGTTTGCTGAAGTTCAGTACCAGTGCCAGTGATGCTGAAATGAGAATTCCTGCTATTAGGAGACAAGTGTGCCCACCTTGTTCCCTCCTGCCCCAGCACACAGATCTCCCAATTCTCCTCCTTCCAGAGGCACCTTCATGCCTAAGCACCATCAGTGACCACTGCCCTTCCTCAGTGCTCAGTACTTCAAAGCTGAAGTGACTGAAATCCTTTCTAAAGGAGACTGGGCTTGTCTTACTCAAATACAGGGAGAAATCAGTGCTTTTAGAGGTTGGCTCGTACTTTGACTTGAATAGTTTTCCATTACTTATCCTAATCAAGTTAAAAACTGTGCTGCTTTTCCATGGAGAAAGAGCCTGGTAAGGGTGTGAGCAGGAGGGAGAGAAGAGTTCTGCTGAGACAGAACCATCTGGGAGAGCTGCTCTTTGCAGCTCCCTCTGAATTCCACACCTGGCCCTGCTGATTTATTTTTAAATAGATCCAGGGCTGGTTGTGTTCTCAGGGGGGGTGAAACAGCCACAATTTGGAGCAGTGAGAAACGCTGGGTGTGTTTAGAAGACGCTGTGAGCCGAGGTGTCCCCGGAGCAGGGTAGTAAGTGGCAGTTGTTGCTCTGGTGACAGTCACATGTGAAGGCTGCGTTGTGCCCTACATAAACCGAGCTTGTGACTTTGCCTGTCGCTGCTGGCACTGGTGCTGCCCCTGCCACAGCCTCAGCAGGAAGCCAAAGATTGCATTAGTATAGAGACCAGCCTGCCTTCTTTTTCCCTCCAGAGCTGTCCTTTGCTGAGACAGGCTGTTCAAATGACGTAAATCCTATTTCGCTGCCTGTGCTGCTCTTGAGCAGCAGCTTATTTTTGTGTGCTGTGGTGAAGTGGGGGGATCCAGCATCTCTTAGAGTAGGCTTGTGTTTGGGCAAGCTTTTGCTTTCTCTGCCTCCTTGGCAGCAGGGATGAGGATGAAGTGCTGCTGTTGGGTCCTGTTTCTCCATCAGCTGCTTAGGAATGTGTGGTTTGTGGCTGGAAAGCTGCAGTTATTACTAGAGGATGCATTTCTGCTTGTTTAGCTTATTCTGCTCGTGAAGAATATATTCTTGTGGGCAGAACACCCAGAATGAACCCACTGCTCCCACAGGGGTGTTCTGTCAGCCCTGTAGCAGGTAGGGATGGAGTAATTTTGGTGTTGGGCAGAAACTTGCATCTCCAAATAACTAGAAATCCCTGTTCACTTAACTTTCCATCTATAACTGGAACTGTGTGACTGCTGAGCACTGAGAATGAGGGTTTGACACTGAAGGGAATGCTTTTGCTTTTGAAGCACTCATTTTGGTGTCATTAGTGTGATTTGTGCAGCAGCAGATGGGTGAACATCTCTTAGAACAGGCATTTGTTGTTCTGGCAGGCTGCAGGAAATCAATAGTGTGAAGATGTGTAATAAGATGTGAACTTGCTAACTAAACTCAGCTAAATTATTTTGGAGCTGTGAAATATTGGCAGATTCTTGTACTTAATATCTGTTAAACGTTAAGCTAAATGATAACATGTAAAGACAAATTCATTCGAGAACTGATGTGTGCTGTAATCAATAAAACAATGTGGTGGGGGGGGGCAAAAAGCACAGTGATGGCAGAATAGTGTGTTGGTGTCAGGAAAGTTCCTGGGAAGTCAGAGGAGGGAGAGAAAACGTGGTCTATAAAGAGAATAGCAAAAGTACCTGCTTTTTTGGGGGGAGGAAAACAGCAGAAAATAACCCATCCTGTAACATCATGGGTTTAAAGATGATTTCAAAACTTGAGGTAAATGTCATTTAAAGCAGGCCAGGAATTGGCAGGACTCAGTGGATCTGGAATTCTTCTCTGGTGAAGCCTTTTATTGTGCTGACACCCAAGACAGCTTTTGAGCTCCCTGACTTTGGAGTCGTGTCCTGAACTTCTAAGAACAAAGTACCTTTTTATGTTAGTGAATGCTTTGATGGTCCTCCCTCCGAATTCACTGTCGAGGAAATTGAAAAGCACTTCCAAAGATGTGCCTTTGGAAAAGATTTGGCAATGGTTGTGGCTCCTGGGTGCTCAGTGAGCAAATAAAGCTGCTGTAATTACTGTGAGTCAAGTGTTTGTGGAAGATTCCCTGTGTCCCAAAAAGCCTCACTCCAGACCGTGGTGCTCAGTGCAGATACACGTGGAGTCATGACTGGTGTCCCTTTCTCATCCAGGGTGTAAAGGAAGACCCTTACTCAGTGTTTACTAGCAGTTGTAGCCTGCTAGTGGCTACCAGAACACAGCAGTGTGAAACTCCAGCTCCTGTGTCCTGAACTCCTCACAAGTCGCTCAGTTTGGAATGGTGCACTGTCACCAGGAAAAGGCTTTGGATCAACCCAAAAAATCAGTGTAATCACCCACGTGTCAACAAGGTCCATTTTTCCATTTTTAAGTGGTTATTAGAGGGGGCTAATTATTATTAATTATTATTGTCACTGAGGACTGAGCTTCCTGTTGAGTGAGGGATGCTCAGCTTTGTCCCTGTCCACCCAAAGTGCCAGAGCTTTGGGAGGGTGGCAGGTCCACACATGCACATTCTGAATGTGACTTGCAGCCTCCTCGTCCTCATTATTTGCCTGGGAAGACAAATCTCCTCCAGGCCTTAGGGAAAGTGTCTTCTGGCAAAAAGTAAGTTGCAGCTCTTTTGAAAACCTGGAGCAAAATACATCACACCCAGAGAAGTAGCTGTGGGAAGAGCTGATTTGAGGGCAGATCACAGCAGCTCTGAGGGAAAAAAAAAAAAGAACAAGGCATTTCAAGGTGTTTTCTTCCAGCATACTCGTGGGGGAGTAAATTATTAACATGGAAATAGTAAATTCTTAAATCCTTCCTGCAAGTAGCATCTCAAAGGGCTTAATTTCAGTTTTTATACCCAGCAGAACTAGGTGGCTGTTTTTCATGTGCTGAACTGAACTGCTCTGCTGGATTCAGTGTCTCATGCCAGGCCATGACCTTCAGGTGCTGAGTTTTTCCATGGAGTGGGTCCCTCCAGGACTTCCTTAAGGACATGAGGGTGGTGAGGAGCAGCCACAGTTTCTCCCTCAGCCCTCCCAGCCCTGGCAGGGTTTAATGTGTTTCCCTGTGTGGCAGAGCTGTGCACACCCACAGAGCATCGCTGTACACTGAATTTCCCCGCAGTTTATGGCTCACTTGGGGTCACAACATCCCTAATTTGGGGAGAGTCGCCCCTAGAGCAGGCAGCCTGTACCCAGTGAGTTAAGGGCTTGTTATTCAGGGTTTTTCTCTGTCTCAGGGCTCCTGCCTCCTGCGTGCAGGTGCAGGGAGGTCATCTCGTGCCATCCAAGGAGGTGTGTGGGAAGCTGCTTAGGTAAGTGGATTTTGCAGGTCAGAAGTAATTCCTGAGTGCAGCCCACACTTGCATTATTCTAATTCCATCCTATCATTCCAACTCATACCCTCTCTATTATGTTAATTCCACTTTTTTTTGGCGTTTTGCAGCCTGCAGGTACTTTCAGGCTGTACCTGCCAGAGTTCCTGCCTTTCATCTCAGCTCAGCGAGCCCCTGAATGAGGTTGTCATAATTCCCTGTATTCTTGCCTAATTGCACTGTTTTTCTCAGCAAGATGTTGCATTGGAAATGGAGAGTTGGTGCAGCAGAGCAGTGTGGTTTGGGGATGTGTAGAACCCATTCTGCTGGGTCTGGGGGGGTTTTTTGGGCCACCTCTGTTCCTAAGGGTTCTCTGCAGATCCTTCCCGGTGTTTTCTTGGAATACTAGAATTCCCAGCTTTCTGTGCTACAGTGGGAGAAGAGCTGGTTTGTTCTAACTGGAAATCTGGATGGGAATTGTCTCTGTTAATGGTCAGTGCCCTGGTCTGGTGATTAAGGACAGAAGCAGGAGGAGTAAGAGATGTTTCTCCAGCCCCATGTGTGACCTGTGCTCTGCCCTTGGCAGGATTGAGCACTGGGAAAAGTTGTTTTTTTACAGATGGGCAACTTAATGATCAGCTCTTAATGGGCTGCTCAGAGCTTTAGGTGAAAAATGATGGTGTTTGAGATCACTCTTCGGACAAGAAAGTTGGGGTTTTTTTTAAATCCTGGGTGCCTTCGTGGCTATAAACTGACTTGTTGGAGTTTAATGATGTCATTTTTGTGGTTGATGGCAGGAAAATCTAATAATGTAGAACCACAGAGTGAATCACAGAGTGGTTTGGGTTGGAAGGGACCTCAAAGCCCCTCCCATGGGACTGGATCCATGGGCAGGGACACCTCCCACTATCCCAGGTGGCTCCAGCCTGGCCTTGGACACTTCCAGGGATCCAGGGGCAGCCACAGCTTCTCTGGGCACCCTGCGCCAGGGCCTCCCCACCCTCCCAGCCAGGAATTCCTTCCCAATATCCCCTCTCTCCCTGCCCTCTGGCAGTGGGAAGCCATTCCCTGTGTCCTGTCCCTCCATCCCTTGTCCCAAGTCCCTCCCCAGCTCTCCTGGAGCCCCTTTAGGCTCTGCAAGGGGCTCTGAGATGTCCCTGGAGCCTCCTGTACCCCAGGTTGGACACCCCCAGCTCTCCCAGCCTGGCTCCAGAGCAGAAGTTGCTCCAAAGTGCCCAAAATATTCCCGCAGGGTGAACACTGTAGAGCAGAGCAGCTTTCACAGCAGAATCTAAAAACCTGAATCTTGGATTTTCCTTCCAGCTAAGGATGGCAATGTGTCTTTTTGATTCCTGGAGGGAATCTCCTCCCTCCCCATCCCAAGGCAGCAGTTTGGGCTCAGGGTCTGTGCTCCCTCTGCTGGTTTAAATCGCTCAGCACTTCGGTACCGGTGTGTTCGTGTCTATAAATATATAAAAATATATATCTGTGGTGGAGAAACTTGCCTTGGAATGGCAACATCTGTGCTGCTGAGCCTCTCTCCAGACATTAGAAAGGTTACTCTGAATGGAGCTGAAGCTTTCTCTTGAGTTAAGCTTTGTCTTAAAGTGCAGAGGTAAACTTTGTTTGCAAGCAGCACCATTTTAAAATATTCACAGGAAAGAAATGGCTCTGCTGCAAGGCATCTGTGCAGACTGAGTGAGTCTTGCTGCTGTGCTAGATAAGAAAAATGCTGCTGCTGAGGAGCTCTCTATAGCAACTGATTGAAATATAATATACATTATTTGCATGTTAATAAGATTTCTAGTCAGACTTCACTGACAAACACAAGTAGAGACAAAGACATACATGTAATGCATCTCTGACTGCACCACAGTTATTCAGATTTGCTAAGTGGAAGCAGCACTTTCTGCTGGATAATGAGGCAAATAAAGCAGAAGGAAGGTGGGGAAACAATGCTGCTGGCCTTCTTCAGGATGTGGGAGTTGATGTTTGTCAGGGTTTCTCCATCTTTGCTGGATTTCTCCTGGCTGAAATGACTGCAGGTGACTTGGGAGCTTTTAATGGCTCATTTTGGGCGTTGAACATGGAGTGAGCAGGGGGAGGTTTAGTTTTTAGTTACCAAGCCAAGGTGCCTCTCACCTCCCCCAGGCTGCAGGAACTGGTGCTGCCCATCTCTGCAAACTCATGGTGTGTTGAACCAGCTGGGCTGTCCAGTGGTGCTTCCTAAACATCTGGAAGGGGCTCTGAGCTCTGCAGGGTCTTGGCTTGGAGCACTTAGGAAAAGCTTTGGGCTGGTGGAACCCTTTCCCACAGAATGTGGACATGGTTTCACAGATGTGTTTTCAAGGAAAAGACAACTTGCCCATTCAGTGTTTTCCTCTGAACAGCTTTCAGAAAACTGGAGCATCACTTGTCTCTGCTGTGTCAGTGGCTAATAAATCCTGCAGCTTAGTTTCTGCACCTCTGCCTTTTTATTCTTACATCTAAAACTGAGGTGTAAACTCCAGGAACAGAAGGTGCTGAAACGAGTATTGATGAAGCTGAAAGGATGACCCACTTCTTGAGCTTTGTACATTTGCATATCACCTAAAAGAATAATTGCAGGATCTTATTTGGAGTTTCTAAAATGCCGTGTTTTGGTGTTGGCAGCCCCTGTTTGGAATTTGCTGCACCATTTTTGCTGTGTGGATGGAGTTGTGTAGCAGTTCATGGAATCCCAGGGTGCTTTGGATTGGAGGGGACTTTAAAGCTCATCTCATTCCCCCCTGCCATGGTCAGGGACACCTTGCACCAGCTCATGTTGCTCCAACCTGGCCTTGGACACTTCTACTAATCATCAACCAGTTCTGAATTAAAGCTGCTCCAGAGAACAATCCCTACCTACAATCCAAATCTCCTGGCTGCCCAACCAGTGTGCACCAAGCTGTGGACTTGTAGAACTTTGAGTTACTGCCAAACAACTGAGCTGGTTGTAACTTGCTTTTTGTCTATTGAGAGTGATGCTAAAATGTCTGTGTCACCCTGAGTTCATTTTCTCTAATTTTCAAGCTCTTTAAGTTCTGTAGAATAGATCTTTCATTTTGCTGTGTTCAGACCTCTGATCAAATTCCAGCTCCTGGGAGGATTTTAATGTTCTTCTGTACTTTTCCCTTGTGGGAATCATTGTAGGGTCCAGGATGTAGGAAAGCTGTTCCAGGAAGTTAATTACAGATGACACAGTTTTGTAATTGCTGGATTGGTTCAAAGTTGAGAGAGTTGAACACCATGTTCTGCTTTTTCTTAATCAGCTGATGACCTGAGGGGACCAACTTCCTCAAAGGCTCTGATGGCTCGTGTGTGCTCTCTAAAATTTGGGAAAGCAGGAGGAAGAACCCAGCTCCTGCACAGTACAAAAGACTTTGTAGTCTTTAAGATTATTACCTCGGGCAATTTACTGTTGAAATAATCTTTGAGACTCACAGGATGTAAATTCCATCAGCCTTAAATGAACACTTAAGGATCCCTGTGTGACAGTCGGGGTTGGGTTGGAGCTTGGCAGCTGCTCCAGTGGAAATGGGGTGTCTGCAGGGGGGGCTTGGTGGAGTCCCGTGGGATAAAGCACTGGAAAAGAAAGCTGGTTGGTATTCAGGGATCAGCTCTCTAAGCTCAGGACTCATCCCAACAAAGAGGAAGTCAGGCAGAAATCCCAGGAAGCCTGGGAGCTCCTGGACAAACCTGGACACAAAAAGGAAAGTGCAGAGCCTGGGAGGGGTACTGAGGATGTGTCCCAGCAGCCAGGGATGAAGTTTGGAAAACTAAAGCCCCCTGGTAGAATTAAACTGGGCCAGGGACATCAAGGGCAGCAGGAGAAGCTTCCCCAGGTATGTCAGTGATAAAAGGAAGAGTAGGGAAAACGTGGGCCCTCTCCAGAAGGAAACAGGAGACCTGATTTCCCAGGACAAGGAGGAGGCTGAGGCCATGAGGAGCTTTTGTAACCCAAGTAGAATCTCTTTGAAGTTCTGACAGCATTTAAATTAGGAGAGCAGGGGTTGATTATTACTGAATTAATGAGTGGTGACTTCATGTAAATGAAGAGCATCAGCCTGAATGTCTGCAAGCCTTGAGGATCCTTGCCCCCTGCTTTGGAGGGATATTGGAGCACGGCAGATTTTGGCTGTGGATTGTACACTTTTGGGTCAGTAGACCTCAATCTCTAGTTGGGGCTGGTTACACATAAGATATATTTTTTAATATGAGCTGGGCATGACCTTTGCTTAGTCCATGACCTCTTGTTAGTCCATTTCAGAAGTAATATTTTGTCACTGTCCTTCTGTGGCTGTAATGGTTCTCTGCTCACGCTTGGGGAATATAAAACCTCCTGTTTGTTTGTTTCCATGTGCTGTTAATGATCCTGGAAACACAACAAAATGTCAAGGATACATGTGAGGCACTCCAGAAAATGATTGTCTTCCAGTTCAGCTTCAAACACATCCCTTCAGTCTGCAACTGGATCTCTTGCTATGGTTTCTGTATTTAGAAAGTTACATCTCACTAGGAGGAAGATTTATTTTTTAATTGACAAACCAGAAGAAAACAAACCCAGTTCTAATGTGCTGCAGTAGAGAACAGAATTCTTTTAATGGTTTCTTGGTAGGACAGACACAGAGCATTGACCTTTAAGGGCTCATAGGGATTTTTTTGGCTCTCCAGCCTGTTGCAGTGATTGGTTCCCATGTGTGCTGTGGGATGCAGAGCAGATGCATCCCTTGGATGCCCTGGGATGCACTCCTTGGTGCCCTGTTGGCTGAGCTGAGCAGGTGCCACGTGTGCTCTGTGCAAGGTCCGTGTCTCCAGTGCTGGGGCTGCTCCAGGGATGTGCATCCCATGTCCAGGCAGGAATTCCTTCCCTCCCTGCACAGCACTGGGATGTTGGCATTGTGCTCAGTCCAGAGGGACCTCTTGCAATTCCAGTCACGGTGGCTGCACTGGAGGGATTGCAGGGCAGAGCCATCATTCTTCCTCCTCACTCCTGCTGCTTACCTTGCTACATTCACTTCATCTTGCTCTCACCACTGAATTCTGAGCAGGAGCTGCTTCACACCACATTTTGCTTGATGGCCTTTTGTTCCCTAAATGGTTCCTTAGGAGGCAGACCTGTGTTCCTCCGGAAATTTGGGCATTGTTATTCAAATCCAAAGCAACTGGATATATCATTATTTTAAATTCTTGACTCCAGAGGACCCCGAGGGTGGATGTGTGGGGTGTGCTGTGGTTCAGGCTGGATTTCTGTAGGTTGTGCAGTGGTGTCCTGTGTGAGTACACTGGGCTATTGGTGTGCAATGTCCTCGTGGTGACAGTAAATCAGGAACTCCCAGTTGTAGGAACATCCCTTTGGGGTTTTACTTGCCAGGAGGAGCTGTGATTAATGACTCCTTGTTGAGGAGAATAGCTATATTTTGACTATTTTTATGTTACAAAGACCTGTGGTAGAAGCATTTGATCTTGTTTCCAAGGTGGAGAAGGTGTGTGCACTTCAAAGAACTTTAGTCTGTTCTTTCTGCCTGACCTGGGCAGGACTGTGGGTGAGGATTCTTAAACCATCAGTGTCACTGTTAGTAAAACTCACTGCTGAACCAAACATTTCATGTTAACTTGGCCTATCTTATCTTATATCTTAATTCATGCACATAACTTGGGTGGGGGTGTAGTGCCAGAGAGGCAGCAAAGGAACCTGGTTGTGTCTGACCCTTCCTGTTCTTCCTGGAGGATTTCCCTGTTCATTCAGCAGTTTTCCCTGGAATTCATCTCCCTGATGAAGACCTGGAGAGGGAGGCCTTGCTAAGCAGGGGGTAGGGCTGTGATCTAATGCAAATGAACCAGCTGGATTTGAATAAGGTAAAAATCTATATTCAGCTTCCAGGCTTGGTTCTATTTTAAACTTTTAATTGAGTCCACCACTTCTCCAATGCTTGAGGTTGTCATGTGTTGAGGGAGTCACTTGTCTTGCAGAAGAGGAGAAAACTGACTGTATTTCTGGTTTGTTGAGGTTGTGACACCAGTGTTAACATGGACATGGAACATTCCCTGCCTGGTGTTTGGGGGTCAGGCTGTGCCACTCAAGGGTTTGGACATGTAAGTGCCAGTGGTGGGAGGGAGGAGAGTTCACAGTGCAAGAACTTCCCTGTGAACTTCTTCCCAAATGGCTTGGGAGGAAAACTTTGAAGGCAGGGATCTGAGACTGGATGTAATTCAGTAGCTACTCCTGGCTTGCACTGCAAGGAAAGCTCTAAAAGGGTGATAAAAACTACCTCACATGAGGTGTGTGAGGCCTCTTGAACCAAAAGTCAGTAGTTCTTGCTCATATTTATTTCTGGTGATGTGAAAATTCCCAGGTCAGTGCCAAGCCCCTGTGCCAACCTCCTGCTGGAGATGGGTCCCACTCAGTGCTGGGTCAGTGTTTGATCAGAGGTGATGGGCACATAACTGGGAACTGGAGGAGGGGAAATTAATTCCTGCCTCTGCTTCCCCCAGTTGCTGATGTTATGCCTTAAAATTCTCCTGGCCTTTCCTGCTTAAAAAATTGAATAGCTGGACTTGAATCTGCATTCTCTGTTGAGCAGCACAGGTTGGTTTTCATCCTAAAAAGGAGATTTGGTGAAATCTCTTCATAGCAACATGATTAAATGGGGTTTTGGTTGTGCACAAGCCTTCTGTGTATGAACTTGGATGGATGGATCTCACAGCTCCTGATCACAAGCTGTGCTCTCCAGGGAGTCCCACAGGGCTCTGTGTTCTCCTCTGCACATGGGGCAGAAATATTGTCCTCTCAGAGGGAGCCTTGGGTTGTGTAGATGGAGTCAGGGAAGAGTCTGATGTGTGTGAACAGCCACTTCCCTTCAGTTGGGTGTGTTGTGTTGGAATCTGATCAGGGCACAAGTTCAGGAATGACAGTTCAGGATCTTCAGTGCTTGAAAGAAATTACCAATCTCTATCAGAGCAGAAAAAATGTCATGTTTTTGTTTTTTGGGTTTTTTTTCCCTACCTTCTCTGCTGTTCAATGTAGTGACAACTTTAAGATGGTAAAAATTTGCCTGTTTTGGGACTTATCACTGAGAAACTGGTGCTGATGTTGCTGCTCCAAAGGCTCCCATCTCAGGGTGTTTTATGTGCTGAGTGAGGATTTTCCCCACCTGCATTTTTTCATCCATCTGACAACTTCCTACAGAGATTTTATCTCTATCCAAATGTTTCTGATAAGAGTAGCCCCTGCTCAGGGGGCTGAGGGCTCTCTGGCCTCTCTCCTGCTGCCCCTGAAAGCAAGAAAGCACCATTTTTTTAAACACATTGCAGAGTTATGTAACTTCTTCAGCAAAGTGCTTTCCAGCACTGAGCTTTCCTTATTATGCAATGTGATATATCAGCACAACTTGCTGACATAAGCCATGATCTTCACCTCCAGTTGCTCATGAAAAACGTATTATTTCCTTGACCTCATTTACCTCCAAGGGCAATGGGCAGGATTAGAAACTCAGCTGAGTGTTTTAGAAAAACTGGTGGTAAATCAGGGACCAGTTTGACGTGTCTGCTGAGTCTGACTCTTGTAGCTTTACTCCTGTGAGACTGGCAGTGTTTTAAGGGATGTGTGAACATCTCCAAGTAGGTGCTTCCCAGACTTTTAAGAAGTGAGCAGAAGTGGTTTTTGCAAGTGTGGCATGACCCTCTTAAGCTGTTTTATGAGTCATCTTGCTGCCAGTGAAGGAAGTCATGAAACCTCTTTAAATGGGATGAACAGTCCCTTTTAGTTACCATTATTTAATTGAGAATATACTTCACTTATACTAACTATGCAGTGAACCTTGACATCACCAACACATTTAAATAAGTTTACAAATGTAGCTGGCAAAGGTCACAGGGCTTTTCTTGTTCTTAAAGCATGTGCAGGTCTGTAATTTTGTCAATCTTTGTGTGTTATGTTGATTTATGCTCCTCTGTTCTGCCTCCATCGATACACTGGGGAGAAGTGGCTGTTTAGCAGCCTGTTACTGTAATAATAAATGCCAAGTAAAAGTGGTGGGATCTGCCTTAATTTTGGGGGTGAATCCAGTCCACAGGAGGCTAACCACTAATCACAACTGCTGGGAATTTCTCTTGTCCATTTTCCCTCAGGAACAGTTGGGAACTGGAACCAGCTTAATGCATTTTGTACCAGACCCTTGAAGCTTTCCCTTAAAACTCTTATGAAAGGAACTAAAAAGGCCATTTAGAGACAAGTAGACAATTTGTAAGTCATCATGCTCCTTGGAAGCTGAAATGCCAACAGAATATCTCAAATTTCCATCACCAACTAAGCAGAGGATTTCCACTTCACTCCTGTGCTGAACTGGATAGTGGCTTCTACTGGTGAGGAGTTAACTGGGCAAGATTCTCACTCAGGCACAAACCATTGCTGGCAGTGATCTCTTCACTGTTCCAGATCTACTCCTTTCCAAATGATGGCATTCTGTCAAAAAGTGTGTCTTAATTGATGCCTGATTATCTTCACCTTTTAAAATCCTTTCTTTATTTTAAAGATGGGGAAAGGAACAAAAAAGACTCAAGTTTGCTCCTTGTGGCTTTCTGGCAGCTTATCAGAGTGTGATTTAAGTAGAATTCCTTGTCAGCTACAAAGATTTCTTTAACTTAAGCAGGTTGCTTCTATTTCTAAAGACCACTGTCAAGGTGGGATAGCTTGATCTCCATGTATTAGGTAGATTCCTTAGGTAGAACCTTAAATACCCAATTAGTTTTCTCTTTCCAATAAGTCAAGACTTCTAAGTTGCAATAATTAGTAATATCTGGGTTGTGGTAACAGTCAAAATAACCTGCAGTGCCTGAGGATTGTGGAGCTTGTGATGCTGTCACAGGTAAGTTCTTCTCTTCTCTTCTCTTCTCTTCTCTTCTCTTCTCTTCTCTTCTCTTCTCTTCTCTTTTTTCTCTTCTCTTTTTTCTCTTCTCTTCTCCTCTCTTCTCGCTGATTTTGTGGGTATATAAAGCATGGAGATATTATTGTTCTGCCCCATACACTTGAGAAAATGTGCTGAATAAAAGGGGTTGAGCACATGAGCTGCTGCTTTGCAGTTTAAAACTTCTTATGTGATAATTCTTCTTTGGATTGAAAATGTGCTTGTGAAGGAATCAGGCTGGGAGAGCTGGGAATGTTCACCTGGAGAAGAGAAGGATATAGGGAGCTTAGAGCTTAGAGCCCCTTCCAGAGCCTAAAGGGGCTCCAGGAGAGCTGGAGAGGGACTTGGGACAAGGGATGGATGGAC
>WEIV01023974.1:122445-142581 GCA_013390005.1 Calyptomena viridis
TTATATAGATTTTACGTATATATTAAAAATATTTTTATATATATATAAAATTCACAAAGACACACATATATATGTGAATTAACTAATTATTACCTGGTCATTAACAGTGACAAGGTGGCAAATGTACATTGAAAACTTCTTTGCCTCAGTGAAGAGAGCACAAGTTCCACCTTCCAACCCATATAGATTTGATTTCATTTGTATTAAGAGCAACTAAAAAAAGCTACTTCTCCAAATGCCTTTGATACAAGGGATACAGCTGAATTGGACAGTTCTGTCTTCAGTTCTTTTTGAGATTATCATGGATTGATGGAGTCTCTCAGCTTTGGTTGTGCTCTTAGGGGTGTCACATATTATAAAAACCAGCTATAGAAAATAAAGAGAATAAATATAGTATAAAATAAATGTAGTAGCTTGTATTTGTGGAGATGTTGACTTAACTTTATTTGGAANCTGAAAGGTTCTGCTGCAGTGGGTTGAACTCACCTCTGTGTGTGGCACCTCTCCTGGGTGAAATTCCAGCTGAAAGAGAAAGGACTGCTTGGAATTGTTGGCAGCTTTACAGCCTTTCCAAATGGGATCACATTTTGATAATCCACTGATGTCAATTTTGATAATTCCACGCTGAGTTTGGAGCTCGGTGGGGAATTATCAGAGACTTTTCAGGATCCTTAAACGTATTTTTCTATTGCTTTGGGTTATTTCTGTCCTGCTCTTAGAGCTGGCAAAGTGATCATACTTTAAAACAAGTTGTGGGAGTTTTAGAGCAGTTTTCTGGTATATTAATCTATAGTTTACAACATGGAACCATAGAATGGTTTGGGTTGGAAAGGACTTTAAAATTCATTCGGTTCCAACTTGCAGAGCTCTGTTTTCTGAGGATGGGTCATGTCTAAGAGTTGGCCTCCCAAACACCTTACTTGGTGATTTTACAATATTTATGCCATGATTTTTCTTCTCTGGAGGGTAATCCTTTTCCTAAGACTTCTGGTTTACTTGTCTCTGAACAATATCTGTGCTCATTTGTTACTTCTGTGATTGCAATAAAATTATATAATATATATATATAAAAATATATTTATATAGATTTTACGTATATATTAAAAATATTTTTATATATATATAAAATTCACAAAGACACACATATATATGTGAATTAACTAATTATTACCTGGTCATTAACAGTGACAAGCTGGCAAGTGTACATTGAAAACTTCTTTGCCTCAGTGAAGAGAGCACAAGTTCCACCTTCCAACCCATAAAAGCTACTTCTCCAAATGCCTTTGATACAAGGCATGAAGCTGAATTGGACAGTTCTGTCTTCAGTTCTTTTTGAGATTATCATGGATTGATGGAGTCTCTCAGCTTTGGTTGTGCTCTTAGGGGTGTCACATATTATAAAAACCAGCTATAGAAAATAAAGAGAATAAATATAGTATAAAATAAATGTAGTAGCTTGTATTTGTGGAGATGTTGACTTAACTTTATTTGGAAGAAGTTGCAGTTTTCTTACCTAGTAAATTTGAAATACAGTGTTGATATTAAACTAATGATTCTTTTTGTATCTTGTGTGTGTTCTGGTAGATTATAAACTGCTTTTATGTGCCTTTTTATAGACCATCCTCCTGTTTCCAGACCGTGTGTTTCAGAGCCATGAAGTGTAACCTGACTTGGTAAATCAGCTTAACTGTGGTCTAAGTTGCACAGCCCAGAATGAAAATAGATTTCAAATTTAATAATGCTAAATGACATCAAGTCCTAGCAAGCTTCTGACTGTCACTCCTTGCAAATGGCTTTATTGGGCTTGTAATTGATGCTTGAGGTAATTAGTGCACACTGTAGGGTGTGATTTGAATTTTCTGGGTAGATCAGCAATGTGAAAGTAGTTCTTGGAGAAGCATGACAGGGACACTGTGGAGCCTGGCAGTGATGGGTTCTTCACATAAACCTGAAATGCCTATTTTTGCTCAGAATTTTAGCAGTTCATGATTTACTCTTTTGTCACAACAAGAGCTGCAGATGGGAAGTGGAGAGTTGCTTGTTAATAACAGAGCAGGCATTTATCTTTCATGGAGAAGTAAAAGGAGCTGTGTTAAAATCTCACAGTGGATGTTTGCAAATAATCCAGGATTAACGTTTGCATATCAAATGTATTCAACCCACTTGGTTGAAATTGAAATTGGGATGGTGTTTGAATAATTTAATACACACAGAAATGGAGAACTGAGGGTTGCTCTGCCCTGCTGGATGGGGGTTTATGTGGAGTAAAATGCTCAAAAGATGGGGGTGACCTCCCAAGTCTTCTGTATTTATTTTAAAGCTGTGGAGATAACTGCTGTGGGCTTTAAAGGAGCTGAGACTCTGAATTATAGGCTGGAAGTACAAGTGTGGGTTGTTAGGAATAAATGCTTCCATGAATTACTTTAACAGTTTGATTCGAAGTGTTCAGGTTCTGTCTTGCCAAATTCAGTTGCAGCTCAGCATCAGGCAGGGCTGAGCTTTGCTAATCCTTCAGAGGAGTTTAAACTCCCACAGGTGGTTGATGAAGTCAGAGGAACTGCACTGTTAAATTAGGATGTGTATTTTCTGGGCATGACCAAGAAATGCTGGTGCTGTCCCTGGTCATCTCCCTAAAAGCTCCTCTGCACCATAATTTTCATCCCCTTGGAGCATCCTGGTGCACTGAAGGGGAAAAAAAAGTAATAAAACAACTCTAAAGAGCTTCAAATCTCTCCACCCTGTTCCAAATGAATCTCTCCAGCCTCTGGCTGAAATTTGGTGGCTGTGGAGGGGATCCAGGCTGTGGCCAGGAGGGAAGCAGGGCCAGCTGCCAGGAGGAAAAGCTGGAAGCTGGGGGAAGTGTTTTAAAATAATTGTGTGGGGAGCATCCAAGAAAAGCTCTCATGGACTTTCTTGGCTGTATTTTCATTTCAGTACATCGTGGAATAAAAATAAAATAAAATAAAATAAAATAAAATAAAATAAAATAAAATAAAATAAAATAAAATAAAATAAAATAAAATAAAATAAAATAAGAAAAAAAGAATATTTACAATATAGTGATAAGCTGGAGACTTCAATCACCTTCCAAAGTACAGGTTAAGGACTGAGGCTGGGCTGGTGTAAAAAGAGAGTAGAAACATGTTATTACACAGAGGGGATGGTAATATTTGTCAAATCTCACAATATTTAGTATTTGAACTCCCACCATGGTTTAGAGTTCCAGCTTTATTTAGAGATGATATTTTTAAGCTGTATTTTTGGATCTATTTCCCTATGGCACAAACTGGCTTTTCATGCTCTGTGGGGAAAAACGTTTGGCTTGCAGAGAAGTGCCAGAAGTGAGAGACTGATCCATAGCTTTCTTTGTGAAGGAGAACACTTTGCTCAAGTCTTTGCCAAAACCTGCCCTGTTAAGAGCAGGAGGGTGAAGAAAGGGCCTCAGTTTAATTGATTTGTAAAGAAGCTGCTGATCTCCTCACTGCAAACCTCGGGTTTAACAGACACTGCTCTTAAATTGAGGCACAAGGGATCTGTTGTACAGAAGCCTTGGGGTTAGTGCAGGTTTTAAAAATCACTAAATCCTTCTCAGCAGCACCAGTATTTCAGCTGTTGCAAGGAAGTCCTTCATGGGACAGCACTCAATTTTCATTTTTTCTTTGCTGAGGGAGACTTTTATTCACTAATCATCTCTTGTGGCTTCTCAGATGCAAATGCTCAGCTTGTAGCCTCTTTTCCTCCTCTCAGCACCCCTTTCCCCCAGCCCTGGGGTATAAAGCACACGTTAAACTGAGCAGGCTTTGGAGCAGGTCTGAACCCTGGGGCACTCCAGGTGATTTCCAAGCAGTTTATGCACTAAGCATTATCCAGGTTACATCAATTCATGTTTCTCAGAGCTCCCAGATGTGATGTAGTGATGAGCTCCTTGGGTTATGTCACAGTGTGACCCATTTCTGATGTTCTCTGAGCAACTCCCAGGGCATCAGAGTAAAGTTATTTAAGAAAGGTATTTAAATAAGATCATTTTCAACCTGTGCAAAGCTCTTTAGTAAATGCTTCCCATCAGGAGAGAATAATTACATTTGATTCAAGTGAAACCAGGGCAGTTTAAATTGCTTTGATTGTCGTTAATAGTGACTTTCTGTGGGGTTTTGGACATTAATGTTGGAATTACACTTGGAAGTGTGGGTGTGTGCACATCTACACCTCTGGCTTTGTCACAGGGCTGTGTGTAAATGAAGTGTGACTGATCTCCTTTGCCCAGGCTCAGTGGCACCAAAGAGCTCACCTGTGTTTGTACCTCTGCACAACGTGAGGGCTGAGCCAGGGCAGGGCTTTGGACCTGCTTAAGCTGTGCCTGGATGAGCACTAACAGAGCCTTAAAGTCTTGGGAGGGTTAGGAGCCCTCTGGTAGCTGATCTACTGCAGAACAAATTTACCTTCTTTTTCAAAAAACTTAAGGATTGTATTGTTTTTTTGGTTTTGGGGAGGGTTTTTTTGAGAATAAACTGATGAGATGGAAACCTAAAAGCAATATTGGCAGACTTTCAGAGGGAATTGCTTTCCTGAATTAAACTTAACTCTTCTTTCTAAGCTGTGTCAGCCTGAGTTGTCCTCAGGAAAACAGCTTTAGGGGTGTTGGCAGTGTCCTTTAACTTGTCCAAAGGAAAAGGGGACATGAACTGTGGTCCTGGGACCTCTGCAGTGCTGAGGGATCCTTGGCTTTGCCTCTGGATGCAAATGTGTGCTGCATTCCCTGATCTTCCTGACAGGAGCTTGGAGCCAGCTGGGGTTTGGTCTCTTCTGCCAAGGAATAGAACAAGAGCAAACGGCCTCAAGTTGCACCAGGGAAGGTTTTGGTTGGATGCTGGAAAAAATTTCTTTACTGGAAGGCTTGTCCAGCACAGGAAGAGGCTGCTCAGGGCACTGATGGAGTCACCATCCCTGGAATTGTTAAAACCCACGGAGCTGTGGCACCTGGGGACATGATTTAGTGAATGGTGGCCCTGGCATTGCTGGCTTATTGGTTGGACTCTGTGATCTGAGAGGGCTTTTCCAACCTTAACCTCTTTTTTCCTCTCACTTACTGAAATAAAAAAGAAAACCCAGAACAGTCCCTCAACCTGAAATTCTGTTTAATCTTTAAACCCAGGCATAATTTGTTTTTCTTTGTAAGCAATCCCTGCTAATACCAGATTAGCAGGGCTGTGTCCCTACTTCATTCCTTCAGCTGTTCCACAGCACACACTGGTATTCCCAACACATCCAAGCTGCTTGTTAAGCAAAACTAACTTCAATATGGATTCTTAAAGTGGTGGGAGAGGAGAAGAAATTAATTTTGTGTTATAAATGTCTGATATTTTTCTATATCCTTGTATAATTTTAGCTTAGTTAATGTATAAACTGGGAGTTGATATTTAAAGTGAAAATTAGATGTATTTGGAAGCAATTTAAATTTTCTTAATATAATCCAGTTGGATTGGTACAGGTGAAGTTTAAATGGCACTGGGAATAACAAAAGTGGGAAAAAATAACCTCACTGAGGTGTTGTATGTGAACAACTGGAAAAGCTTTGGATCCAGAACATGCTTCTATCCTTTTCAGTCGTGGTCCTGTGCTCTCCCAGGCAATGATTTTCCTCATCTAGGTAGGATCCCATCACCATAGGAACAGGGTGCTTTTGGAGTATGTTTTCTGAAAGGAAGAGACACTTTACAGCAATTTTGTTTCTGCCTTAGTATGTGGGAAAAACACCTTGTTTGTGTTCCATTGTGTGTGAATAAATGTGAGGCAGGAGATGTGGGAGAAGGAATTGGGAAGCTCAGGATGAGAGATGAGGTCAGTGTAAAAGCCACTGGTTCTGTGGCTCACTTTTATTGCTCTGCAGGGAGTTTGGTGAGTTGGTTTGAGACCTGTCTGTGTTGGATGCAGTGCTTTGGGTGAGGCTCCAGCTCCTGGGTGGGAGCTGTTCCTGCAGAACAACCTGGGAATAACGTGCCTGTCGAGGTGGATCCTTCCTTAGGATCCTTCCCCAGCTCTGACTTCAGTAGGAAAACAGAAATTCCACTGCAAACCTGCTGGATTCGAGGGGATCCTCCATGCCCACACAAACCAACCTGTGTGGGGCTTTTGGTCACCCTCAGGAAAAGCAGGGGAGCCCCTCTCCCCATTTTGGTGCTGGGGGGATGAGGGACAGTGACTTCAGCCCTGGCACAGTTCCTTAGGGGACAGGAGCTCTTTGGAACTATCCCTGCTGCTTCTTCAGTCAGAGCTGTGGGAAGAGGTGAGGGGTTTGATTAATCTCTTGGATTTATAAGCAAGGATTGTGATCATGGGTGTGTTTTGCATGCCTGAGGGTGTTCAGCTGGGATGCCCCAGGACTGTGCCCAGTGATGGGATGTGTGTCTGGAATGATGTGCCAAGTTAAATCCCTTCTTCAAGCACTTCCAGAAGCTCTGTGTCTTTTGCTGAAGTGGGAAGTGAAATGCATGTAGGATTGTGGTTATGAAACTCATGGAAAACCATCTGTGTGTCCTTGCATGGCACAAAAAAGGATATTTAAGCACCCTGCTTTAACTTTAGGCTTTGCCTTAGGGTTCACCTTCCCTCCCCACCTTGCCTTTCCTGTGGTGCTCATGGAATGAATAGAATGTAACATAGAATCATGGAATCACAGAATGGTTTGGTTTCGATATTAAAGCCCATCCAGTCCCACCCCTGCCATGGCAGGGACACCTCCCACTATCCCAGGCTGCTCCAGCCTGGCCTTGGACACTTCCAGGGATGGGGCAGCCACAGCTTCTCTGGGCACCCTGTGCCAGGGCCTCCCCACCCTCCCAGCCAAGAATTCCTTCCCAATATCCCATCTAAACCCACTCCCTGGTAATTCCCAGCCATTCCCCTTGTTCTGTCAGTAAATGCCACTGGACTGGTTGTCTCAGAATAGGCTTTTACTTAAAAAGCCCGTTCTGAAAATCCTGCCTTTTCACCTGGTCCTTGGAGCTTTCTGTTGCAGTGTGTACTTTGTATCCTCATTCTCCTTAAAACCACGGGAACATTTAACTTGCTTCATCCCTTCTTTGAGGAATCTTCCTTTGCCAGCTGGTGCCAGCTTTCTGCCATGCCGGGTCATTTAGCAATTCCCAGTGGATGAGGCATGAAATAATCCATCTCCTTTCCCAGCCTCTGTTCTGAAAGGCTTGTCTTTGTGCCTTTAACCCCTTCTGTTGCTTGGCCAGGTAGCTTTGGTGCATGAATATCAGTGTCACACTGTGGCTCTAGATCAGAGAGGGGAATTTAGATGACAAAAATTGCCAGACGTGAATAAAATGTCATAAAATGACCACCCTGAACTGACAACTCTTCCCTGGGAGGAGTATTGTACTCCCTGTGACCAGACACTTGTCCACAGGAATACCTGGGTGGAAACAGCAGCAATTAGGCAGTTTCACTCATTAAAAATATTAATTTGGTTTTCACAGTACCAAACAGAATTTTCCCTGGGGCTGGAATGCCCGTGTGGAGACAGAGGAGACATTGCTGCTGGAGCAGCTCAGAGCTGGATTAACTTCAAACCTCTAAAAATAGCCTGCAAGCAAAATGCCTGTTCCTCCAGGGAATCCTGGATTCTGGAGGGAGGGCAGATGGAAATTCATCTGTGCTGCCTCCTCTGAGTCCTGCAGGGAAGTGGCCAAACAGTGAAACACAGTGGTCCAGTGCCCCTTGAAAGGTGGCATTGCTGCAGTGTGCCAGGTTTTCAATCTCATTATAGTGACATGAAATGCTACAAGAATTTCTTCTGCTTCTAAATAGCTTTTTTCCTCAGATAAGTTGCCTTTGAGACAGTTATATCCTGATATTCTAGCATTTGGATGATTATGAATAACTTGAATTAGTTTATTTCTCAGTCCTTCTATTCCACTTCAGCATTTTGCAGCTGGTCATTAGTGGTCTCTGGTATTGATTAGGGGATGTTCATTAGCTGACTGTTCCAGCTCTGGTCTTACTGACCTGCAGCAGAAAAGATTAGTAGTGTCCTGCTCAAGTGGAAACAATGGACAGTGTTTTTCCATGCTTATTCTTGACTTTTTCTATCTATGAAGAAGCAAAAATACTGAAAATAAAACCCAATTTTCTGGATTCTTACAGCAACTTCTTTAAACAACATGTCGACTCCTTCTCCTTTTATTCCCAAGTGATAAAGCCAAGACTAACTTGGCTTTTTTTTGACACTACAACCACCTTCCAGCAGTAATTCTGTTGATGATTGCCCATGGAAATCCAAACTTGAGCTCTCTTTAAGCAGTTTTACACCTCTTGTTCTTGCCAGAAGAGTAGCAGAGGTGTCTAAGTAGTTTGCACAGGTAGTCTCTTATCCTAATGTTGTTTACAGCTTCTTATTAAGTTGTACCATAATCCCTGAATGTGATTAACCAGCAATTTACACTTTAGAGCTCTGGCTTTTCCTTGTAAAAGCTACAGAGGAATAAACTGGAGAAACAAATTGGGAGTTAAGTGTGCTATCAAAAATATAAATGTGCCACTCCTGGCACAAAGGACAGAGCCTTACTCCTCAGAGTAAGAGTGGAATTGCTACCTAAGACAGCTTTTAGTAACTTGATGAACAGCAGAGGTGTTTAAGAGCATGTAAAACATGTTTAAGCTTTACAGAAGGTATAGTTAATCTTGTGGGCAGAGTTAAACTGGATATTCCCACCTATATATGTAATTTATAATGTCTTGATTTGTAAAAATGCAGTTTATAGCAGTTCAGCCACTGCCCTTCTCAGCAGGGGTGGAAAGGGAGCGTTGGCTCCACATTTAAAACTAATAAAAATGTTATTTTAGTGGGGTGGAAAGACCCTGTTCTGGCTGTGGGGGTTCAGACCCAATTCCTGCAGAGCAGGTCCTTTTTTAGTGAGCAAATGGTGCAGATGGATCTACTCCTAAACATATTTCCAGTTAGTGGGGTTGGAGTGGCTGCTGAACTGGGAGAAGTGCTATTAAAACACCCTGGTGTCTGCTGGAGGAAATAGTTGTTGCAAGTCACTGCAAACCTGAGCTGCTTCTTCAATAATGTATTTATTTGGTGGATGGAGTGACTGGGGAAAAATGGCCAGTGTTTGTCCATGTTTGTTCTGGACATTTGGCATTTCTGAAGAAGCAAAACTGCTAAAACTAAAAATCAGTTTGAAGAATTGTTACTGCAATGTCTTGAAGCAGAGAACTCTGAGGCTTGGTCAGAAGTGCTGTGTGCAGCAGCACCTGAATTTTAACTGAAAGCACTTCAAGTCCTTACATGTCTTGTCTTTGGCACCATTTGGTTGTGAGCACTGGGTGAACTGAATCTCTCCTTTGAGCTGTCAAAAGTGACGGGAGTGGAAGAAGAATTCTCTTCTCTACATAAATGGATAGATATGTTAAGCCAACAATCTTATTTTCGTGGTGAATTTAATCCTATAAAACCCTCTTGTTATAGTCACGGAGGTTTTCTGGTTTGTTTTTTTCTAAGGGTTTGTATTTCTGTCTGTCTTATGCACAGAGTTTTCATTTTCTTACCTAAATCACTGCAGACAGAAGTGGTTGCTGCTACATTTTCCACCTGTCTGAAGCTGAAAAGCTTCATGACTTAAAACAAAGTTAAAGGATACTTAAATTTTTCAGCCCAATTTGATGGTTGAAATCCCTTGTATCAGTTTTTAATAAAAGAATGCAGTGACAATATTGTTAGGAGGCTTAAACTCTTCTTCCCATTCTTTTGAAGAGGGTATTGAGCTTGGAGCAAGTGGTCAAGTGCTTCAGGAATAAGGGAATGCAGGGAAATGTTGATTTTATAGGATGTGTCAGTCTTGAGTAAAACACAAACAAACGTAGAACTAAATATACAACATTTATGCACTTTTGCCTTTGAGATCTTCCACTGAGAGGCTTTATAAGGACCACTCAGTGTTGTCTCCTTTAGGAGGATGTTGATTAACTTGATATCTTTTGGATCTTCATCCTGGAAACTTTTAAAGTGTTGACTATTTAAAAATAGAGTTGCCTTTCAAAATTTAAACTGCTTGGGACTCAATTTAAAAGTAACTGTTTTTAAAAGCCATGAAGCAATTGGTTCTAAGATGAAACTGTGTTTTAGGTACTATTTGTTCTGCTCTTTATACTCTGTGTATTCTTTGGCTGACGGGCAGCACGTGTTGTTCACTCCTACAAATCCAACATTTATTTGCCAAATAGCTGTTTTTTAGCAAACTCTGCTGCTTGTCAGTGTAAGAACATTTAATTTCTTAGGGAGAACTGACTCCCTTGGAGCTGTTCTTGTCCCACTCATCCATTGAAACCTTTACCTGTCCTTGTCCATCTTTGAGAAGTGTGTCAGCAGGAGGGACGTTGGTAACTGAAACTCAGGGACACCCATGTGAGAAGCAAGATAACATCAATTCCTTGTTAATATTGAAGTACCTGTGAGCTCCTGGCCTGTTTAACTTCTCAGTGTACACTTTGTTTCCTGCAGGTTGGCAGTTGCACTGTGTCTTGAATGGACAACTCAGAAATTTGTTCACTTGAGGCTGAGCTCTCACATACTGCAAATACCAGTTTTAGTCACTTTGAATGTATGAGAGTGGGGAAAATAAATAAGTTCTGTGGTTTAGCTGGGTTCTACAGGATCCCACACACATCTCCAGCTTTGGATCCTCAGCTGAGTGGCTGCTCTGGCTCTTACTCTTTCCTTGCTGGGTGAGGGGAGACGTTCCAGGAGAACATCTGGGTGTCTGTGTGGTGCATCACTCACTTGAAATGGGGCAACTGCAGCACTCGCAGGTTTGGCAGCACATCTGGAGCTGCTCCATGTTCATGAGGAGGATGGATGTGACATTCTAAGTGAGTGGAGGGGGTAGGGTTGAAGTCCTGGCAGCTCAGTTGGACTGGATAAAGTGGAATTTCACACCTGAAGTGTTGGCTGAGCTGCTGGCAAGTGATCCCAGGGTGCCCTTCCATGGAGCATCTCTGCACCTCATGGGGGAGTCAATTAATAAAGAATCAATCAAGATTAAAGCTATTAAAACAACAGAAACTTTGGAGGAAGCAGATGGGAAGGAAAGGGGAGTGCAGAGCTGTTAGTGGGGCTGTTAAAGGGCATGTGAAGTAGGAGGAAAATAGGTCTGTTTTAACCATGATCCCTCATTTGTGAGGCTAAATTTAACCAGTGGTAAAACTGAAATAACAAGTGTTAAATAATTGTTTCCTGATTTACCTGTCTAGGGACACCCACTTGATATCAGTGAAATAGGGATAAATACTACTTGATATAGTTGGTATTAATTTATACTATAGTAGTAAATTATATTTTATATAATAATCTGTATAATTAATAACTATTTGTGTAATTAATATCAATTTAACATGAAAGTCATTAGATGCATCAACAATTAGATGTTTAATAACACACTGATAAGAAACACTGTAAATACAATTCCATAGAATTATCCTTTAGGATTTGGTAGGAGATGTCTGAAGTCTGACTGTGCAAACACTCCACAGACATGGGATTCCTGGTTTTTTTTGGAAAGCCTTGTTCCTTCAGCCTCATTTGTTTACCTAACTAAGCATCAACACTGAGGTTTTTCTGTTTGAACTCTGGAATGAATTATTTGCTCTTGTTTCAATTGTGATGAGTAAAGGTATGTCAAATTAAAAACAAATCAAACAAAAAACCCCAACACACTTCAGAGGGCTGGTAAATTAATACTTTTATGTTCTATTACTAAGCTATGACAGGATCTCTGTGGTAATTTAGCAAATATCTGTAAAATGTCTCAAACTTGGCAAAAGTTGTAGCATCAAAATGTTAATTCTGTATATACTGGTTTATTTGCTCTGTGATTTGATGCCTGAAGAAGGTTTGAAAAGTCACTTGAGCAGTGATATCAAGAATGTCTATTAAATTATTTGTAAATTTAAGAGCACTGAATGAAATGATCTCTGACAGAGTCAAGAATACGAAAAACAAATGTCATGGAAATTCAAGTTATTGTCAGACAATTTGTGAAAAAAATAATGTACCAACAGTCTTCCCAAGGTATTTTAAGAAGTACTTTAAGACTCAGTTGAATGTTAATAACGACTGCAAGAATAAGACTTAGTTGAATGTTACAACTCTTAGTTGACACAGTAAAAATGAAGTTACTGAATGAATCCAGAATATCTTATTTCTTTGTACCTTTTCAAGATGCTTCAATAAAATAGGCTGGAGGGAGAGTTGTCTCCAGTGAGGAAGGCCATTCATTCCATGAATCCTGAATAAATTGAGAGGGGAAGGGTCAAACAAATAGGTTGGGAGTTAAGCCTTTAAAAACTACTCATGATGATATTGATTAACAGAACTACATCTTAGTCTTGAACTATTTTTACTCTCAGCGCTGTTAGATAAAGTCCAATTCCATTCATAAACATGGATAGCATTATCCCTTCTAAAAGTGGGATCATTTCTGTGGGAATCCAAGGATTCCTCTCTCCCCAGTTCTTCCAGAGGAGTGTTCCAAGCAAGGAGAGTGGCCTTACAGTAAGTGAAAATATTTGTGCCCATAGATCAGGGGTTGGGGTTTGTTCTGTCCTGGCCCTTCTCCAGTCTGCAGTTGGTCCTTGGTGCTTGTTATGGTTTGACTCTGGCTAAAAGCCGAGAGCCCACACATAGATCTAAAATTTCTCAGAGAAGGGAAAAAACCCCTCAACTTTTATGATAAGGATTACAAGCAACTGTTTATTAACTACTTCACACAAGCAAAACAGGCTCTAACTTAGAATGTTAAGTATTTACTACTACTACTACTACTAAAATCAGAGCTTAAGGGTTTAAGGGTGAGCAGTTTGATAGTTGTTACAGACACCTTTCTCCCCCCCACCTCTCCCTTTTAAGATCCTTCACCTTCCTGCAGCAGCTCAGGAAGGCAGGTATATGGGGGGGGTTACAATCAGAGGTTTTCTTTGCTGCTGCTCAGAAGAGAGAGAGAGTCCCACCCCAGCTTTCCTCGTGGGGTCCTTTATTATACTGACAACAGCTTTGCAGGTATTGTTGTCCTGTCAGTCACTTTCCCATAGGTGCAGTCACTCAGGTGCTGCTCAGCTGCTCCAGTGTGGGTTCTCAGGGGCCACCAGTCCTCCCAGGAAATGCTGCTCTGCTGCTCCAGCATCTCTTCTTCCCACGGCCCACAGGGCTCCACCAGGCCCCTCTGCTCCAAACACAGGATCACAGCCTCTCTTTTCCAGCACTTTTCTGTTCCAGCGTGGAAAAATCTCCCAGTCTTTCCACGGGTTCACAGGCTGAAGAATCTTCGCCCCTATGATTCCTCACAGGTTGCTGGGGCCCTATTCCAGTGTTTAAGGCATCTTCTCTTTCTCCTCTCTCTGACCTTGGTGTTAATCAAACTTCTCACCCTCCTTTCTCTTAAGTCGCCGTGATGTTCTGCGCAGCTTTTTTCTTCTTCTTCTTAAATCTGTTATCACAGAGGCGTTGTTGCCTGACCTTGGCCAGCTTAGAGCAGAGAAAAACTCCAGCAGCTTCTTAAAGAAGCCTCTCTCCTAGCCCCCCAGGTAATAAAAAACTCTGGCTACTTAAAACCACAACAGTGCTTTCCAAGATTCCTGGCCTTTAATGGGACTGGGATGTGCTGGTGCAGAGATTCCCTTGGCAGGTGAGTGCTGGGATGGTCTGAGTGTTCCTTTGCTTCAGTGGGGAGGTGACCAGTATTTCACTAAATAACAGCTCTGTCATTCATTGTTTTATTATTTTATGTCAAATATATGAGATATTAAAGCCTGACTTGAGACCTCTGTGCCTTTTGAGACTTTTATGAGGCTTTGCAGCAAAAGCCAAATCTCTCATTTTTGTAGATTTAAATCTATGCCCTAAGTTTTGAAACCAGACAGTTGGATATTCAGTGGCCTCAACCAAAAAACATCCAAAATGTGCTTTTGAGACCCAAAGTCTGGATTTTCATGACATGAAAATTGGGCTGTTGGGATGTTTTGGAGCTGGTTTGGGATCCTTAGAAGAATTTTTGCTAGAAGGATGTGGTTTGGGGGATTTAAGTACCAAAATACTCACAAGTAGACAATTTGGGGGACTCCACCAGATAATGGCCAGCTAAACCTCTGTTTATGGGCTGCATTCTCATGGGACAGATCCCTGAGTGCTCACAGTGATTGTGCTGCTTGTGGTTGGATTTTGGGCTGAAAATTCCAGCTAAAAACATGCACTGGCTGTCACAGGACTTGTGGTACTTCCGTGGGTGAATATAATGCAGCTATAAATACAACAAAGATGACAATAAAGGGATTAAAAATGGCCTTAGCAGTGTGAGAGATGAGGACATGGAAAAGTTTGTTTTTCTGAGAAGCCTGTTTTCAGATTTCAGTGCCTGTGACATTAATGCTGGGGAAATATGGATGTCTCAATTCATCATCTTGCATTGGCAACTGTTTAGGGAGAAACTAGTGGATTATTTGATTTTTCAGAAGAAAACTGCCATGTTTTGGTTACACTTTTGGGATTGTTCATCCTGTTTTTGAGGGACACTGGATCAGAACTAATGGATTTTTGGCAGTGCTGGGTTAATGGTTGGACTCAATCTTAAGGGCTTTTTCCAGCCCAAGTGATTCCCTGGTTTTCTTGCAGGCAAATACAGTAACATAAACCATATATAAATATGTATTATATGCATATGTGTGTAGATATATATGTATAGTGTGTATATATATATATATACACACACACACATATATATGTATATATTCACCCATTTATATATATACATTTTTATATATATATATTCACACATTTTTAGGTCTGAGGAGTCTCAGGGCTGATCTTCTACAGCTTGAATTAAGCTCAGTCACCCTGTCAATAATGAGTGTCAATAATGGGAACACAAGGGGGTGTCATCTAGGAGAAAAACAGGCTTTTTGTCCCCATGGCTGAGATCTCTCATGTTCAATACTGGGGGGAAAATCTCTCTTAATTTATTCCATAACTTTCTGGTAACAGTTGCTTTTCATCCCTGTGCCATATTCTCCAAAAATAATTTCCTCACCGGAACAGCTTTCTGTGAAATCATTCCTGGAATACATTTCCCTTGAGTTTTTCCTGGGAGGGGATGGCACATTTGGAACAGACAGATGTTAATGCAATATATCTCATACATGATTATTTGTTGTGTGTCTGTCTTGGATGGAACAATTTAGGAGCAGATGTTCTGGATGGTGAATTAAACCCCCAAATGGCCATTCAGTGGCACTTCTGATGTGGCAGGAGAACAGTTCCCATTCTTTTCCTGGTGTTAAACTTCCTCCTTGCCTCTACAAATTGGCAAAGGGCTGGGGAATATCCTGGTCATTCCTCACCAGACCAGATTCTGGTCTCTCCAGACTTTCCAGCTCTTGTGCCCTGCTCTGTTTTCTCCAGGTAAACTTTTTTCCTGGGTTTAAAAAGCAGATGAAAGCATGGATCATGGATTTTGAGATTAGAGATAACATTATTCACTGTCTGCTAGAAATTAATTTACTGCTCATTTGAAATAATATCTCTTTATCATGTTAATTCAGCTTTGATGAAGAATAATAAGGGAATGTTTTTTTCCCTTCCTTTCTTGAGCAGTGAGAAGGGCAGCTTTGTTGTACAGTTTTCTGCACAAAACAGGTTTCTGATGAAAAAACAGAATAACTCTGCTTTGAGCTGTGGAGAAATATTTGGCTTTTTCATTTGTTCCTATTTTAAAATGGGCAGGAGAGACTCGGAGTAATTAAAACATATTTGGAAAAGATCTGGGCATTAAAAGGGAATTTTTAATTTTCTGTGTGTGTCCTTGGGAAAGCAAAGCACACATTATATCCAGCAACTCAGTCTAAAACGATGCTGATTTTGACCTCAACGTTATGATCCAGGGGCTGGAAGCTGAATCAAACTCTGCTCTGCAAATTGCTGAAAATCTTGAATTTCCCTTCCATCTTCCCATGGCATCAGTTGTTGCTGCCATCCCTGGGGCAGATCTGCACTGACTGAGGGTTTAATTTTTATATCTCTTCTTCTCCAACCCAGTGTTTTCCCAGGTTTTCTGCTTGTGTGGTGATGGATCTTGTTCCTCATTAACTTTGTCATCTCCTGCTCTGCTCCCTGGTTGCTCCTGCCAGCTCTGGGTATCCAGCTGGGATGGGCACCTGCTCCTGGTTTTCCTCCTGGTGCTGCTCCCCAAGGGCTGAGCAGCTCCAAGTCTCTGCAGGATTCCCAAGAATTCCTCACCTTCAAGCATTGGGAAACTGTTTAGGGAGAAACTAGTGGATTGTTTGATTTTTCAGAAGAAAACTGCCATGTTTTGGTTACACTTTTGGGATTGTTCATCCTGTTTTTGAGGGACACTGGATCAGAACTAATGGATTTTTGGCAGTGCTGGGTTAATGGTTGGACTCAATCTTAAGGGCTTTTTCCAGCCCAAATGATTCCCTGGTTTTCTTGCAGGCCAATACAGTAAAATAAACCATATATATATAAAAAATACATATATATATGTATTATATTCATATGTGTGTGTATACATATATAGTGTGTATATATATATATATATTCACACAGCATTTTATTAAAATACAGAATATATATAAAATACAGAAAATATATAACACAGAATATTGTTAGATATATAAAAAAATACAGAATAACCACAAGGTCTCCTGTGAAACCCATGAGCAGAATGTCTTGAACAGATGTTGAGAGCTCTCATGGAGTGCCAGCTTTGCATCTCACTGGCAGCACACCACACATGGCCTGGCTGAGGAGCAAAAAACTTGGATTCCCAGTTGCTTCTTTGCATGAAATGAATTCCTAATGCTGCTCCAGAAGCCTCTTGGAAGAGCCAAATGTTCCCTTCAAGTAGTGATGCTGCTCCAGCCCCAGGATCCTCGTCCTGCTGGGCAGGTCTGGGCTGTGCTGCCCTGGAATCCAGTTCAGACCTGTGTTTAGTTGAGAATGAACTTGGATGCTAAATATTATAATATTCATTTATTTACTTACTCATTAGGCAGCAGCGAGTTATTCCAAATAACTTGTTTGTTGTGTGAGGTGCTGTTAATTTGATAAAGTGCATCCCTTTATCAAAGAACAGGTAAAGCAGGAGGAAAATAGGTCTGTTTTAACCATGGTTGGTGAGGCTTAATTTAAGCATTGGTAAAATTGAAATAACAAGTGTTAAATAATTGTTTCCTGAATCATCTGTCTGGGAGCACCCACGTGATATCAGAGACATGGGGATAAATACTGATTTATCAGTATTTATAGTTGGTATTAATTTGTACTATAGCAGTAAATTATATAATTTATATAATAATCTGTATAATTAGTACCAATTTGTGTCATTAATATCAATTTAATATGAAAGTCAATGGGTAAAAATTAGATGCTTAGTAACACACTGATAAGAAACAGTGTAAATATAATTCACAGAATTATCCTTTAGGATTTGGTAGGAGATATCTGAGGTCTGACCATGTAAACACCACAAACCTTAACCTAAGGAAGGTTTAGTCTTTCCTTTCTGCCCTGGAATATATTAGAAAGCTGGGTAACAAGTACCAGAATTTGGATGTCTTCGTTCTTGCTGGACAAAATTTACAAAATTCTGTAGCAACAATGTTTAGTGAGAACCCAACCCCACCAATTGGGGTATAAATCAGAATATTCCTTCACAGTAATAAGCACTAATTGGTAGCTAAGCCATACAAGGCTATTTGCTGCCCATCTTTGTCAATCTACTCAATAGAAAATTAATCTTTTTAACAGATCAGAGTGATTAATACTTGATCAAAGGACAAGTGCTGCTCTTGTCATCTGAATTGTGAAGACAAAATGAGAAGTCTTGATGGGGTCAGTGGTTACCATAAGCCTGTGCCTTACATTTAATTATCATTTTCTGGGCTGGTAATTAATGAACTGCTTAAGTTATGGAGGACATTGATCTTCTTGGCACTGATGTATGTGTGAGCTGGGGTTTAATTGAGGAGATGTGCTGACTGTGGGAATACTGTTGATCAATCAGGCTTTAATTTTATGCATTCAGATTGTTCTTTATAAGTATTTTTAGAAACCTGAGATAATTTCCATATGAATTTTAGAATGTCTGAACACATGGTGTTTGTACACACTCCCCTGTCACTGCAGGTGCACAGACACTGTGTTGCCATCAAATCCTGGAATCCTGGAATTATTAACGTTGGAAAACCCCTTTAAGGCCATCAGGTCCAACCATCCACCCAACACCTCTAAACCATGTCCCAGGTGCCACATCCAGGTGTTTGTGGGACCTTTTTTAGGGATGGTGACTGCACTGCTTCCCTTGGAAGTGAATGTTTGATGGAATGTGGGGAGGAGGAAGTGCAAAAAGATATTGGGAATGTTGTGCCAAGAAATAACTTAGGAAAGGAAATGAAATGCTCATGCAAATTGTCTTGTTGAGCTCCTGCAGGGATCCATCTCAGGTGAGCAGGATGTGCAGCATGTTTTGCCTGTTGTTCAGTCTCCCCTTTTTTGGGGGGTCCTTTTGGAAAAAAACTTGTTTTACAGTTCTCTGCTGCTGGAAAAAAAAACCCTGAAAAAAGGAATAAAACAAAATTAACTCTTCCTCTGTCTCAAAAAAAATCCTTTTGGCATTTCAAATGAAAATTGTTTAAACTTTGAGCATAAATCTAAAGGGAGGTTTTATTTGAAATGTTCTGTGCTGTGATAAATAACTTCTGTACTTCTTTATTGCTGGGTTTAGGTATGATATTGAGATAAACCAAACTAGAAAATTAGTCTGCTGCAGACACTGAGAGAACATTACTCATAGTAGTAGCAAAACTCTCCTAAGTGCTTACCTGAAATAGCCACCAACCTTGAATTGTTCCAAATGTAGAGCCCTGGAAGTGCTGAGTGAATTATGTCGACAGGAGACAGATTAGAGGTGAAAAATCATATGCAAAGATGCTGCTGCCTTGGAAATAATGAGTCTGTGCACAGTCTGTGTTGGTAGGAAATGAATCAGCCTGAAGGTGCTGTATTTTATTTCTTAATCACATCAAATGATAGAGGATTATAAGACAAAATGGGCAGTGAAAGACTTTTTTAACCTTTTCCCTGACAGATTTGCTTTACTTGCTCTGTTCTGTAGTGACTTTATTCCGAGGCCTTTTGTGCAGTAAATATGAGTGGGTGATTAAATTGGAGTTTTGAGCAGTCAGATAGGGAACCATTTTACTTCCATGTTCAGGTAGAATTGTGCTTTTTGCCTTTTTGGCATGATTTGGTTTCTTTTTATGAGAAATTGCTCTCTGTACAGGCACCCCATGTATGACAGTATATAATTGATCATCTTTGGGGAAGGAAGGGTAATTGCACATGGTTTTAAGTACAGTCAGGATTAAAAGTTTTGGGTGAGGGATCAAATTTATCATTAAATTCATATTAAATGGATAGAGAAGCACGTAGCCCTCTGAGCAGGAACAGAGACTATCCCTGTTACTGGATATATGGAATTCCCTGTGATTCCCAGAACAATTTTCCTGAAGGAAAAGAGCTTTGCTCCATGAAATGCACTTTTGAAATGTAAACTAGAAAGAAACAGAATTTAAACTAGAAACAGAGAGAAGGTTCACCTTGTCAGTGGAACTCTAAACACGCCCAGTCTAGAACTTCCATGAATTTCATTGTACAAACTCGAGATTATTCAATGCAGCTGTTACTCAGTTATTCAATATATCTGGTCTTTTTTCCATCAATCAAACATTCCTGAAGGTTGCAGCAGATTACACCAGCAAGCAAATCTGGAGCTTCCACTTGATATCTGAGTTTCTGTAGCTTAAGTTAAATGTGACCTTCAAGCTGAGTGTTCTCCCAACTTCTTGTCCGTGGCTCAGGTGAGAATTTCACCTGTTCTTGTAAAGGCTTTTTCTGAAAGGGGCAACTTGGCATTTGTACCTGTCTGAGTTGTCTTTGGGTTCACTGGAAGTTGCCCTCTCCTCCATGGAAGGTGCTGCATCCCCTTCCCATCCCCTTCCCATCCCCTTCCCATCCCCTTCCCATCCTCTTCCCGTCCCCTTCCCACCCCCTTCCCACCC
>WEIV01023974.1:156967-187292 GCA_013390005.1 Calyptomena viridis
AGTGTGTGAAATTCCATATATATATATATATATCTGTATATCTATATATGTCTTATATTGTGGCATTTATTACAAGTTATATAGATACAAGTTTATATATATACATTTAATTCTATTGGGATATTTGTAATTCTTTTGAAGAAACTCATNTGCCATTCCATGCACAGATGCCTAATCTTTGCTAAGCCCTGGAAAGCTGGAGATTACCTGGGAAGGAATTGTCCTGAAGATATTTTAGTTGCATGGCACTGGAGCTGGGGTGGAGCTGGAAAGGTGGCTCTGAACAGAAGCACAGAATATTCTGAGTTGGCCCTTTGTGGAGCACAAACTTTGTACAGCAGGAACTTTGTGGAGCTTGCAAACATCAAAAATCACTTCCTAAACCAAAGTGACTGTGCAGATTGATTTATTGGAAAAGGAAAGGGATCTTAAATTTCAATGTCTATGTAAAGAAGCTTCTGGAGTATCATCAGTGTTGGATCTTTGAGCTTAAGCTGTTTCCATGAGTGGAATGTTGTTGCTTTTGTAGTGTCAGAGTAGTGTAAAAATAGGCTCCTGATGGATGAGCATCCTAAAGGATGCTCTCCCCCCACTCTACACCTCCTGCATATAAAAACTTATGTTGTTTTACGAAGTTGAAGCCATTAAATTTCTTACATGCTCTCAGTGTTGACCCCTGAGAAGGCAAAGCCTCCTTTAGCAATTAATATATTGAGTGCCAGACAAACATTATCAGCATTGCTTATGCCAGTAGCACTCATTGGGTGTTGTTTAAATGTTGCTGGCAGCTCGAGCACTGCTAAAAATACCCTCATTTGTTTGTAGACTCCTTTGACAACAGCCAAATAAACCCACATTACCATGTTTGGAACAGAAGGCACAAAGCCAAATGAGAGCTCCCTTTGAATTTGGCTAAAACATGCTTTTACATGGCTCAGGTTGGTTCTACACCTGGGTTTTTTCCCCTCCCACCCCTGTTTTTGTTTGCATTGAAAACTTTTTCACCACAGTGTGCTCTTACCTAAATACAGGTGTGGGTTTACAGGGAAAACAGCAGCTCCTGCTTTGTGTTAATGGGGCAGAGCACAGAGCAACAAGAGATTGAAAAGTGGCAGCAAAGGAACTGTTCATATTTGAGGCTGGAAATGCAGGATCTGGAATCCTTGGATCCATAAATCCAGAGGAAGGAGGCTGCACGTGCTGGAGCACTGGCACAGTCAGGCTGTGTTGGTGGGAACTTGGAAAAGTGAAGCAAAGTCCAGAGGTCACCTGGACTTTCCAGCAGTAGGAGAGCAGTGAAATCTTCACATGATTTCAGCACAAGGGCAAAAGGAGGGGGAGGAAGATAAAGAGGAGGACAAATGACATCTGCTGTGATAACTCTAGTTGTGAGATACTGAGGTTTGAATGTCCTGGAGCTGCAGAGCTCTGGAGGGAATAAATGAGTGCTTTTTCTAAGATGTGAAAATGCTGAGGTGAAACGCCTTGGCAGTAAAAATAATTCTGGGAAGGTCACTGTGGGAATAGCCTGACTTGATGTATGAACTGGGCTTCTGTATCTCTAAGGAATATATAAAGAAGATGCCAAGTTACTGCACAAACCACCAGCTGCCCCTCACTGCTGCCCTCTGCTCACTGTGCCAGGGGAACAAACAAGGATGCAGGACATCCTCTTAGTGGGAATTAGGGCTTGGATCCCCTGAGTTACGTTGTTGTAGCTGTGGTGGAGCAGGTGGGCCAATATCCATGTGCATCAGCTCAACAACAGTGTTTAATGAAGCCATGGAATCATGGAATGGTTTGGGTAGGAAGGGACATTAAAGATCATCTCATTCCCACCCCCTGCCATGGGCAGGTTGCTCCAAGCCCCATCCAACCTGGCCTTGGACACTTCCAGAGGTGGGACATCCATCCTGGTGTCCCTGTTCGTTTTTTTTTTAATTTTTAGGAGGGATGTCAAAGGTTTTTGGGCAGGAAGAACTCCCCTGCAAGGTCCAGCACTCTGAATTTTCTCTTACAAGGGGCAAGTGGGTATGATCTGCTTTCCCTGAAGGCAGTTATGCTGCCAAAAACCAGGGAAAATTTGAACAAAAATGTTCAAATACATTGCTGTGAACAGTGACACAAGATGGGATTTCTTTTTGTAATGCTGGCAGGATTTAAAGAAAACAAAAAAAAAAAAACCCAACCAAAAATATTCCATTGTCTTCAACAACAGCAAAACCTCTGAAGACTCCCTGGTTTTGTCCAGGTCAATGTGAGCTGGTGGAGAGTCTTTGACCTAAAGGAAAAATGTCAAAAGGCAATTGAAAATACCAAAGTGTGAATTGAGGGGAAACCAGGTAAAGCTGATAGTGCAGGGATGTCCCAGGGAGTGTTTGAGTAACACTTATGGGGGATAAAGAAGGTACTTCAAGTAATGCTTGGAAAAGCTGGATGGATTAGTTGTTAAAACCCTCCCTGAAAGTTGTAATAGTAGTGGAACTCATGTTTGGAGGACTGATTCTAAGAAATTAGAAAAGCCAGCCCACAGACCATGCCAAACACCACCTCTCCCCCCCAAAAAATCAAAAAACCTCCCCAAAACAAACCCCCCAAACCAAACAAAAACCCCAAACCACCAGAAGTTAATGCAGGCATTTTTCAGGAGTGAAGAACTGGGTTGTGTTGCTCCATCCAGTGCCAACATAATTTCAGGAGACTGTAACCTCCAGATTCTGAGAGGAAGGACATTTTCTCCTGGGGGTGGCTGAGTCAATAACCACTGCAGGTTGTGGGACAGATGGAATGTGACTAATAAAAGGAAAACCATTAGCTCTAAGTACTGCCATTATAATTGAAACTGAGGCCTCCAGGCATCCAGGAGGAAGCCAAGAATCCTGTTTTTGGGATTGTCTCCTGTGCCAGGGTGTTTTTGTAGTCTCTGCATGCAAAGGCTTAATAGTTACAAATTACAGTGCTCCTGAAGATTTAACTGAGGGAGAGGAGATAAAACAAGTTTAAGACTTAAATTCCATTCTTTATGCCTTCTGTCTAGTGATTTATAGTAATAGGATACACACTTGCTTTTGTCTTAATCTTTTCAGGTTTCCTAATTTAGTCTTAATTTACAAAAGAGTTGTGTCAGTGGTAAGAGAACTTGGGTGGCATTTGGAGGTTAATCCAGAGCTTAAGTATGTTGAGGCTTTAATACTTTTCTTACACCTTCATGTTCACTGTATTTTGTGCTTTAGAAGCACCATTTCTTTTTCTAAGAGACAACTTTGCCATTTTAGTGACAAATCACTCAGACTTCTCATAATTGTTTGTGGAATTTCATGTGCAGATGCCTCTTGAAATAAGACTTAAATGCAGTTTACACTGGAAATTTTATCCATAAAGTACTTGAGTTTAAATTGCACAGGGAGGTTTCCAGTGCTGGGTTTTGTAATTATTGTTGGGTCAGTGACTGAATGAATTCCTGGGATGGAAGTTTGATGCCAACTGATCCTGTAAGTGTTATTGTTTGTTCCTTCTCCTTGTAGAATAGACATAGTGAGATCTTGTCTTATATGGAAGATAAGTGTGGAGCTGGAATGGCCTCCAAAGCCTGAGGATTAAGGACATAAATTCCATGTGCAGAAAATCTCATTGTTGTCAAAGGTTCTCGGCCTCTTCTCACATGTGTGTCTGAAATACATTTTGACAACCCTCTGCAGGCAGAGAATTTTATTAAGGAAGGTAGAAATGCTTGATACAAAGGAAAGATGAAGCTTGATTTGATCATTTTCTAAATATTTATGGTTGATAATTGCATGTTGAGAGGCTAAATTGATGATAAGTGTTCTGCTACAGATATTTTCATGGTCTGAGAAGCATTTAGCTGCCATTAGAGGCAAGGAACTCTAAAAAGAACCACTTCAATTGGAGCCAGGACTGTTGAAAAGCTATACTTGCATCTTAACTGTTATTCTAAATGTAAGATAAAAGGATGCTCTCCTCAATTAAACCCTAATTTTAAAGAGATTTTTCTTTCTTCATAAGGAAATGGAAAGGGAGTCAGAAATAATCCTGTCTAGTGGCTTGTCACTTGTGATCACTCTTAATTTAAGCTTTTAGTAAATAAATTCAGTACAGAGGAACACAAGTTAATGCTGCTTAGTACAGCTTTGTCCTGCAGAAAAGTTTGTCTTCCACTTGCTCATAAAGCAAAGGTGGTCACGAGATTGTTGAATTTGTGCAGAGATTCCTGCTGTGCATTTTTATATTCAAACTTTACTGTGTAGTTCTTCAGTGTTTCTGGGGTTAAGTTGCAGTCTCACCTCCTCAGCTATTAATAAAATCCATAAATACATTAAAAACGTCTAATAAATTAATAAAATAAAATGAACTACACCTCAATTAATTAATTGAGCTGGAAAGAAACATTTAAAGGAGCTTTGGTTGTGAAGTTGCTGGTTCCTGAGCTGGGGTAGGGGCAGACAAGGCTGCAGGTCAGAGGTGCAGTACTAAGTGGTTTGGAAAGTTTTATCTGCAGGGGAAAATAAGGAATTGACTAATTTGTAAAATTATAAGTGTAGTAAGAATGAGATGTTTTTCAAACAGAATGGAGTCAGCATTTCAGGGTTTTTTAATATTAATAGTTTTCTTATAAACCATTGCAAATTATACAAAATAATAATAATTTCTATAAGAAATCACAATAATAATTTCTATAATGATTTATAATATTGTAATAATAGTATAATATATAATAATAAATACTAATAATAATTTGGTGGAGGGCAACGAGGAGGTTTGGGGAGAGATCCTAAACCCAGGCTGTTTTACTCAGTTCTCTCTTGAGATTCAGCTCTTCATTCTGATGCTGACTTCCAGCTCACCCCCTGCTTATCACAGCAAAATATTTACTTCCCTTCCATATGGCTCCTTGGCAATGATTTGGGATCCTTAGATCCCAATCTGGCTGCACTGAGCAGCCCGATGTCCCAGTCCTGTGGCACTGGGCTTTGGAGCAGGGGGCTGTTGTTCTGGAGGCATTTATTCCATGGAACCCTTCATGTGGGAAGGGTGGCAGGGAAATGGGGTGGGCAAAGCTGCCTCCTCTGGGTTGTGCTGGCTCTGTTCCTGTGCCAGGGATCACTTGCTGTGCCCACCAAGGGATTGTGTTCTAACAAAGCCTGGCATCCATGGTGATGCTGCTGTGAGGCTTCTCAGGGGCTTCGCTGCTTCTCTTTCCAGACACGACAGAAACAAAATATTTCCCAGTTTCCCTGCGTTTGGACCTCTCCGATTTCATCCTGCCCCTCCCCAGGTAACGAGGCCAGGGAATCCCAACATTTCTCCACTTAGGCAGGAGTGCCCTGTGCTGGGGGCATTTGGATGCCCGGGTTTACAGGTTTTTGGCTGGTTTTGAGGAGCACTGGGGTGTGGGAGTGTGAAAAGTATAAAGTTGTATTTTGCATATCGCATATCTTTGTTAAAAAGTGGTTAAAAGTAGTTAAATAAATATTTTATTTAGTTAGATTAGAAGCAGACCAACGTAGCATTGTCTGTGAGTTAAGAATTTATGATGGGTAGTCAGGGATAAGAGTGTGTAGAGAAACAGATATTTACTCTAAAGGCCTTTGTTTAAGAAGATGTTTGCCAGACACCCACTTGACAAGGGGTAATAAAATTTGAGCCCTATATCAACCATTGACATTGAAATGTAACTTTCTACTTAGAGATAAGGAAAGTTAAGAATGCTTTTAGAAATGTTTTTTTTTTTTCTCTTTTTTTTATCACAAGCTGAGGACCGCCCTCTGTGTGAAAAATTGTATAAAATGTATTACATTTTATAGTTGGGTGTGCATTCACCCTGGGATGCACCCGGCCGTATTGATCCTTTGCTTCCTGAATTTGTCCCAATAAAACAATTTGCATTTTCTGGTGAGCAGTCGTTTCTCACACAGGAGTGCCCTGTGCCGGGGGCATTTGGATGCCCGGTTTTACAGGTTTTTGGCTGGGTTTGAGGAGCACCGGGGTGGGGGAGGCTGTTCCAGTGGAGCTGGAGGCAGCGGTGCCGCTGTGTCCGTGTTTCCAGGGTGGAGGAGGCGCATTCCCGGCCCCCGCGGGGCCCACAGATGGTCTCCGTAACCTTGATGGAGAGCACTCAGCACAGGCTGCCTGCTCTGCAGCCTGTTCCCAGGCATTCCGAGAAGCTGGGAATGCCTCAAAACCCCCTCCCGGATGGACGAGGTGATGTGGAGAGGGATGAGCTCCACCCAAGTGCTGCCAGCTGCAGCCCGGGAGCATCTGCCACAGAGATGGGCACTGAAATCTTGGACAAATCTGCCCTCCGAGATTCCTGAGAGCTTGGAAGGGATATTTCTTGGACAGGAGTGGCTGTAAGCAATCCAGGAATGGATGTAACAAGCTTGTTATGGAGACCATATGGCAGGAGCTGCATTTCCATGGTATTTATCACAGAGGGAAGGCTGGGTCAGGGTGGAAGGGACCTCTGGAGGTGATGCAGTCCAAGCTCCCTGCTCAGAGCAGAGCACCATGCTCAGGATTGTGTCCAGATGGAATATAGAATATAGGAAGTTATCGGGGGGAGAGAAGTATTTGCTGCCCGTGGGGGTTGAGAGCTGAGTCTGCTTAGGTTGAACAGTTTGGCTTTAAAAGACAAAAATGGCATCTGCTTTCTATGGAAGTGGCTCTTTTCCATGTTCCTGTCCAGGCTCACGTGGGTAGGGAAAAAATAGTATTTTCTTAACATGTTTTGTGTGTGTAACACCTTTGTAAGGACTAAGGAGGCTTTGGTAGTCACTGCCACACGAGCAGTGCATTCCCAGAGCTGGAATGCAGGGATGTTTCTCAGGATGGAGGACTTCTCCATAATTAGGAGTGCATAATTATAACTGCACAGAGATCTGTATTTAAAAAAAGGCATCTGTACTATTCTACTGTCACTTCAGACAGCCAGAAATCTTTAATAGGAGTTGGAGAAAACAAGGCCAAAAAGAATATGTTTGGTGATGTTCTTGGTGAAATAGTGTGCTGTGAACATGCTCAAGTGGCAATTGTAGGTCTAAAATCCAGGCAATTTAGTAAATTTACCAAAGACCTGGGGAGAGTTGCCATAACCTGCTAATTCTCTGTTTACAGCTCAGTGCCCTGGTTGCTCCCAGGGAGCAGTTCCAGCTGTGGAAGTGGTGATTATCTGTGGTGCACAGCTGGAATTGGGCACCTGCTGACTTGGTTTGTCTCCACATGGGCCCTGAAAATGCTTCTTACATAAGTGACACTGGATCTTGCAGCTCATGGTTCCTATTTGCCTCATATTAACTTGGCTGCGTGGTGCCACTTCATGGGGGAGGTGGTGTCCTTTCACCAGGAGCTCTGTGGTCGAAGTCCCAGCCCAAATTTCATTTGTGTGTAGTTCTGATACAAGTTTTAGACTGTTTGGGACTTGAGTGAAACTCCTTTTTCAGTTTGGTAGTGAGAAATCACATCTAAATTCTTCCTGCTTCCTGCAGTCAAAATATATTTATGGCTTTTTTTGAGGGGTTGAGCAGTGGACTGGTGCCCAGTGAGCTGAATTTATGGAAAATTCAGACTAATGAATCAGAAAGCTGAATGAACACATTCAGCACAACATCAAATCAGTGTTTAAAACCATGAAATATTATCAAAAAGTACTTTTTTCCTGTGTCTTGATGTGACAGAATCATGAGGTTGGTGCCCTTATAACTCAGCTGGAATTTCTTGGAAGGCTCTGGTGGGTTTATTTGGTTGTGTTGATGTTCACAGTCACTGCAATAAAATCCCAAACTGATGCAGTGTGTTGGAAAAGAGCTGCTCACTTGGAGACAGGACAAAGCTGTGCACCTGGTGAGAATATCAGCAGTAAAATATAAACTCACACTACTTAAAATGCCAATATAAATGTTAGTTTCACTGGAGCTTTTACTGGTGCCTCTATTTTGCTTCTCTCCTGTAACAGAATAGACTGTCGTGCTCTAAGTCCTGGGCTGGTGGAACTATGAGCCAGATATTTAGTAATTAGAGACACAGTTCTGCATTATTCACAGCAGAATTCAAGATTTCTATCTGATGTGGTGTAAAGGAATTAATCCTTGTTAGAAACTGTTTATTCTACTACAGTTCAAAAGGTGCAAAGTATAGATTTCTGGGAGTAGAAATTGGAGAGGGCATTAAACTGGAGAAGTGAAACAGCTCCAGTTCCTGGTGTTTGCTGCAGGAAGTGCCCTCAGTTTTATTTTTGGTTCTGTACAACAAAAATTGGATGTTAAACAATGCTTTGGGATCACACATAGCAGGAGCATTGACTCTCATCCCTTAAACCTTTGGTTTAGGAGCGAATTTTTTTCCCAAGACTTTTGCTGCCCCAAACCCTTTTCTGGGATGTTCCACGGGGACATTTTTCACTAAATACTTTGGAAAAACACACGTGGAGTTTTAACCTTCCAGCGGCAAAGCTGGAGGAGGATCTAAGGGACTGCTCATGCAGCAGGATAAGAGGTATTCCCTGCCTTTTAGGAGGGAAAGTGGAGGGAGCCAAACTTCAAACCTCCCAGCTGTGTGAACGACTTGCATTTTACTGCACTGCAATTTTGTTCCATCACCCGTTTTATTTTCACTTAAAGGGATTTATCAGACATGGGTGTTAATGGGGCAGCAGTGTGAGTCTGAGGGATGCCAGGCAGCAATTGTAAAGACTATCTAAAATGCTTCAGGGGAAGTGTTACAGCTCTCAGTCCTCCTGTAATTGGAAAAGGGGAATTGTCTCGTAGATGTTGACCCCGTGCTGTATTTCAGACTGACTTGGTGGTCTGGGGAGTGTTAATTCCAGACCCATCCAAAGTGATTGAGGTAACAGCTCCCTGCACAGGCAGCTGTGATCCCTTTTCCCTCCCTGTGAGCTCCCTGCCTGCTCAGGGATTACTGTAACAGCATTTATTTCCGTATTTATATATATATTTATATAGTGCTGTAACAGCCACACACTTCTGAAGGGAGGGTTCTGCAGCCCAGGGCTCTGCTGCTGTTGGGATGAGGGGTTTTATTCCTAACCAGGCTTTAGGGAGGAAGAGATGGATGCAGAGCTGCTCTAAAAACTTCTGTTGTGTTAAGAAATTCCCCTGGCAACGTGTCTGGTTTTTTGGGAGGTGAAATACTGGTGGCAGACAGATGTGGTGCCAGGCTGGGAGGCTCTTTGTTATATCCCAGTCCTTCAATTGGCTGAATGTCACAGGATGAGATGCTTTATGTTCACTAAAATCAAACTTTACGTGTTCAGATTCTACCAGGTAAATATTTGTTCTGGTTTGTGACATTGAAACACTTCTAGGAATTTAAGCTTTTCTTAAAAAAAGCACAGAGTGACTTGTGTGTCTCCTTCTGTTACCACTCTTTTTTCCAAGGAAAAACTTCTGTGTGCCCACCCCAGTTTTACATGTGCAGAAGGCCTGATTTAATGAGTGAGGTGGTGAGAAACCCTTGATTGCCATTGCAATGGGGAAGCTCAGTTTAAACTGATTTTTTCTTTTGAGCTTGTATTTATTCCAACATCACACACCACTTTCTAAATATTGCTCATTATTAGCAGCATCTTCTCTGTTCCCAACCCTAATGTGCACCACTTGTGACTGTCAGAAACGTTCTATAGGAAGTTGTAGGAGTCGTTCTGAGGTGAATCAAATAGGGCTGTGATATTCAATGTGGCCTTAGACTTGCTCATATTATTTGAAAAAGAACAAAAAGATTTGGGGGATATTGCTGTTCTCAACTAATCCGTGAAAATAGTGGTTTTCCTCCTGTTTGATATGATTTTTATCTCAATATTAACTCCAAATGCAGTGCAGGAATTGTGCTCTTGGAATGGATCAGCTCGGTCTCTTACCAGAGTGCTGGGCAGGCCAGGAGCATGTTTTTGCAGTGGGTGCTCATTCCTTTTCTCTGTTGTGCATAATGACAGAACCTTGCTGGAGGGGCAGTAATTAGTGGTGAAATTCATAATTTCTTTCATCCTGAAACTTACCTTGTTAAAATGCTACTGACTGGACAGGCCTTACTAGACTCAATATTTTATCACTTCCTTTAAGTCTTGGGCGCAGCAGGATTTTTTGACTCTGGTCTGATACACAGAGACTTGCAGACCAACCCAATTTTTGGAAAGGAGGGTGTCCATGGCTTGGGATGTAAGTGAGTTTGGATGGAGCTTGGAGCAACCTGGGATAGTGGAAGGTGTCCCTGCCCATGGCAGGGGTGGGATGAGAGGAGCTTTGAGGTCCCTTCCAAGCCAAAGCATTCCCTGGCACTGCTTTGGTGCTGTGGTGCTGAGCAGGACAAGGACAGTCCTGTCCCTGAGCTGGGCAGCTCTGAGCTCTCCAAAATCTGTGCAGTTTGTGAGGCTGCTCTTCCCAGACTCCTAAAAGAGAGTGTTTTCTTTCCTTGCACATCTGTGATCCACAGGGGCACATAACATCATTCAGACACAGCAGCCTCGAATAAAAATCCTGGAAAGCTCTCCTGGCCTTTAGATGGGGCTGGAGATTTCCTGGCAACATCTCCCTTATTTTGAATTGCTGCTCAGAACATTCACCTCCAGAAACCTCACACCAAAACACACTCTGGCAGAAGGAGTATCATTTGTGTAGCACTGAATTCTCCCTGAAGCTCCTTTGCTTGAAGGGAATCTGTTCTTCTGGATTACAAATGCTGGAGGATTTAATACACTACCAAAGACCAACCTGTTTCTGGTGTGATTTTGTTTCTTGAGGCACCTTCTGTGCTCAAAGCAAGGCTTAATCAAATCCTTGTAATGCTGTGGAAAGGTTTGGTTGTAAAAAAATGTTGTAAAAAATGGAATTAGGATGCTCTTTAACATGTGGTTATTGTACACTCTACATGTGGTGGGTCTCCTAAAATAACATCAGTTCTTGTGCCTTGTAAAACATAAAAATCAGATGGAGGATTTAGTGAGGATGTTTGACATGCTTTTATAAACTTTGGCTTTTCCCCAGTTCCTTTTATTCTGATGGGAGTTGCAGCTCTAAGGAGGTGAGGAGCTCTGGTTGGAATTGCTACCACAGAGGTGGTTGTGGGGCTGTGAAGTCCAAAGTCCTCTCCACTGCTGGGGTTTTACAGTAAGATTTCAGTTTTGCTTTTAGCTGCTTTTCTCCCCTGCCATGTACAGCCACATTTTACACCTTTGAACATGAATCTTACACTAATAGAGCTTTAAAACTGTTGGTTCTCCTTTCTATATAATCTAATTTTATAGGGCATGGCCATAACTCTGCTCATTGCCCAAAGAAAGTATCTGCAAAGCTGGAAATGGTTGCAGGGGTAGTTGTGTTATTCAGTCTGTATAATGAGCCTTAATGGTTCTGAACAGTGTTTTATTTGGAAAATGATCATTTTTATGAGCAAGAGGGAAAGCTGGTCCTGAAGGTGCTTTTGGAAGCAGCCTTAGGTTGTGCTGCTCCACTTCTAAGTACAGCTCCAAGTGGGAACAACAAATCAGATGCCATAAGACTTTCAATGTGTTTATTACGACTCTAAGAGGAGGAATAATGACAAGAATTGAACATTTCCTGCTGGGCTGAGCCAGAGACCTGCAAAAAATCCTTTGAATGAGGAAAAGCCATTGAATGAGCTCTGCTGCTCCTGGGATTTAAGACCCTGCTGTCACCTCAGTGAGATTGGGAATGGGAACCTCTCACATTCTCAATTTAAGGGGCTTTTTTGTCTCGTGCTTTTCTCAAACTTGTCTTTGAAATTGTGATAATCCTGTAAATGACTTTCAACTTGTAGGAGCTGCCAACCTCCCACCAGGAATGGTTTGTTGAAAAATTGCCATCCTTTGCTTGTCATTTGCTTCCACAGTGTATTTATAGGAGGACAGTGGTGACTGTCACTTGGGTATGCAAAGCTAAAGATAAATTTTGGTGACATGAATGGAGATGTTTCCTGAAATCCCCAGTTTTTGGATGTGGACTGACAGAGGGTGCTGGCAGTACTTCAGTTAAACAAAAATCATTGAGGATTTTAAGTCACTTTGGTTTACTGCTGTAAATCTTAGGTACTGGGTTTTTTTGTTTTCTTTACATTTGGTTGTTGGTTCAAGGTTTGTTAGGATGGTACCTGTTCCCCCTGGCCTCTGCTGGCAATGAAATTACAGTAATTACTACCAGTAGCAAAATAATTTCTGCTTCTCTTGACTGTAACAATCTCAAAGGGGATGTGTTTTGTGTCCTACTGGGAGTGAAATTCCTGGGCTTGGGAAGAAGACAGACTTGTACTTCAATGGGAGTGTGGGTTAGAATTTAGTTCTCACAATGAAATCTTGGAAACCAGCCAGGGCTGAGAGGAGAAATCTTGGAGAGTGTTCTATTTAAAGTACTGTAGCATATATATTGTAGGCTTTTTCCCTTTAAGATCTACCTTAAAATAAATAATGCAAAATATTGCCAGAAGTCTTTTCACCTTTCTCCTTGTCTCAGCAGTGATGGTCTCGTTTCTTTTGTCTGGGTCATAAGAATAAAAATCAAATCCAGAGCCCAGCATATGCTTAGGGCATAAGCAGAAACATTAGATATTGATCCCAAATCCTGGCTTTTAAAGAATGCTTAAAGAAAATCGAATGCTTTATTTCAAACTACAAGTAGTGGTTCTTTGAGCAGCGTGTTCATTCAGCTCTGCTTATCAATTCCTCATTCCCTGAGTAAAATTGACCAGCTCTGAAAAACTCTGTGGAATTTACTGCAGTAAACCTTAGCCTTGAAAATGCAAATTGGGAAGTTGCAAAATGTCACAGCTTTTCTGACCTCTGGGAATCCTAAAAATAAAGAAGGGAAGGTGGGAAGGAGGGTTTGTTGGTGGCTGTGCTGGGTTGGAAGGTGATCACTTGGGACAGTGGTTGGTTCCAGTCTCACTTCAGGAATATAACTCACCTTGCCAAGCCCCAGCCTTTACCTTGTGACTCTTTCTCACCTTATTTAAAATACTTACAAAGTTCTAATGAGAGGAGTAAGGGGTTGAAGGAAAGGTGGTCTACAATGGCTTGTTGCTTTGAGCACTTGAAGACATTTTCCCTGTTCAGATGATTTTGTTATTCCAGTCAAGAGGAAAAGCAGAAAATTAAGGCATTAACAATGCAGTTGTCTCTGCTGTATTTGAAAACTTGAAAGTACAAGCAATTACATGAACATCTTTCTCAGCCATAAGGTGTATGTTCTGCCAGCTGTAATTTGCTGAAAGCAGAGTGTGGGAAGGTGTCAGTTAAACACAGCATTCATTAATTTTTTCATTACTCCTGGGGATGTAGAGGTGAGCTCAGCTCTCTGCCAACCCTTGAGCTCACAGAACTTTGCTGTAGAAAAAGCTGCTTTGAATTTACTGTCTGTTAGAGCAGTGTGTGTGGGTCTAAAAACCTGGCAGCTGCCAGTGACCAGAAGCTTTAAAAAGGGAGAAGTGAAGCACAAGAGACTCAGGAATTATCTCTGTGTCAGCCTGGAGAGCTGGGGATGTCCAGCCTGGAGCAGAGGAGGCTCTGGGGAGACCTTAGAGCCCCTTCCAGTGCCTGAAGGGGGGGTCTATAAAACAGGGAGAGACTGATAGGACAAGGGGGAATGGTTTTAAACTAAAAGAGGAGAGATTTAGGTGGGATATTGGGAAGGAATTCTCTGTGAGGGTGGGAGGCCCTGGCACAGGGTGCCCAGAGAAGCTGTGGCTGCCCCATCCCTGGAAGTGTCCAAGGCCAGGTTGGAGCAACTGGGATAGTGGGAGGTGTCCCTGTCCATGGCAGGGTGGGACAGGATGGGTTTTAATGTCCCTTCCAACCCAAACCAGGGTGGGATTCTGTGAGTTGAGGAAGCTGTGAGCTGACCTCAGGATTTAGCCCTGTGGAAAGGATTTAGTCCTTTCCTCACCTCTGCCCTCATCCCCCTGGGCTGTGGTAGAAGGGGAGGAGGAGGATGGATTTTGGGGTGTTTGTGTCATTGGGGCAGGGGCCTTTCCTGGAGAAATCGCCTAAAGAAATACCCTTGTCTTTGATTTTGAGGGGGCAGCTTTGGTGCTGGCTTGTCACTGAAGTGCTGGAGTTTGCAAGTTCATATTGGTCACCTCTTTATTTCAGATGATGTCGTGGAAATGGTGTTTTCAGGTTTTGTTTTGGAATCTCCTGCTTTGCTTTGTGGGTTTGGTTCCTGGTTTGGCAGAACCTGCTGATGTGTCACAGGTTTCTGTGCCACTGAGGCCTGGATTGGTTGGGAATGAGGAAGGAAAGGAATTGGGCAAGTGGTTGTATCTTTTCTTCTGGGTTTTGTATTTGTTGATGAAATGCTGGAGTGTTATAGTCCTGTTTCTCTTTGGAGATGGAATCCTTGGCAGTGTGGATGATCCTGGATTAAATTTCAGTGCTTAAAAAGTAGTGGGGGAAGGGGAGAGGCTTTGTGTCAGGTTTAATTGATGAAAATGTCTCACCTTGAGGAAAACATGCCCTTTAGGAGTTTCTGTAACTGGGTGTATCTTTATTTCATCATCTATGAAATTCAGACAAGTGTGAGGTTTTAAATTACCTTTATTTGCAAATCTTAGCCCTTTCTGGGTAGTGCCTGATAAAATGGGGGATTATATTCCTAAACCTATTTGCCTGTGACCTTTTCAGCTAAAGAGTGAAGAAAAGATGAAGAAAAAAACCAAGGTACAAACTAATGTGCTTCTAGAATAGTGTCAGAGGCCTTGGAATTGTGGAACATAAATCTCTGTTATTGCATGTTTGCAGAAGGTCTTTATTGAGGGTTCAGAGGGTGTCGTGCATTTTAATATTGCAGCTTTTGACTTCAACTCTTAACTGGGTTTTAACTTCTAATAGATTTATTCTAAACCTAAATAGACTGACTGCTTTTCTAAATGTTTTATTGTAGGGAAAGTACAACGAGTCTTAGAGAAACTCACTGACATTCTTGAGAAGGTATATGTGTTTTAGCATTATAAATGCTGGAAATAACTGTGTCCTAAATATCTGTGTGTTGCTTTGCAGGTCTGAAGGTGACAGCTCAAGAAGCATCAGGTATGTGTACATCATGTTCTTTCTGTCTTGATATCTTTGTTCTAAGAAAATACTTCATTTAAAAGCATTAAACCTAGATTTTTTAAAAAGTGAGGTTTATTGGTTCTGCTTAGCATGCCATTTATATTTTGAATAAAGAATATTCTGCCTTGGATAAGTTACTGAATAATTCTGGCTAAGTGTGGCTGAAGACTGATATATTATTTTTGATCATTGCAAAAGGTGATTTATAGTCAGTTTCTGGTGGTTTAAATCATTTAAGTCATTGGTATTGGCAAAGCTGTGAGCCAGCTGCAGTTTTTGGGGCAGCATTTGTGTTAAGTCCATGTATTTGTTCTGACTTTCTCAGTAGTTTCCTCTTCTTCACTTGACAGTGAGAACCTTCCTTGACTCATTATTACAATACTCATTATACACTTGGAGCATTCAGATAATGTGGAGCATTCAGTGTAATTATCAGATACTTTACTTCTCACTTACTCATTTAGTATTTTATACTTGTTACCTCAGGGGTATTTTTTTATTCCACCTCTCTGCAAATGTGGCTGAGTCAAACTTGTAGAGCTTGTAAAAGTGCTTTCAACAGGACTGAAATGTTAAAATTCCATGCTTTAATCCCAAAGTGTTCCATATTCATTAGACCATTGCCTTGATTCTCCAGCAGTGGAGTATTGATCACTGATAACGAGGTTCACAATATTGGCTGTGGGTTCACCATGAGACCCTGCAGCTTGTTTTGGGGCCTGTCAGGACTTTACATCTAAAAGCATTGTATTTTATTTCTGGGAAAAACCCAAAACAAAGGCAGGTTGAGTTAAAACCCCAGTTTTTACCCACCAGTGTGCAGCCTATCCACAAATCCAGGTGAGCTGCAGAATAGTTGCTCTGAAATCAGAAAATTAAGTGTTTAAACATCATCTGAAATGCTTTTAGTTTACAACAGAATTCAAGGTCAGTGTGGTGTGGACCTGAGCTGTGCAGGGGACAATGGGAGAGTGTTTAATACACAGCAACAGAACTGGATGAAATCACTGTTAAAAAAATAAATAAATAAAAACCTGCTCTAGTTAAGGCTGTAGTAAGATGCCTGTGCTTTATTCCTTGGGATTTTAACTCCCAGCAGGGTTGCCAATGTGCTGGCAAGGTGTGGAAGGACTAATGCAAGCTGAAAATAAATCCACTAGCACATGGATTGGCACAAGTGTGGTTGAGGTCATGTTTCAGCCTGTAGTGGTCATTTTTGGCTTGGCTCGTGGAGGGTTTGGCTGCTCAGATGGTTGTGTGTGGGAATACACTCTGTAAAGAGTTCAGTTCATGTATTAAAAACCATGTTGTGAGGTGTTTAAGTTGTGTTTAGGCACAGCTGAAAAGCAGTTGCTTCAGATCTCTGGGTGCTGCCTAAAAAGTGACTTAATGGAACTGCAGTCCATGTATCTCAGTGACCTGGGACATTGCAGTGTGTGTTTGCTAAAGGACTGATGGAATAATGTTGGCATGTCTTGCCAGATGAATTCCACATGTTGGAGGAAGGATTTGCTCAGCCTTGGTGCCTCTCTAGAATGTGGCAGTACCCCAACATTCCAGGGTTGGGATGGTGGGAACAGCTCCAAGGGTTCCCTCCAGAATCCTGCAGCCCTGGGGAGCTGCTGGAATCTTCTGCTCTGGGGCTGTTCAGTGGATTCATTCTGTTGTTCAGCATGAACTTGAGTTACTCCAAGGCAATTCCAGATGTCTCTGAGAGCCTAAAATTAGGCTCCCATGGAAAACACACTAATGGATCAGCAGGCAATGCAAGCCCAAGGCAGAGCCATACTCCTGAAATGCTTTTTCAGTGTAACTCTTCCACCCTCCCTCTTAAACTGCATTTTCTCAGAGGTGAAATGTCACTGAGGATGTGCTTTTATCTTTCTGCCTCCACAACATCCTGGTCAGCTTTTTTTTTTTTCCTTGGGCAAAAGCTCCCTTAGCTCTTTATTGATGTCTAGGCAGTGTCTTTATGTGGTGGTTAATTTGTTTCATACTGTTTTCCTTTCTGGCAAATGAAGATGAAATGTAATTATCTCAAATGAAATGGTCAGGTCAGTCTGGGGAATGGTGCTTAAACTCAGAAGAGAAGAAATCATTGTTCCTGCTCCCAGAAATATCAGCAAAGCACCAGCAAATCCATGTGTTCACCTGCCAAAATTGGTCCATAAAGTTTGAGAAATCAAATGTAGGAAGGAGCTACGGCAGGTGAGATGCCAGGAATAGAATGTTCTGTCTCAGCATTAACTGGACACCATATGGAGAGAAATTAGGATTTGTGTGTGTGGTCGATAACCAGAAATATTGGTTGGGATTGAGTGACTCTCAAACATTTCCACTGAGATAAGGGATCACTCCAAGCAAACTGAGATGCCACATTTCTTTTTTTCTCTCCTTTCTGCCAGAAGGAGGTTGGACATGAGATGGGTGGCAGCTTGGCAGGTATTGCTGGGCACAGAAACCTCTGTCCTGTGGCAGTTCAGTGCCTTGTGTGTAGAAGTGAGATGTTTCTCATGTTCAGCACTGCCCAGACACAGTAATTAACCTTTATCTTTGTGTTTCTGGCAGACACAGAGAGAGGAACAGCTCAGGCCCCTGAATAAACCACAGTGACACGAGCACTGACTCCTGGAGTAGTTCTGCTCTCAAAACCCCTCCTTCCCCTTCCCTCCCTCCATCCTGACCAACCTACACCCTTGTCATCCTCCTTATAAACATAATAATTCTTCTAAAAGGTTCTTTGAGATATTTTCTTTGAGTGGTAAATAGAAAAAAATAGGATTCAACAGGTCAGGCAAATCCATGTATTCTGTGAGGGTATTTTGCTTGGTTTGTCCTTGTCTTTCCCACTTCCCACCCCTGGGATTGGGCCATGGGAATCTGGGAAACCCATGTCCCTGGGAATGGGAATTCTTGGCTTTGGTTTGGTCTCTTGTAGCTGAGTGAGTGTCATCAGGCTCTTGACTAGAGACTGGGTTTGGAACAGCTGGTGTTTTTCATGGAGTGGAATATCCAATACAAGTGATGCCCTAGGATTTTACATCCGAAAGATGATTTGAAGTGCTGTGAAATGCAGAAAACACTGAGTGTGACTGTGCAGAGTCAGGGTTGATGCAGAAAAGCAATCTGATTCCAAATAATACACTGAGACAATTAAAATCATCTTGACTTTTTTATTTGGCTTTTCTCATTGTGACAAAAAATGATAAATTATCCCATTCTGCAAGCCCATAAAATTCTTCTTGCTTATAATCCTGTTGTGCTGTAATAAACTCACTTTGGTTTCCTTGTGGTGAATACCACATAATTCCCAAGCCCAGGTATTTGTTAAATCTGTTAAATTGACAAATTGATAAATTCTGAAGTGTAATGAACACACACACAGTGAGCTGGGAAACTGTTCACGTGAGGGGCTGTTTTAATGACCTGTCTTTGTTTGTGTGTTTTCAGGGGAAAGAGTGATTTATTTTACAAGCAATTTTGATATTTAGGAGTGTGACCTGACAGTTCCAGCTGGGGATGTCTGTATGTAATAGATCTATGTAAAATAGATTTATGTAATAGATTTGTCTCAAGGTTTAGTAACTACAGGATGTTGCTGTGGACATTGTGTGGTCAGTGAACACAGAGTTGAGTTTTTGGGCAGTGCAGAGAAACTCACATATCAGTGAAGAGAAACCCCCAAAACACTCTGCTCTGCCTTTCCTTCTTCTCCCATTTTTATTCTGATAAGAGATAAATATTGTTACAAATGACTTGAAGGTGTAACATCTAATTAACCATTTCCCTGGTTGTTCCTTTGCTGGTTTTGTGCCAGTGAGATGAATTCCACTGGAGTTGACTGGAGCTGCTCCCTCCATCTCCTCCACATTCCTGGTGGGAAGCTTGGTGGGCACCTTGCTGACCTTCTCCCAGCAGCTGCCCTGGGCAAAATTGGAATTTATCCCTCCTTTTTAGGGATTTTTTTGCTCCTTTCTAGTGGTTTTTTTCCTAGTTGTGTGTTTTTAAAGGAGAAATTAAGTAAAAAATGGGGAAAGCTGTAGGTGATAGTGCATAAAAAAGGATAAGGTTTCTATGGCTCCTGAGCTGAGAGATGCCAAGGCTGTTCCCCAAAAAGTGACTTGTTCTGTGAATACCCACTTAATTTATGAAATATGCAAAGAGTGAAGAGCTTGAAGGTTATTTTAAAAAGAAGAATTAAAAAAGAGGGCAGTCAGAGTTGTAGATATGGAGAAAACATCAGCTAAATTATTTAACTGAACTGAAAGTCTGTGTCTGTAATGGAGGCTGTGGAAAGTTGTGTCTGTTGAGGATCATGCAGAAAGGCTAATTTCTTGTAAAGGTGTACATTAGATTAAGTGGAAAAGTAATTGTCTAATTTACTTGAGAGCAGGAAAGAATTGTAGAATGTCAACCTCATTCTGTGCTGTTGGAGTGGGAGGAATGGCTGTTAAACAGACCCTGACAAACTGCAGAGAAAGGCTAAAGAAGCAAAGTTTTGGGAGCCTTTTGGTTTGTTTTACTCCAGGAAAATCAGCTTGAACTGTGTGACTCAGCCTCCTCTCTGAGAAGCTGCAAAGTACAGGTTTGGGGAATTAAAGGCAGCTAGACTTTGAAAGTAATGTAATTTAAAGCTAACTTGTAGAAACTAATTTTCAAGTTGCAATGTATTGCTGTGCAATTGAAATGACTCAGTGACTGTATGGAAAGATGGCCTTTTCTGACTGATTTTAATAATTCCATAATGACTCTTCTACAGTTTTATAGCCAGTCCTTAAAATGTGCAAAATCATCACTTGGTAGGAATTTAAAAACCCCCCAGATTTTCTTCCAATAGATTTTTACATAAACATCAGGCTGACCCTGTGTGGTAGAGTGGAATAAGATGAGTCTCTTGATGTTAGATTAAATTAGTTTTATTGCTGCTAACAGAAATTAAACATATGGAAACAGCTTCTAGTAGTTGAGATGGCTGTGGAGCTGCCAATGGCTTTAAAATGAAGGTTTAATTTGAATTTCAGAACGAAAGGACAGTGATACATCTATCAAATTGTCAGTATGGTTTCTGTCTCATCTTTAATAGTGATGAGACATTTGTGATGTTAAAAGTACTGTGCTCCCTGTGCAAATCCACTGGGAAGATACTTTGCCATTGAGTGGCTCCATTGGGATAATGCTTTGAACTCATCCCTTTGTGCTTTGGTTCTGGACTCTGAGTTTTTAGATTAAATCCACAATTCAATGTGTGTAATCCCAGGCTGCTGAGGAAGGAAATCTGACACAACAGCCACCTTGAAGAGGAAATCATGGAATTATTTAGCTTGGAAAAGAACTTTAAGATGGAATCCAACCCAGCACTGCCAAGCCCACCTTGCACCCTCCAGGATTGTGAGGAGAGATTAACAGGAGAGCCCAAATCCCAGGAATACTGTCCAGGCAGGAGAACTGCACCCTGCAGGGAGAACTGCTCCAGGAGGATGGCAGGGATGGGAGGTTTCCTGAGTTCAGTCCCATGGGAGTTGAGCTGCAGCCCTGCATTCAGTTGTGTGCTTTACCAACCCTTTGGGAATGGGATGGTATTTAGAACAATCTTAAATTAAAGTAGTTAAATTAAAGTAGTTAAATTCTACCTTTACATAAAGATACAGAAGTAGTGAAAGGTAGAGATTCCAGGCTGGAGATGGTGTTTGCAAAACTCGTGCCAGGTGGGAAGAAGAGGTGCTGCTTCAGTTGAGCTAAAGGTTATTTATCTGAGACTCCATGTCCTGCACCCTCTCCCTGCTTTTCCTGGGACACTGAGCTGGTTTCATCCAAGATTTTGGATGGTACAGGCAGCACAACGTGGCCAAGTGTGTGCTTTGGGGGGCAGTTCTCTGGGGGGACTCTTGGGGATGGACTGGATCATCCTTGTGGGTCCTTTCCAACTCAGCATATCCTGGGATTCTGTGATTATTTGATGTTCATGTCGTTTTCACACATTTTTCCATTTGGTGACTGTTTTACCCTGAGGTGGAACAAGCTGAGAGTAACAAAGCCTTTACCTCCAGTGTCAGTGCCCCCCATGTAACAGAATTACTTGGCAGTGTCAATAGTGGCCTTCTAAGCACTTGATTTTGGGGAAAAAATGGAAAAGGATTCTATGTAGAACTAGACTTGAAGATTTCCTGGTGTTACTGAACACCCTTTTTAATTTGTTTTTTGTGTACCCAATTTCAGGTGGTTTAAAACTTGGTGATTTTCAAAAAAGGTTGAGTGTGCACCTCAACTACGTGTTTTCAAACAACATATCTGACTTGACAAGAAGAATTATTAGTATTATTAATTCTTAATTTATTATTAAGATACAATTTGAAATGAATCATGCCAGTTTTGATAGTTAATCAGGGATTTTACCACTGATTTGGATGATTTGGTAGTAAAATTTTGGAAGCTTAACAATGTTAACAGGAGAAATTTAGACCTTCTATTATTTTTACACATCCTCTGTTGAAAGCAGGAAAACAAGGGGGTAATGTTGTGTTTTTTGAGGCAAGAAGTGAGTTAACTGAGTTCTAATTCTCAGCCAAAATCATATTATTGCCTCAAAGACTAATGTGTAATTGCAGGAGGGATAAGGTTGGGGGGACCTTTTACCCTGATGGTCTTCAAAAGAAGTCCATGATCCTGTGCTTTAGGTAGAAGGTTTTTATTTACCTGGATTTCTCATCAACATGTTGAAGAATCTTTAGGCATCCCATAGTTTTGTGATTTAAGCTTCAAGTGCTGCAAATAATTCTCAGTTTCACAGCTCTAACACCATCTGTATGTTCAGAAATGTTCTGCGTGAACTCAGCTATTTTTTCCCCCTTTAATATTGTTTCCTTTGACTCAGTCATTAGGAAGTTCAATAATATTGTTCTGATAGGTGAATTAAAGGGAAAAAGGATGAATTTTTTTTGCAGTAGTTGTGTAAGCACAGGTCTGTTTGAGAGTAAATGAGATTATTATTAATAGTTGGACTCCTGAGTCACTGAGATTCTGATTTTTCTGCTGCAAAGAAGAATCAAATCTTGCTGAAACTTGGGTACCATCCAGGTGGATAAACAAGCATATGGAAGCATTTTGCCTCAAATGATTTCCACAGGAAACAGGCAGCTGTAATTTAGGTATCTGAGTGCTGATAGTGCTATGTGGAATTCTCTCCACAGGCACTGGTTGGATTTGCAATCTCGGGAAGACAAAGCTCATTTTTATCCCCAATTCTCAGAGGAGCTGCTCCAAAGCAATCACTGGTTACTCTTTAAGATAAAGCTCTTTAATGAACAACGTGGCCACAGCTCAGTTCAGGGAGTTGGGGGCTTGTGGTGCCACAGGATTTGTCTTTGGAGTAGATAAAGCAGTTTGAATTCCCTTCGTTATTCTGCCATTCTGGCTGGGTTGCTTTTGTTCTTTTCTCTTTGAATTCACAGGAAAAGCTGGATAAACCTCAGGGATGGAATGTGAGCATAAAGAATAGGGTGTTTTCTACCTTCTGAGCGGTTCATAACGTTCCTCGAGGGTTTGGGATGGAGCTGGTTCAGCACCTGAACAGCTCCTGATGGAATTCCTGGCGTGTTCCCTCGATCTGCTCCAGCCGAGCAGGAGCAGAGGGCACTTGAGTGGAGTTCAGCACATTTATTGGCTGGTTGGTGAGAGTCCCCTCGAGTTATTTAGGGAAATGAGACATCCTTTATGATTTAGGGAAGTGTTTTAGGGATATGAGCCATCCTGCTGTGCAGCTGATTCCAGATGAAGTTGCCTTTTGGCTTTTCTCTCTGGCTTTTGAGGAGAAGGTGGCACATGTGTGCTGTCCCCGTGCTGTCCCTGTGCTCTGTGACACTTCTGCAGGTCACCCACAGCTGGCTGGGGGGTCCCATCCCTAGGGAACAGAACTGAGACACAGGGAATCCAACAGACCCCCTTGGAATCATGGAATATCCTGGAAGGGATTCACAGGGATCACAGTGCAATCCACTCCTGCTGTGGCTGTTGCAAAGTTCCAGAGGAGAACAGTCTGGAGTTGTCTTTAAACAATTCTCTTTGTTTTATTATTTTTTTAATGGAGGTGCAATGATACTCACATAACCCTGGGAGGACAGGAATAAAATGTGACTTTAGGAACAGAATTAACTGCCGTGCTTTTCTCTGCAGAACATTGAAAACAGTCTCTATTAATTATTGGAAATCCATGTGCAAACAGGGAGTTCTGTTAATGAGCTTTGTAAGCACTGGTAAAAAAAAATCTCTTTCCTTGTATATAACCTGTTTCTTTCAAAAGAATTCATGTACGAGACTTTCATAGGCAGGACTTGAAGATAAAGCAATTTTCATGTAGTGTTCTGCACATTGACAGCTTCAAATCAAATAAAAGGGAGAACTTCCATAGTTTTTCTTTCTGATCTCATTGCTTTATGCAGGGAGACTAATTCCATCCTAAAGGAAAATATGCAGCAAAAAGAAAAATCTACTGATAACTTTCAAGGCCTTTGTTTCCTTTTTTATTTTTTGTAATTTGTATTCTAGGTAGTTTTATGCCTCTGTGTAATTCAAGAATGATCCTTGGATTGGGAATTAACCCTAATTCAGATATTTTCTTCCTTATCTGAGCTGTTTGATTGATGCTTTTGGAAGTGTTGCAGTAAGTGCAACTGTCAATAAGTGGAAGATGAAGCAGGAAAAGTGTGTGTTGGGGAAACTGAGAACAGAATGTGGGAATAAAAACAAAGAACATTTTAGGTTATCACAGTACAGAAGAATAACCTCCAAATACACTCCATAATTCCTTCCCTGCTCAAGTCCCATATTGATTGTGGAGTCTTAGGTGCTGCAAATACCTGTCAGCTAGTCTTGCCTAATTCCTGCATCAATTTGGCCTCATTAGCTTTTTTGTTGATTAACTCAAGCACATTACTGGGGATACCCCTGTAATTTATTTATAATAATTAACTCTGGCAGGGAAATCAGGTTTCCTCCTCAGAATTTTAATGCAAGGAACAGTATTTGTGTACAAAAATAGAGATTGGAGCTAAAATTAATAGAGCTGCACTAAATATTATGGGCTTTTACAATGCAAAAGGTAGAAGAAGTCTTTAGAAGATAAATATGAGCTGATTTGCTTCTGGTTTTAGTCAAGTTTTATTCTCACCTGCCTTGTGTATGGTACAACAGTGGTGAGTCCTGTACTAAAAGCCATGTTTTGAGGTGTTCCAGGAGGTGTTCAGTTAGAAAATATTCTCTGGATATCTTCAGTCTTCCAGTTTGTTCACTTCTTTTTGTTGATTATACAGTCAAGCTGAATTTGATCTTCAAAACTTCCCAAGTGCTAAAACTGGAGCTCGTTAAAATGAACCTTGAACTCAAACCAATCAACCCCTCCCTTTCTGGGTCCTGCAAACCCTTCATGTGCAGGAATTAAGATGACTTACCATGATTCTGTGTTGGGTAAAAAACATCCCTTTGTGCTCAAGCAACTATCAAAAATCCACAGAGATTCATTTCAGCCCTTGGCCTTCTCATAACCCTCTGCTTTGATGCATAAATTGAGGGAAGTTTCCACTCTGCAGTGGAGATGAGGATTGAAGCTCACACATTGTCATTTATTATGTGCTCAGAGCACACTGAGATAAGCCTGACTTGCCTGGGATGGGGTTTTTTTCTTCATTATCTATTTTTGCTGCCTTTGGTTGTGAAAGGAACCACTTTGAAAAGCGCTGCTGGAAAGTCACCTCCTGCCCAACATGTGCTGCTGCAAAGATGACAACAGGCTTTCAGAGGAGTGAACAGCACCAAGAGAACTTCAGGAGGGTGTTGGAGCCTTGCTTTGATTGTGCACTTGGTTGTAAATGAGTATTTGGCTTTCAAGGACTGGCTGTGCTGTGATGGGAACTGAGATGGTGTTTGTAATCCTGGGCCACTGCAATGAGCTTCCCCAGGTAATTGGGAGTTAATTGGCAGTGCCCTGCATACAGCAGCTGGCAGCTGGATCCTTAGGGAATGCTTTCCACATCCTGCAGAATTTAGGTATCTCAGCCATTTAACTGCCTGCTTAAAGATCTTGGAGAAACATGGATGGGGCTCTGGAATAAGGTGAGGGAAATACAGTGTGTTACTTTGGGATGCTGAGAAGGAACTGGGCAAAGAGAACTTAAACTGAGAGTATAAATAGAGCTGCCCCAATAGTCCAAACCAATCTATACCTGCTTTTTGAGATTTATCTTTCTTTGGAACTCAGCGCAAAAGTTGCTTTTCCAAATTTGGATTCTAAAGAAGTACTTGTTTTCTGTCCTGGCAGTTTTTCTGCACCCTCTTAGGAAGGAATAGTATCACTCTCCAGGGCTCAATGTAGGGATTAATTCCCACAGAAGGAACTTATTCCAACCAAAAGCAGAGCTGCTAAATTAACCAGCACTTGGGACCACTTGGTTTTTGTGGCTATTTCAATTTTTTTAAATGAAAAAAGCAATCTGAGGAAGGTTGGAACAAACCAACCAAGGATGCTCCTGATTGATTGATGGAGTCTGTAAATATGAGACTGAGTCACCCATGAACCAGTTGCCAGCTTTTTTTATTACTCTTGCACCGTATTTGGAAAATCAAGGAATGCTCTGGCCAAGTGTTTAGACTGACTCCAAAAAAGACTCTAAAATTTCCAGGCTAAGGGACTGAACATTTCAGTAATTTCTGGCTTCACCACCTGTCTAAATTGCTTTCTGATAGTAATAAGTAACAGAGGATGAGATGGGATATTGGGAAGGAATTCCTGGCTGGGAGGGGGGGGAGGCCCTGGCACAGGGTGCCCAGAGAAGCTGTGGCTGCCCCATCCCTGGAAGTGTCCAAGGCCAGGTTGGAGAAACCTGGGATAGTGGGAGGTGTCCCTGCCCATGGCAGGGGTGGGAATGAGATGATCTTTAAGATGATCCAGCCCAAACCATTATATTCTGTTAGAATAATAGATTATAATAGATACAATAATAATAGAATAACCATTAGATTCTATGATAATCCTCATTCTGTGGAGCTGGAGGAATTTTTCTTGGAGTGCTCCTGAACTGATGAAAATGAGGAGGCTGAAGGACTTCAGCTGGTGCTGGAATTTCAGAGTCCAGGATTTACTCTGGATTACCTCGTAGAAGAAAAAGCCTGAGGGATCATTTCGGGGACAACAAAGGTGATGTCCTGCTTCCTGATTTCCCACTGAGTTACTGCTAAAACCTCTGGCATATCTGCCTGGATTCTGACTGGAAGATTTGCTCAGAGCAGGAATGATTCCCTGAAGGATCTGTGTCCCTGCAACGTTTGCTCTTCCTGTGCCACGTGCTGGTGCCAAAAAGGGTCTGAAGGGAGGGAGCTGCTCTTCCCTCAGCCCGTGCAGCTCAGTGTCCTGGATGTATCTCCAGCCCCACCGTGGTTGGAATCACTCTCTGCTTGTCCTTGCTGTAGAAATCCCTTATTTTATGTCTCTTTTTCTCTAAAATCTGAGCGTTTGGGAGATGGTTCTTTCAGGTGAGTCACCTCTCAGTGTTTCAGGGTGGTGGAAGTATCTTCCTGCTTGGGACAGAATCCTTGCAGTGCCCAGCCATCCTCAGGGTGAGGTGTGTGCCTTAAAATCTGGTTTTCCCAGCCCCTGCTGGGGGGAATAATGTGGGACACATTTCCAGAAGTCTGTAAGAAGAGAGCTCTCAGTGATATTTTGATGGCACAAACCAGGCTGAGTGTTCCCAGGATCATGATTTTAAAGGATTTACATGATCATGTCTTTTGTCCACGGATGTATTTGATAATAACTATACATTTTCTTAAAAAATTCTGAATAAATCACAATAACATGAATTTTTCCTCTGTAGAATATGTGGTTTCTAGCTCCTGAATTCCAGACTTTTCTTTGGTCTTGTGGAACTCTATTCCAATATGTAGATGTTCTGTCTGAGTTTAAACATTCAGGATTTAAACTGACTTGAAGAAAACATAATTTGAATTTGAGTGTATGTTTATATGAGTGCAGATTAAAACTACCCTGTGAGAAGCAGTCCTGTTCTATGGCAATATTAAATATTTTATATTTAATATAATATGTGCAATGACTTCAATATTTAAAGTACTCCAAGAAGTTGTTGAGAATTCTTAAGGCATTTAATTACATATTACTCCATATATGTTAATCCCACTGAAGAGAATATTCTTTTAATATCCTGTCTCAGCTCCAGAGCAGATCCTGAGATATGGATGTGTTTATATGTTATTTTTCTTTCCTTTTTATTGGAATCAGTCTTGTAGTAAAAGCTAATTCCATTGCATTAGACCATTGAAACTATAAAATGAAATTAAACCCCAAACCCTCACCCCCTTCTGAAATGTTGGGTGGGAGCAGCTTCTTCATTTACAAAAATAAATAGGGAGGTTCTTCCACAGCTGCCCCACAATTCCAAGTGGTAGGTGACCTTTTAATCCCTCCAGCTTTGTCCATCTTTCATCATTTGTGCCCAATCTCAGTCATTCCCAGTCCAAAGCTTTTATGAAGCTTTTTAATGGGGTTCAGTAATGAGCTTTTAAATTATCACTCCGAGGCCAAAGATCCTGCTGCTGTTTCTTGGCCAGAATAGGGCAATTCTAAACGTTTAGGATTAGACAAGAATCATAAAAGCTGATTATTTCTATTATTTTCAGGGCGTTTTTTGCACTTAGCTGGGGGCAATATTGATATCTACTCCCTGGAAGTGTGTAAGAAGCTGTTAGGTAATGAATAATTAACAATAGGAGGAGGATGGAAAGGTCCAGTAAGACTTTAATGCAAATTAATTATAGGTTCTTTGTCCAGAAAGGACAATGTGATTCCTGAAGCTTGTCTGTTCTCAGTGCCACTTACAAGTGAACAGTGTTAGGGAATAAAATGGTGCAAGTAGAAAATAAAAAGATGTGCAAAAGAGGAGTTTTAATTTGCCTTTTACCAGATAAACCCTTGGTTTGTCCTGCTTTCTCCTGACAGTAGTGAAGGGTATGATGAGGAGGGAATTTCCTCTTAAATTTAAGAACTAAGCACTTATCTCCAGGGGTTATTTCCAGGGAAACTCATTCTTCCTTCTCTAAATTCTCCAAGTGTTGTGGCATCTCTGGCTGGAGCATCTTTCTGTTTTCCTGGAGCATTGAAGCAGCAAATGATGGAAGACACAAACATCTGTCCAAGCCCCACGGATCCCATCCAGCTGTAAATGACTCATTAGAAAACAGCAGCTTGTCATTTATGCCCATTTTTGGGGGGCAGAAAGCTTGAGATACTCGTTTAAAAAATTAGAATTGCAGCTATTACCCTTCAATTGCTTTGCAGCAGATGGAGCACACCCAGCACCTTCCCACATTAAAACTTCCTGTGCACTTAAGTGACTCTTAAATGAACTGGTGGTGGAAATCCAGATGACAGTTGGTGTGTTGGAAGATGTGGAATTGCTTTTTTGGAACACCAGGAAAGAAAGCAGGAAGCTTTGAATGGTTAGGTTTTCTTATAGAGGAAAAATATATTTAGGTTTCGAGGTGTAGGGTATTTCTTTAAGGTGTTGTACTACTTTATTCATTCATTTCTATTAAAAACAGAATGGTTTTTCTGCTGGACTTTGTTCACTCTGTGTTTCACATGAACGTGTAAATGGTTATTGTGAGTCAGAGGGTAAAGAACTGAATGAAACCACAAGCCAAACACTCAAAAATGCTCTATTGAAGAAAACCAGGATCCTTTTAATGAGGTTTTCCATAAGAGAAGATATTAACTCTGGAAGTTGTAGAAATAGAAAATAAAAATCCCCCCCCCAAATGAGTATCCTGTGTGTCTATTATTGCAAAAAGCTTAAAGGGAGAACTTGGGGGATCAGTGATGGAATTGGAATTCTCTGCTTGGTCTTCCAGGGGTTGTAGGTAGGTCTGGATTAAAAATGATTTGTGCAACCTTGAGATGAGATTAGAAAAGTAAAAAAAAGCAGGAATATAACCCAGTGAGTCCTAAATAGCCTCCAAAACTGGAGATCCCAGGTGTTTGGTTTCCTTTGGTGAACCTTTGGAAGGTTTTCTTTCCCTGGAGGTGTTTGTGTGGCTCTGGGAGGGCACAGATGGGCTTTGCACTTTTGGGGTGTTGCTTTGTTGGTTGGTTTTAAAAATTTTTAAAACTTAAAAAATTTAAATTTAAAAATTTTTAATTTTTAAAAATTTAATTTTTAAATTAAAATAAAATCTCTAGTTGGGATAATCTGTTGCCAAGATCCAAAGGATCTGAGATGATTCTTGCTCTTGGCAATCAGGGATGAACTGGCTGTGGGAGAAGATTACAATATTCTTTCCAATTTATTTCTTCTCTGTCCCTAAACTCCTGGCTGAATCCAAAAAGCTATTAATAAATCACTTGAAGATTTGCTCTGCCCTGGAGTACTGGGACTATCCTGTTGCAGGATCCTGTGCTGCAAAATATCCCTGATTCAGCTCAGTTTTGATTGATCAATAATTTAACCAAGTGATTAAATTAAGGGCAGAATAAGCAGAAAAGCTGATTGGACAAAAAAGAAAATACTTTGAATTAGGAAGAAAAGATGAACATAGATTTTTTTTTCTTTTTTTTTGGGTGAGTGCACATTAAATGAATAGAATTTTAAAACTATGTATCCAGGAAAGGTATTTTACTGGACTAATGTTTGGAAAGAAGATAGCACAGGATATCAACATTCTATTACCTTGATATCTGTAATAATGAAAGATGCCTGTACTTACAGGAATAAGTAGAGCATGAAATACTGCAGGGTGTCCATGGTGGGAAGATGGAAAAGTGTTTAGAAACAAAGCAAATTTACAGGAATTTATAAACTTGGCATCAATAGCCAGTAACTTCCACATCAACTCCATCACACCGAGTGCCACAGAAAAAGTTTAGGACAAGGAGGGGTGGCTTTAAGCTGAAAGAGAGTAGGATTAGATGGGATATTGGGAAGGAATTTTTCCCTGGGAGGCCCTGGCACAGGGTGCCCAGAGAAGCTGTGGCTGCCCCATCCCTGGAAGTGTCCAAGGCCAGGCTGGAGCAACTGGGATAGTGGGAGGTGTCCCTGCCTGTGGCAGGGGTGGCACTGGATGGGATTTAAGGTCCCTTCCAGCCCAAACCAGTGTGGGATTCAAAATTTTGGTGAGCTGGTTTTAACTAAGTTTGCCAATAATATAATATGTAATATATAATATAGTATATATATTATA
>WEIV01023974.1:187689-237338 GCA_013390005.1 Calyptomena viridis
TATAATATAATATATAATATAATAGGAATGCTAATAGTAGCATTCCTTAACTAGGAATTTTTTACTAGGCTTGCTGGAAACAGGAGGAGCACCTTTGTGGGCTGGAGGTAACCAAGGGAAGAGACAGGGAGAGGGAAAACAGGACCTTTAGTTATCTGGGGGAGACTTGTGGCCTCAGTCCCCTCCCTGAGAGTCTCCCACACAAGTTCCCCAGGAGCCAATAATTCCAAACAGAATTTAAAAGGAAGTGACACCTCCCTAAGTGCCATTTGCTCTACAAAACAACCAATACCTTGAGATAAGGGGAGGCTTAGTTCATTTTAGCATCTTTGTGATGAATAAATCACCTCCTCTGTCAGGTCAGTGGAAACAGATGGGATGTGAAAGCTGGGATGTGGTTACTTGTTAGGAATTACTTTCCAAAATGTGTCCCTCGCCAGTCCTGACCAGTCCCAGAGGATCTGTGGTGGGAACTGATGATGTTTAATGCATCCAGCAACCTCCCTCCCTAATAAAAGCTGCCAAATATGAACTAAACTGCACTTAAAAATGTTCCCATATCACCTTTCTGGTCTTTATGAGACTGAGGGGCTGCAGTGCCATAAATACTGAAAACCACCACAATTAAGAGTCTTCTATTAGTGAGACTTGTCATCAAAATAAGGGCAAGTATTGCAACCACAGAGCAAAATTCTGCTTTTGGAGACACTTCTGTCTGTTATGCTGACACTAAGTGGGTATTTTGACATGTCAAGTGACACATGGCACAGTTTGCTATTGCTGCTTTTTATAGTTTCACAATGAATGTTCTTCCCTCTTAAAAAGGCACTGTGAGCAAAAATTCATTCATTGCCACTTCTTCATGTGGCTTAACTGGCTTAGAAACAGCTTGAGAAACTTAAAAACCAGATTTTATTTCTTTGAAGTACCTTATTCTTCCTTTATTGCTTATGAGATGTAAACAAAAGTAAAAATTAAGCATCTTCCAAGTGTCTGGGAAGGCTCAGATGGCCTTTGCTGCCAAGAGGGAGGTGGCATTAGCCTAAAAATGAAGGGAATTGAAGAGATTTTCTTGGAGATCTACAAAACCAAACCCTCAGATCATCACAGAAACACCTGGGAGTGTCCAGCTTTAGCTGGGTTAAATCTGCTTAACATGTGTGTGTTGGGTATGTTATTAGATCATAACTAAATGTCTATTATGACAGAAATATAATAGGATTTTATAACATGCCTCTTCCAGCCCCCCTGGCTGGAAGCTCATTGTCCTGTTCCTGTGGTTTAGTTGTGAGATGTCACCTGGATGTAGAGGCTGAAAATCTGCTCTGCCTGGTGCTCTCTGTGTATGAAATGGTCTCTGATTTTTCTGATGCTTTGTTATTAAAAATATTCCAGCACTTGGGCTGGGGCAGGAGCTCAGTTTGTTCTTGGGAGAGAGCTTTGTTAGGCAGGATTAGTTCTGTGGTGCTTTTTAAGGTTCAGAGTTAAACCCACTCCTGGCTGCTCGCTGGGAATTCCCCTTGGACAGGTAACTGTAGTTTCCTGGAGTGGGTTCTTGGGAATCAGGATTGCTTTGGAGCTCCAGCAGGATGATTTATCAGGAGGATTTATTCTGAGAAATAAGCTGGAGCAGGATGTAAACCCACCTTCCTGCCTGACAGAGCTGAAGTTCATGTGTTAATATCGCTTGGAGGGTTTCACAAACCTGTCTCAGGTCTGTGAGAGCTGCTGGCACATAACACACCTTTCCTTTCACTGCCTCATTTCCTCCTGGTCTCAGTGCTGGAAATGCAACTTTTCCATGTGTTTTCCATTCCTTCAGTGTTGTCTTTGCTGAGGGAACAATTTATCTCCTGTGCCTTCAGTGCCTGGTCACTGCCTGGCATCCAAAGTGCTGTCACAAAACATAGAATGGCAGCTCTTTAGACTCCTAATTATATTAAAATACCTCCAAAGATTAATGCAGTCTCTTCCAGCTTGCCAGCTCCCATTTTCCAAATGCTGCTTGAAAAGAGGCTCATCCCAGGTTATTGATCTACTGAGAGGGAATTGTGGCTTTAAGAGTTTATGCTGATGTTGGATTAATGTCCTAATTAGTGCTGGAGTTCTTGGGGTGTTCTGTGCATGGCCAGGAGTTGGACTCAATGATCCTTGTGGCTCCTTTCCAGGATATTCTCTGATTCTATAGACTCTATAATTCCTGTATTTCTTACCTCCTTTTGCTGGGGATGGGCCTTGCAGGGTGAGATAAACCACGACAAGGGGGAACATCAGCAAGTTTTTTGGTGGGCACAGATGGGCAGGGCAGGGAATTTCACTTTATTCTTTCCCTAGGGGTTATTTTGCTTGAATAAAGAGTTTTTTCTCTAGTAAAAGATGTGGGATTTCTGCAGCACAAATGAATGAAATATGATTTCTCTGAGCTTTTCCTTAGCTGGTGGCATATTTATGGCACTGGTTGCTGACTTGTGTTGCAGATTACCAGGCAAGGGGTTTATGCAAAGGAAAAAAATAGAAACGAGTCCCCAATAAATAGAACTGCAGATATTTTTAGGAGCTTATTGCTTGATCAAATAACACACACCGTGTTCTGTCAGCACCTTCTGATGAATAATGAAACAACCCTGGCTCTCCATGCCATGGAAAGGGGGTTATCCAAGTCTGTCCCTGTTTCTCATGCTTTGTTTAATAGTTGCTAATTAATAATAACAAGTTTTGAAGCTGGCAGTGTAGAGATATTGGAGATTCAGAGTGAATATTAATCAGAAATCATAAAATTAACATTGTTTGCCAAGGAACTATTTCCTGAGTCACACAATTCCAGGATGGTTGGGTTGGAAAGGACTTTAAAGCTCCTCTCATTCCAACCCATGGGTTGAATGGAATGAACCTTCCACAGACCAGGTGGCTCAGGGCACAAAAAGCTGTTTAAATGATTTTTAAAGAAGAGATTTTCAACGACTTGTTGTGGAAGGGCTTTTGCAGACCTTGTTGGAATTGTTTTGGGAAAACCTGCCCAAACATGTGTTCTACCAGAAGCTGGAGTGGTTTGGTCCTGGAAGCAGCTCCCAGAGTTGAGGTGTCCCAGAGTAAACTTCCTTTTGCATGGAAAAGCTTCTGCTGCTTCTTAAATCACAGCTCTCCAGTGTAAGTGGGTAATAACAGCTTTAGTTAACAAGGATTTGTTTGTGGATAATTAATTCTCATCTCAAAATCCCAACGATCTCTGTGTTAAGCTGACAAGACTGATGCTGGTTGGTGTCCTGTTACATAACTGGATTTGGGGGTGAAAATATCTTTATTCCTGCCTTGGTAAGGTACCTCCATCAGTGTAACAGCAGTGCAGGCTCTTCTTGTAAAAATAGAGCTGTGCTGCTTTGAAAAGGAGTCCAAACCCATCAGAACAGAGCATTTCCTGCTTTGAAATGTAGAACAGCACCAAGGCCGATGTTAAAATGTGTTAAATAGCTTTTTAGTGTCATTTTGTACAAGTGCTCTACCATTGTTTTGTCCTATTTTCTGCAAAATGGAAAGAATTCCTCTGTAGCCATGAGAGGTGGGAAATGTTCTTGGTGGGTTTAGTGCTTTAGGCAGCTGAATATTCTAAGTTACTTTCAGAACTGGATGTATAACATGACATTTTATGATATTTTTATTTCAACTCATAAGTTTCCTAATCTATCTCAAATTCTTAAGATTCACCTGATGGCAATACTGGTGATTTTTTTTTTTTTGGAGCACCATTTATTGTATTTTTTTCCCCCCAGGAAATCATGTTCATGGTATCAAAATATGATTCATGATATATCAAAATATATTCATGATATGCACAAAAATTACTGTGATTTATGTAGAAAGTAGAATTAAAGCTAATAGTCATGTGGAACAGCTAGTAAATAGTAGAATGAAAAATTCATATCTTAATGTTACCAGATTCATTATTAATAAAATAATGCTATTAAAAATGTTTTAAATTGTACCTGGAGATCCTGGTTTTGAAGCTGTAATTCCCTAGGAAAAGCTTCTGTCTGAAGTGTGCTTATTCTACTTTCAGAAGATTAGATTAAGAAAATGAAAATATGTCAGAACTTGTGTAAGAAAACTAATACTCAGGAGTCAAATGTCTTCAATAACCTTTGAATTTTCTGTGTAACTTTTGTTTTAAATCATATTTTTAAGCAACAAAAACTGATCTGCACTGGAAACACTTCTGCCATGGCTCTCAGGAATCTTTCCTAATAGTACAAAATGAGGCCAACACTTGAATTTTCAATATATTTAGGAAATAACCTCAAAAGTCATTTTCTTCCTGGTGGATGCCATTTCCAGCTATACTCCCAGGCTGCTGTCTGTTGGAATTCTCTTTTCTTCCAGGGAATACAAGAAAATCAGCCTTGCCCTTAGTGAGGTTGTCCTTTATTTCCTGGTTTTTACTCATTTAGGTGAGTTCAGGTGGCCCTTGGACAGCAGCTGCCTGTGTTTTGTGAAAGGATTGTGAACAGTAAATGCATTTGGAGACCAAAATATCAAGTGTGGAAAAGGCTGGTCTGGAGATCCTGGAGAGCTGAGCTCTCAGGAAAGTGTCTGAGGGCAGGAAAAAGGCAAATGTGGTGGAGATGAGGCAGGAGAAATCATGGAAAGAGTGAGGAACAAAGAAGGAAAGGGAAGATAACTTTGAGGAATGATATTCACACTTAATTTTGTTCAGGTTCAGTGGGACAGTGGTTGGCTACAGACAGACTGAAGGCTCTCAATGCTCCAAAACACCAATTCTGTATCTGAGTTTTACATCAGTCAGTTTTCATTACTCAGTTTTACCTCAGTCAGATGATTCCTGGGATTTGGGTTCTTTGTTTCCAAAGGACTGGCCTGAAACTGCTCGTGGGTCTGTGTTGGGTTTCCAGTACAAGAGTCATTCCTTGAGAAGTCCTGAATGTTCAAAAACCCCCACAAACCAAACCCAAAGTGCCAAAACCCAAATTAATAAAAAGAAATAGCGATAACACCCCCAAAAATACTAAAATTAACCAGACAGAGGGCACTTGGACAACCCTTTCTGAGCCCACTGGGGAGTCTGGTCTTTCATGGCTTTCAGGGAAGATTTGGTGTCTCTGAGATGAACCATCAAGTGTTGGTTTGTTCTGGGTCTCTCCAATGTGTGATTCTGATGTTGGGGAGGAAATTCTTCCATGTGCCAGTTTTCTAAGCTCAGTTTAAATATCTGAGCAGAGTTTTACAAGTGTATGGACCATTTGTGAATTGATTTTCCTCTTAGGAAGAGACTCTAGAGGTGGAAAGAGCAGAGGTTCAAGCCAAGGGGATGGTGGTGAGGAGCAAAAGGAGAGTTGTCTGAGTGGCTGAGCTGGCCAAAGAAACTGGTGGGACTTATTTCTGTCCTCAGATGACAGAGGAACTGGGCAGGAAATTAAAATCTTGGTTAATCCTGAGTGAGGGCAGGTCTTAAGCCCTTTCTGGTGTTAAATAATGCAGGAGAAAGGGATGTGATCTGTAAACATGCATGTAAATTAATAAATTAATCTGATATACTAGATCCCAGTGAACAACCCCCTTGTTAAAGCACAATAGGAGTGTGAATTTCTGGCACAGCCCTGCTCTGCATCCTGCCTTTTGTAGAGCTGTTCAGAGCTGTGCAGTGAATTTGGTGTGAATTTACAGCAAGATATTAAGTATTTCATGTTGAATTTCCATGTAGACATTCTGCATGGGAATTGAGCTGCAGATTTTGCCCAAAGTCCTTGCAGAAAAGGGGTCAGAGACCATTTGTGTGAGCTTTGTTCCAGTCAGAGGAGCTCATAGGGTTTGGAAGAGCTGATTTAACTGTTTCAGATCCCAGCACTTGCTAATCCTGGCTGTGATAAGGTTTCTCCTCCAAGGAATCCTTTGGGGAGTGCAGAGGTGTGAGGCTGATGGATAGCTCAATTTTTTTAATGCACTGTGGAAAAGCCTCATAACACTGATGGACTTGAGATGCATTTATCTTTAAAAACACTGTATCATCATAAATGTGAGCTGGATGAGGTCTCTCTGCCTGTAGTTGGATTTATGAGGCTGAAATACCTCATGCAAACCCCGAGAGATGGTGGGAAAGACTTGCAGCTTGTTTTGGAAACAAGCACATAGTTAATTGATAACGTGGTAGAAACTTCACTTTGCTTTCAGTCAAGCCTGTAAATGCCAGGAGATGAAAAGGGTTTAGTCTTCCACTGCAATACACAAATTAATCTGTGAAATACTGGTTTTTTGATGGAATTTTTCAAGCACTGCTGAGAACTCGTGCAAATGAGCTGTGGGATGGAAAGATATAAAAGTGGAATTAGGCCAAACATCTCCTCCTGCTTCAGAGCTGAAGTGTTCCTGAAGGATTTGATTTCCTTAGACTTCTGAAAAATCCGAATCCAAGAAGGTATTGAAGTATTTGAGGGGTCTTGGGGCTGATTTGCCCAAGCAGGTGTGAACTTACACTGAGATAACTCCACAGAAGTGTCTGAGTTGAGCCTTTTTGTACAAGTTCCAGCATGACAGTGGTCCTGAAAAGGTCCAGTGAGACAGGGCTGGTGTGCCCCAGCAAGGAGAAGGAAAAGTCTCCTTTTTAAGCCTCTAAAAATATGTTTTCAAAGCTGTCTGCTCTGCTGGAAGCCTGGTATGTCAAACTGGCTGAATCCTTGTAAATGTGGCAGTTCAAGGCATGGATCTGAGGGTCCAGGGGCAGCACTGAGTGCCTGGGCAGTGCAGGGGGAAGGCACAATCTTGCTTGGCAGAAAAATAGCCACTTTAAAGGTTCCTGCAGTGGCTCAAACCAAAAGGGAGCTCAGGTTTAAAATGAACTTCCCCATCCCTGGAAGTGTCCAAGGCCTGGTTGGGCAGAGCTTGGAGCAACCTGGGGTGGTGGAAGGTGTCCCTGCTTGTTATTTAAGTTGATTCTATTATAACCTGCTGCCTCTTTTGGATTTTAAAACCTGGATAGTCACACCATCATAGTACAGTATTTTAAGCTTCATGAAGACAGTTTGTGCCTCACTCCCAGTTTTCCAGTGTTTTTACTAGTTTAGATTTTAACTATTTGGGTTCTCAGCATCCCACAAACAGGCCTGGACTGCACAGTACAGCAGGTGCAAACAAATAGTTCTGCTCCCCTTCCTCCTTCCCCCCTTGTAATAAATATTGTAACTGGGGTGAAAAAGCTTCTCATTTTGGTTTTCCTTTTGCTGTTTTTTTTCTTTGTTGGTGGGTTGTTCTGTTGTTTTTAATTAGAAAAAGCAACCAAACCCTGAGGGCTAAGGCAGTGTTTGGTGTGATCTGAGTGGCACAAAACCACAAAGCTTTGAAGTAATTTTTCTCTTTACTCCCTGGAATAATTTGGTTTACAATCGTTTTGTTGCTGTTGCTTTAAATTTACATTTTATTTACTTGAACAAGGAGCAAAAGTGGAGGGAACACAGGTAACTCAGGTCACCTTCCAAAGTCCCTGTTGTGCACAGCACCAAGGCAGGAGCAGTTTGGTCCCTGTGGCCCAGCATTTCCATCAGGGAATTAAAGTTTGAGGTGATCTGAGTGCAGATTTCTACCAGACTCAGGGCTGGACAGTCACTTCCCGTGGCCATGGGGTGGATGCTCTTGGACAGGACCTAATAAAACCCACAGAGAAGTGGGAATGATATTTCAGCCGTGCAGTTCTCTCCTCATGTCTCCTCATGGCAGTGGCTGAGGAAGTGTTACTGTGGGTGTTACACCTCAGTGTAACTCGGGGAAGGGGCTGAGCCTTGGGAAGGCATCACAGAATTCCAAAATCTGCTGAGTTGGAAGGGATACACAGGGATCATCCAGTGCAACCCCTGGCCCTGCACAGCCCCATCCCCAAGAGTCCCCCCTGTGCCCAGAGGATCATCCCAGCCCTCCTGGAGCTCTGGCAGCCTTGGGGCTGTGCCCACTGCCCTGGGGAGCCTGGGCAGTGCCCACCCACCCTGTGGGCAAAGAACCACCTGGGGCTGAGCTCCAACCTCCCCCTGCCCTGACACAACTCCAGCCATTCCCTGGCTCCTGGCCCTGGTCCCCCAGAGCAGAGCTCAGTCCCTGCCCCTCCTCTGCCCCTGCCCAGGGACTTGTCCCTGCAATGAGGTCTCCCCTCAGGCTCCTCTTCTCCCCCTCAACACCCCAAGTGCCCTCACTGCTCCTCACACCTTCCCCTCCAGGCCCTTCCCCACCTTCCTTCCCTCCTTTGGACACTCTCCAATGGCTCCATCTCTTCCCCACACTGGGAATGTTGCTCAACATTCCCACCACGTTGTTGGAAGAGGCTGCCCAGGGCAGTGGTGGAATCACTGTCCCTGGAAGTGTTCAGAAAATGTGTAGATGTGGCACTTGGGGACATGGGTTAGTGCAGGGGGAACACTGCACTTGATCTTACAGGTCAGAGCAGAGCAGGACAATCCCCTCCCTTGACCATACAGACCTTGTCTCTAATATAAAATATCACTTCTAATATAAAATGCAAGGGATTTAGCTGAGGAACCCTCTCAGGAACCCTTTGAGGAACCCTCTGAGGTCAAGCCATTGTGTTCCAACAGGCTGTAATTTAATCTGGCTGAAATTTTTGTCTGAAACCATCTTGAAATGTTTATAGGTGCATAGAAACCTTATGATTTTCTCATAGGAAACTATTTCCTTTACCTTCTACAGAACACCCACTCTAAAGAGTATGTACCATGATGTACTGCGAACATTTCAAAAGGAGAAGTCAGAATATCCACATTTTTCAGCAGCTGGGTTATTTTTGCCCTTTTTTTTTTTTTTTTTAAATTCTGCCACAGAAAACCTGCTGAAATACTTACTTAAATGTAATGAAACATCCCCACATAGTCCTTATTTCACCCACCCTGCCACTGGCAAATTATTACACATTTTATAAAAAGGAATGATAGATAAAAATTCAATACTTACCTCCTTATAATACCACAATTTAAGCACATATAAGACTATTTATAAGGACATATCCTCTGAAACCAAAGCTACTTACTGAATATATAAACAGAAATGGCTTAAGAAAGTTATTTAACCTCCAGCATCGATATTCAAACACTAGGACTGCTACAGCAATGTTCCTAAAAGGCTTTTTTGCTTGTTAGAACCTACAAAAAGTTGCAATTTGGGTTTTTTTAAAAAGAAATCCAGTACAGAAATTTTTGCTCTATCACTTCAAAGCTCAGATTCGTGTTGCTTTCTTCTCCTTTCAACATTTGGTTGATGTTCACATATTTCTGTTTCTCAGACAGCTGAAAACCATCATCATTTTTTTGCCTCTAATGTGTGATCTACAAGACTGAGACATGTAAACTTGCTGAATTCTACCTAGAAAAATGTGATCATCTTTAGCCAGGCAGATACATGGGAAAAATTCCCACAAGCTGCATCAGGAGAACATTGACTTGAGCGTTTTAAAGAAAATTCTTTGTTTCAAAAGTATAATCAAGATTGAAACCTCTGCAAATTAATAAATGCTCTGATTAATAAGCATTTAAATCCCTGCATGCTGAGCTATCATAAACTTTGCACTTAAGGGAAGTTACCCAGGCAAGTGTCTCATTAAAGTGGAAATCAAACCTTCATCTCCAAACTGCCACCACTGCAACATCCTCTCTCTGATTTAGCTATTTGTGGCATAAAAACCTTCCTCTCCATCACCAGGCAAGACATTTTCTTTGAACTTGTTTGCAGCTTCTTGTAAACTGAAGAAAATTCAATCCCTCATAAGTCTTTTCTGAGAAATAACAGCATTTCTTGCCATGAGAGAGATGGAGGTGACCAGGGTTAACAAACACCCGGGTGATGTAGTAAAATAAATCAGGGGCATGTTTTTGTCTCTATCAAAAGAGATCTGATCCTTCAGGGAAAGGACAACAGTTTTATTTGGAGCTGTTTCAGATAAAATTTATGCTGCAATGCTCAAAATCTTCTTTCCAAGCTTCTTTTGCAAGTAGAAAGGGGGGAAGATGATGCTGGGCCACAATTTTAGAAGTCTAAATTGAGGTGTTTCAATTTAAGGTAAAACTGCAATATGTAGTGTAACCTGCACTCCTGATTGTTATCTGGAGGAGGAGATGTTCTGGCACAGATCTTGGGGTAAAAAACCACAGATTGCTGTGATTTTGAGATTAAATGTGGGTTTAGCAAAGAAAACTAGGCAGGAGGACTCAAGGGGCAAGAGGGTGTTCACAAGAGGGAAATGCCAAGCACATTTTTCCTAGATTGGAACTTGGGCACATTGAACTGCCACCAGTCTGTGGGCTAAGCAAGGATCCCAGAGGAATTCCCAGGGATTGTAGCAGGGAAAACCCAGTCAGTGATGCAGGCAGAGCTTCTAAAGCCACACACAATGGTGCCACAGTGCTGAGAAAGGAGCAGGGACATCGTGGCAGGACGATTTTAAGGTGTTACCCTAAAGAAAGCGTTTTTTCCAATATTCACTTTTCTCTGGGTGCAAACTCTCCAACAACTTCAGTCCAGTGGATCTGGGTCTTAGCTGAACCTCCTCCAAGGCCTGGTTTAAGCAGTGGACCGTGCAGATAGGGAATGTGTTATCCCACTGTGCTAAATCCCTCTGGAATTAGCTGCTGCATTTTGGACTGTGGTGTTCCCCTGGAGCAGGACCAAGCCAGAATGAGGATCCCCAAGTGATTTGAACATGCACAGGAATTATGTGTTTGCATGAAATGTTGATGCACCTAATTTTGCAGGAAATATTTGTATTTTTGCCAGCGTTGCTGAAAAGTAAATACTGTGACCACACTGTAGGTAATACCAGAGGCTTTACATACTCCTTGCTACAGCTGTGAGCTGACCCATTTTCACTTTCAGAGCTAAAACTGCTTGGCAAAAAGGCAGAAATGTGTGCACACACATCCTGCAGCAAAGAAACAGAGTGACCCTGATAAAAAATACCCCAAAACAGGAAAGGGCACAAGGTGACAGAGTTAACACAGGGATGTGATAAGAGGTTTGAAAGAGATCACCAAGCTCAACATTCCCACCACGTTGTTGGAAGAGGCTGCCCAGGGCAGTGGTGGAATCACTGTCCCTGGAAGTGTTCAGAAAATGTGTAGATGTGGCACTTGGGGACATGGGTTAGTGCAGGGGGAACACTGCACTTGATCTTACAAAGCTTTTCCAACTTTAATGGTTCTGTGATTCCATTTTACCTGTTGCTGGGGTTTTTTTGTACTCTGACAAAGTGCCCACTGTTGCACATAATCCAGTGATATTTCTCTTTCCCTGGTGAGCAGTGGTAGAAACTGAAATCCCAGGAGCTCCAAAAACTGGTCTTTTCTGCTGGATCACATCAAGGTCACTGGCCTTGCAGAAACATGAAGTTTCTGGGCCAAGGAGCTCAGAAAACACTATTTTGTGTCAAAAAACCACACTATGAACAGAACTCCTGTGTGGCTCTGTCCCACTTTGAAACCAGGATAACATTTCCATTGGTTTGTCCCCACTGGAGCTCTGAGCCTGCAGGGTGTAAGTGACTGTCACTACAAACACACACAGCACAAACTCTGCCACACCTTCCCACACCCCCTCAATCTTTCTATTCCCTTCTCTGTCCTCTGCACCCCACCCAGCTCACCTCAAAGGGGCATTTTTCAGCCACATTCACTACTGCACAAGTAGAAAAGTGTGTTTAGGGAACACAAAAAATACAATACCTGGCTCCTGTGAAAAGCAAAATGGCAAATGAGAACTCCCCACTTTGGTATCTGCTTTGTAGGAATCCCTCACAAAAACTACAAGGAGAAGATTAGTGGTACATGAAAAATTATATATAAATATGCTGCTAGTAGTGATTAGTAAATGCATCACAGGGCTGAAATGAAAGGAATATTCCAACACAGAATCCTTCTCTTCAGCCTCTGACTTTTTACTTATTTTTTTTTCAAACTGAATTCAATGAAACCAATGCTCTGTAACACCTGATCAGCAGCAGGTACAGACACAGATGGAATGACAGCAACAAAAGAGAAGTAGGAATTTTCTATGATTTAGGTTGTTTTGTAGCTCTCTGGAGAGAACTGTATCAGATCAGCAAAGAAACATACATATAATATATAAAGGATAATTAAATGAAAATGTAATTATAGAAAAATACATTTATATCTATATTACGAATATAGCTATAAATATATATTTATGATGACCAGTGAAGAATCATCAATAGTGAAGAGCTGCACCGAGCCCAAGTCCCACTGTTCCAATTCCCACCTCCCTTTTGGGGATTCTCTCCCTCATCTCTCCTTTGGATTCAGCTCACTGAGCTCTTCCTTCTGTGCACACTTAATCCATTAAGCCTCCCCTGAATACGTGCTTAGAGTCTAATGACTCTTCCTGATCTTGTCTCATTCATTACTAAAGCTGGAAATTAATGAGCAGAACCCTCTGCCACTGTTCCAACGTGCTCTGTGTCAGGAGCTCATCCCAGCACAGGAACCACCACAGCTTCCTTGGAAAACCATCCAAGGAAGGGGACTTGTCAGTGCCTTCCACCTGCTCTGTGCAGAGTGAACAGAACCCATCAGAGCAACACAGACTGGTTGATATATTCCATTTCTAAAAGGTGAAATTCCTTGTCCAGAAGCTGGGGATGAAGGGGCAGCAGCAGCCCTGCACAGACACCTACTGAGAAGGCAGTAATGTCCCAGCAGGTTTTCCCTGCACAACTTCCAGGGCTCCACCTTGGCACCCCTGGGATTTGGGCCACATTTCCCACCCTGTTTTATTTGTTTATTTGGCACAACCACAGATTGCACAAGGAGTTGGTGCCAGTCTGTGCTCTGGAACCAGTGACAGGACTTGAGGGAATGTGCTGGATTTGTGCCAGGATGGGTTTAGGTTGGAGCTCAGGGAAAGGTGGTGCTTTGCCCACAGGGTGGGTGGGCACTGCCCAGGCTCCCCAGGGCAGTGGGCACAGCCCCAAGGCTGCCAGAGCTCCAGGAGGGCTGGGATGATCCTCTGGGCACAGGGGGGACTCTTGGGGATGGGGCTGTGCAGGACTGAGGGTTGGACTCCAGGATCCTTGAGGATCCCTTCCAACTCAGCATATTCTATAACTTAATTTTCCTCAACTGTCTTTTTTTTCCCCTTAAACCAAACCGAGAAAAGGGGAAAAAAATAATCAATCACTACCCAGCAGTCCTGCAGCTGCAATTGGCTCACTCACTTTTAAGGAGCAGCAGTGGAAAAAGCTGTAAAGCACAAAGTGCACCCAACTCCTACCAACTACATCCCTTTTCCACTTGTCAAGGACAAGCTGATTATAAAGCCTGACCCTTGATCTCATCTCCAGCCTTTAAAACCATGTAGGTATTTACAACACTAAGAGGGAAGAGGCTGTGCATGCAGAGAACCAGCACAGCTCAGCTCACTGCCCATGGAACCACCAGCTCCTCCTCCAGCCTTGGGATTTAAACCATCAGGGGGGAGGAAACAGCTTAAATTCCTTGGTATTTGTGAACACTGAGTGCAAGTTCTGCAGTTTGTGTGCACCCCTCATTTTTAAAACCCTCCTACAGCAGCATCTCCACCCACACTCATCCAGCCCTTCCGAGCTGGAAGCTCTTCAAGTGAGGGAATTCCAGGCACTAAATCAAACCTACTCATCTTTTATTCATACACCATGAATTTCTCCTTTCAAAGCAGCAAATACAGGTTAAGGTGACTGTTGTGTCCCTTTTCCCAGACACTTTTTCACCCTGATAACAAGCAGGATGCTGCAGCTGGTGCTTCCCAGGAGGAATGGCTGTTAGCACTTGGAAGCACAACTCACTTTTTCTACTGTTCCATGCAGTGAGCAGAGTTATTCACTATGTTATTCCAGATTTTGTTTTCCCATAGTACCAAATTTTGTTCTCCCATTCAGTAAGAACACGACCCAAACCTGTTCTGAAGTGACAGGGACAGCCTGGCTCAGGCCCACAGGATTCCAGAGGTGTAACACCTCACACTGCCTGGTTTTCCATGTAAATCAAAAACCAGGACTTGGCCATTTTGACATTTTCTATACCATGAAAAAAAATAATTTTGCAACATAAGCTTTGCCAGGATTTTAGAGCCATCAGAAGAAGCTTGAAAAAATTTCAAACCAAGTCACAATTCAGTTTCAAAGATCACTTTGGGACAAAAATAATTTACCAAATGCCCAGAGTTTGGTTATTTAGAGTGAACCAACTTTACAACCATTTGATAAATTTACAAATCATAGCATGGTTTGGATTGGAGGGGACCTCAAAGTTCATCTCATTCCATCCCCTGCCATGGACAGGGACACCTTCCACTACCCCGGGTTGCTCCAAGCTCTGCCCAGCCAGGCCTTGGACACTTCCAGGGATGGGGCATCTCCCTAAATTTAGCATTTTCCCTCCCCACCCTCCAAATACTCAAGGGATCCTACATATTTATGGTTCACATTTAGTTTGTGAGCATGTCCTGGCTGAATAACAGAACTGGTACATGAGGCACAGAGCAAAGAACAGACAGAACACAACAAATGTCTTCTAGAAAAAGGGAAAAAATCCTTTATGTGAACAGCACTTGGTCAGAAAAAAGCTGTATCCAGCAATAGTAATAACAGAGGAACTCCAACATGGATATTTAACAATGTTCCTGCTGAAATCAGACCATATCACAACATCAGTTCTCTTCAGTCCTTCTCTTCCTGCTCTCCCTGTGGTGGAAAGAGGGAAAAAACTTCCTCCAAGGATTTAAATGAATATTTCTTATCTCTTGAAGTGGTTCCTAACAATTATGGAACCCTCTTTGAAGACAGCTTTACAAAAACCACTTATCTTTAACCTCCCCGAAATTATATTTAGTCTTGAATAGGAAAAATCTAATTTTGAGACTACCTGGTGAAGACTTAAATGTAGTGAACATTTGAACCTATCACCACAGAAAGCCATGTTTGGAAAAAGCTCCTTAAAACTGAAAGTGGAATAACAATGGGATGAAATACATGGGGTTTAATTCAACTATATACATGGATTTCATTTATTTCTAAAATATGGAATTCTTTTTTTTAAAAGCTCTGAACTTTAAGTGCAACTTTTTGAATTTTCTGAACCAGAGAATTTGGCAGCTGCTGCCAACAGGATTCCCTAAATTCCCAGCTCAACTGATTTGAGAGATGGACTTGGGAAGATACCCAAGATACACTCCATGGTGGGTTTGAACATCCACAGCCCAGGGAAACCAGAGCAGGATGTTCCCACTCAGGGTTTTAATAAGGAAGCAGTTGGCCTTCCTCTCCCAGGAGCCAAGTTGTTCCCATTTGGAGAGGACTGACACAAGAAAGTTGTGGGGAGACAACTGGAAGGGGCTTTTATTAGAGAGCAGCACTGATGGGGCTCATGGAAAAAGGCCTTTTTGGAGGAATTGATGGATACAGGGGGTAAAGGTGTTTATCAGACAGTTCTCTGCCAAGAAAGCAATTCAAACTTCAGTGCATTCACCAGTGGAAAGTGCTAATGGGACACAAAAAAAGCAGCCTGGGAAAGGGGACATGGCTTTTGGGTTTGGTCCAGGCAAAATGCAAGAGCTGCATCTTCCTCTTCCAGCAAAATGGAGAGGGGAGAGTTTAAAGTCTCTGTGAGCTGAGGCAGCAGTTTTTAAGGTTCAAACAACCCAACACGGTGACACTGTGCCCACATCCAGCCTCATCTCATCTGACACAGGAAAAACAGCTGGAAAAGCCCTAAAAGCAGCAGTTTCCCAGAGCTGCTGGTGCCACGTGCTCCTGCCCTGTCCTGGTGACCTCAGCTTGTCACAACACTGCTCATGGAATGGCCTTTCCATCCCACAGCAGTCCTGCATCCTTCAGCCCAGTTTCACTCAGTTACTTTCCCATCAGGATGCCAGGAATGCTCTTCCACACCTGGGAGAGGCAGCCCAGCAGGGAGGAAACATTCCTTTCAAATAAGATTGCTGTTAATCCCTTCTGCTTTCCCACCAGTGGTTCTTTTGTATCCCGAATATCGCAAATATTTTGGTTCCAGGACCTTCCCCAAGGTTTTTCTCAGCAGCCTTTCATAAACACACACCAGCAGGACTTGCTTGTCCTTGAATATAAACCCTTATCACAGTCACTAAATCCCTCCAAGGTGATATAAGGAGTCAAAGGCTCTGATTTCACAGCATCACATGCATTTCCCTTGCAGATCCTGCTGGGAATACAGAAGTTGTTTGGAATCACAAGATTCCAAGGAGAAGGGCTGAGGCATAGACCTTCCTGGACCATGACTAGTGTTGGCTTTAATACTATTTAGGCAGGGCCTAAACACATCCAGGTGAACCCTGTGGCTCCCAAAAAGAGCAGAACACCTGAACACTCTCTCTGAGTTGGCAACAATCTCAAAATCCCCTGAAGCTGCTGAAATAAAACCAGTGTTTAGCACAGGGGGCACATCCCAGGGCTGGGCCTCAGGAATTGTTTCCAGGAAAGCAGCAGAACTGTAATTCAGCCAAGTAATTCCAGCCCAACACGTACCTATTTACACATAACGTGCTTGTAAGTCCCCAGAGCTGATCCCCACCTAACAGGGGCCAAATTGCAAATTACCATCACTGAATTTAATTTCACTCAGTCACTCCAGGGTACAGGGACTCAAGGAAACAGCCCTCATTCACTAAGAAAATATTCTGTTTTTTTCCAGGACCATTTTTGCATTGGAATGCTTACACTTCACAGCATGGAATGTCAAATCTTGAGGGAGGAATGTTTTTTTAGTGCAGTGATAGACTCTTTACAAACCCAGAGCTCAGGTGGCTGCGAGGAAACACAGGAAGGTGGGGCAGAGACATGGAAAACATGCAGTTTTCCACAACACTTGGAACATTTCCCACCAGCAAAACTTGAACTTGCCCTCGTGTTTTAAGTAATCAGAAATATTCTTGGGAAAATTTCACTTTTTTTCTTTTTAATGTTTTCTTTTTTAATCCATATGTTAGAACAGCAAGAAAAAATAATTTTTTTAATTTGTTTTGCTTTTGGGGAGGGATGAGAGGGAGGGAAAGTTGTCCCAACAACATCCCAGGGTACTGCAAAGCTCTAAAACCAGCAGGTAGATGAGGCTGAGTGTTGCTGGACAATGGCTACAGTTACCCTTAAAATTGCCCTAAAAAAATTACCCTAAAAAATTAACCTCAAAAATTAACCTCAAAAAGTTACCCTGGCACAGGGTATAAAGATGAAACATCTCCAGTAGATTTGCTACCAAAAACAGAATGAAAAATGCTTCTACTTTGCAGGAGTTTGGTATCTGAATGTTTTTCTTCATCCTAAAAATCTTGATTTTAGATCACACTTTTTACATAGTGTGATCTAAAGCCATGGGAGTTTAGATTGCTGGGCTTTTGTCTGCCTGGATTTTTTCAGCTTCAAAATTAATATTTCAATGTATTAAGTTTGGGCACTGGTGCACAGGACTAAAGAAAAGGAGTAAAATGAAAGGACTCCAGAGCTGCAGCCCCTGTAATGTTAAAATAACTCACTCCCAGTGCCAGAGCTTTCAAAATCCTTCAGATCCTCTGAGCTCCTGTTCTGGGAGGATGGAAGATTTATGACAGTGGGATTTATAACACTTAGCTCCTCGATATCAGGCCATTTATGAACCATAATAGAAATTTAGGAGCTGCTCAACACCTGACAGCAGCAGCACAGACCAGTTTAAGAGAATTAAAGACAATTTCTCTATTTCATTAAGAACTATCCAGGCAGTTGAGAATTGCACAGTTGTAGAAGATCAATAGTGAATTTTCTCTCTCATCATCTGCAAAGAACCACATGGCATTTTCAAAGAGCAGGAATAGTTAAATTTAACAGAGGAGAGAAAAATATGGGTGTTTTCATAATTTCTACATTCAGTCCCAAGTGTTGCCCATTTTATGCAGTTATAGGAACATTATTTTCATGCATTAATATTCAGCCACCCAGAAATGAAATTACTTTTGCACAGGAGAACCAACAAAAGCCACGTCCTACTGCACCCTACACATGGCTTTGCCCTGTCCACTTATAAATAGCACCTGAACCAAACTTTAACTTGATTTTCATCTAGTGCACAGTTGCTTTTCCAAACAACTTATTTCAGTCACATCTTTTACATTCTTTGTTGAACAACAGCAGCTTTAAGGGTTGTTGAGTTATTCTGCACAACTGAATTCTGCACCTTCCCTGTGGCTGGATGTAAGACAGGGAAATAATTTGGTTGCAAATTCTCTCTTGCTGGAGTTTTGAAGCCTATTAAAGCTGCATCTCAGGGAGGGAGAACATGTTCTCCGAAGAATTACTTGAAATTTAGAACAGTTTTAATGTTACACTATTAAAATCTGGATTATAATGAAGGTCAAGCCTCATTTTAATGCCATAAGGACGTGGTAATGTCCACATTGTGCCTCATACACAGCAGATCACTTATTAACACCTCACCACCACTTAGCCCTGTGGTTCCAACAACAGCCTGAAGCCTTTACTGTGTTTGAAACAGCTTTTCAAGTGTCTGCCCCACAAACTCTACATGAAATATCTCAATATGCAGTGATTCATTTGAGGAAAAAAATTGCACCACCATTCAACATCACTGAGTTAATTTACTGTGGAGTTTTTTTCTTCCTGCTTTAGATACACAGACCATTTTTCCTCCTGACGTGGTTAAATGTGAGAAATGGTGCTGCAGCAGCTGAAATGGTAACGCAGAAATACAGACTGTTTTCCTTAAATATGTACTTAGGTTGTTTTCTAGACAATTGAACTTCTCAGAGGAAAGTATCAGCTGAAGAGAGCAAACATTTGAATGGTATTCAGTGTGAGAAATGATGACTAACAGAACAAAATGGTGTAATTTGCAGAGCTGTACTTTATAATCATCATTTTGAGCAGAGCAGGGAACAGTGCTACAAACCCAGCAGTTGCTGCAATCAGCTCCTGTTTCTTTACAGAGATTCGGAGCCTTGTGTAGTTGATAAGTTTTTAATTCATTCTGCCTGTTTGAAAAACAAAACACACAGTTTATTAGTACTTCTAGTGCAGGATCTCCAGCCATGGGTGCAACACTCAGAGGGTGGGGAGGCCCTGGCACAGGGTGCCCAGAGAAGCTGTGGCTGCCCCATCCCTGGAAGTGTCCAAGGCCAGGTTGGAGCAACTGGGATAGTGGGAGGTGTCCCTGCAGATCTCCATGGCTTTTACCTAGGGAGTGCTGCCTTTGGTGCTACCCATCCTCANATTCCATAGACAATGCCATCCAGCTGCTTGTTGCTGCTTTTAGCTGGGTTTAGCACAGTCCAAGTGGCAGGTAAACCATATTAATGGTTATTTCTACTCCCAGATCTCAGCAGTGTGAGAACCTGCTGCCCCATGGAGCTCTGAAGCTGCAGATCTCCATGGCTTTCACCTGGGCAGTGCTGCCTTTGGTGCTACCCATCCTCACTGGAGAAATCTCAGGGAAATTCGAAACATAAGACCTATTATGAGTGATTTGGTGTCTTCAGCAATAGGTGAGACAACCCTGAGCAGGATGGAGAACAGCCAGGAGAGCTGGTTTGCTGCAAGGGGCAGAGCAGCATGTGAAGAGGGGTCCTGACCTACTTTTTCATCCATCCATCCATCCATCCATCCATCCATCCATCCATCCATCCATCCATCCATCCATCCATCCATCCATCCACCCATCCCAGCAGCTCTGGGCTCCCAGTGCTGCAGGGAGGGTCTGGCTCACATCCTCTGGGGTGTCTCTGCCTCAGACACAAACCCTACAAGACTCATGGAGTTCTGCAGTGTGATGCCAAGGGATGTGATGCCAATGGCTGAGGGCACTTGGGGTGTTGAGGGGGAGAAGAGGAGCCTGAGGGGAGACCTCATTGCAGGGACAACTCCCTGGGCAGGGGCAGAGGAGGGGCAGGGCCTGAGCTCTGCTCTGGGGGACCAGGGCCAGGAGCCAGGGAATGGCTGGAGTTGTGTCAGGGCAGGGGGAGGTTGGAGCTCAGCACCAGGTGGTTCTTTGCCCACAGGGTGGGTGGGCACTGCCCAGGCTCCCCAGGGCAGTGGGCACAGCCCCAAGGCTGCCAGAGCTCCAGGAGGGCTGGGATGATCCTCTGGGCACAGGGGGGACTCTTGGGGATGGGGCTGTGCAGGGCCAGGGGTTGGACTGGATGATCCCTGTGGGTCCCTTCCAACTCAGTGGATTTTGGGATCCTGTTTGCAATGTTCCCATGAATCCAAGTCTACAACACAGGACTAGACAAGTTAATCCTATCAATGTCAGTCAGTGTGTGCAGGGAGGGGGCAGAGGATGGACCAGGCTGTGCTTGGTGGTCCCAACCACTGGGACAAAAGGAATGGGCAGGAACTGATGCCCAGGAAGTTCCACCTGAACATGTGGAAGAACTTCCCTGCATGATGACCAGGCACTGGAGCAGAGTCAGGGTGTGGAACCTCCCTCACTGGAGATATTCCAGAACCATCTGGACCCAGCCCTGTGCCGTGTGCTCTGGGATGAGCAGGGTCCAGATTTGGGACCCTTCCAGCCTGACCCATTCTGGGATTCTGTGACAGCTGATCTTTGTGAATTCCTTTGTTCCAGGAGCACTGCTGAGGAGTGGGTCCCTTCCACTGGTGACTGCTCAGAGCTGGAACCACATTTCTGAATGTGGCTGCTCAGTTCATGTCACCTTCTCAGGACAGCACGGGGTGATAACTGGACTAGATTATTTCCATGCCAAATCCCTTATTGCAAACCCTGTAACAGTTACCAGCAGCGTTTTTCATTCCTCTTCATTGTCACATCCTGACAGACTGATATTTGAGGAGAAGAGACAAAACAGAGAAAGCTTTGGATATTCATCATAATGGGCTTGAGGTGTGAGCTGGCAAGTTTAACTCTCACTCTGGAATGTGCATCTCAAAAAAAGAGGGTTTTGTAGGGTCAGATATTTGGGGTTTTCATTTACCACTGTAGATAGATGAGGCTGAACACATTTCATAAGTCAGTTTTTCTCTAAATATGATACCTTTGAGTGTTTGTCACCAGTTTGGAACATCACACTGAGCTACAGAACATACAGAGAGAGAGGGAATCCTCAGTGGGATTAACCAAAATTCTGTTTGCAGTGTAAACTGTTAGACTGGCACTGTGTGTAAGTGGGACAAGTATCAGGCACTAAGTCTGTCTTAAGTGTTTAATACAATTATACTTTTACTGTGCTTTGTATTATCGATCAAGGTCTTCTGCTTCTAAGATGCCAAATTCCATCCTTGCTCTTCCCTGGAGAATTCCAGCTGAACCAGAGGGATGAGGAGAGGCTGGGATGCCCCTGAGGGGCAGGAACACTGAGCTATGCAGCCTTTAGACCTGTTAAGCAAAACAAGTGCTCACTGTTCAGGCTGTGCTCCCCACTCAGACACACTTATTTATCATTTTGTATTTCAAATTAGTGCAACTCTTCTCTTCTTGACTCTAATTTGAAGGTGTCTGAGGATATAGAATGTGCTGAAACCATGTCAGCTTGGTCTGACACCAGCTGTGACCATTTCCTCAGCAAAAACCCCCAAGTTTCAGGTAAACACACGGAATTACTAAATTCTGTGTCTTTAAAAATATTATAGAACAACATCTAACATTTTAGGTAGGCACTGCCTCCCAGGAAAGCAGCAGATAATAGCTGTCATCACAGAAGCAAGACATAGTTTTGGATCCATAGCTCTGTTACTTGAATGAAATAAAATTCGTATTTTTGGCAGCTCTTTGAAATACAATTAGATTACAAACTGTCTGAGGAGTAGTTGGACAACAGCCTGCAGACTAATAAACAATCTTGCTGTAGTTACTTCTCTCTAAAAGGCTCTAAAGGAGAAAAGAAAGGGTGTTTATCCTTTAGAATGAAAATTTTGTCTTGGGATGAAAGGAAAAGTGATGGATTTTCAGCAAATGTGGGTTTGGTTCAGAATTGCCATTTGCAGGAGCTGATCCCTTGGAAGAACGTCAGCATTTTGTAATGACAGATCATGTTCTTTCTGCAAAGAGAGCCATTTTCATACCAAATGGCATTGCTGTGCTCTATTGCCTGCAGTTCCAGGAGGAAATTGCTGTTGGAATTGCCATCCCACACCTTTTCCTAACCCTAAAGCACACAGGTAGATGTTTTCATCTGCCAGACTTTCTGAGGTTACTGACAGTTGGGGTGTAGGCACAGAAATGGTTTTAAAATGCCAAAATTCTGTAATGCTGGAACATATCCCTGTTCTGGATTACAAAGCAACATGGATTTATTGGTGGTCAGAAAGAGGTGGAACTAAAATTAGAATTAATTAACATGGATGCAGTTCAATAGTGAGCTCTGGCGTCAGAGCTCTGGAGAAGTTACTGGGAGAGAACTGGGGGTGATAACTGGACACATTACACCTCTCCAGGCTCCAAAACATGTGCAGCCTCTGATTGCCAAGTGAAGAAAGTGACCTGCCACATTCACTTACAAAACCCATTTCATAAAAGTGAGGAGGGAAAGAAGTCAGAAAATAACATGTAAAAAAATGAAAAAGAAAATTAAATCCCGCCGTTCCAGTTATGTGATGGAGCTTCCCTGAAAAAAATAAGCCATCCAAGAAGCTGGAATAAATTCAGCCCATTTGAAACAGGCTTTCAAATCCAGCTCATTTCAGCCCATCTTCTTTCCTAGCAGCATTTCTCTAATGAAAACACTTTTGGTGCCATTAGACTAATTTTCCCTCTCTGTTAGCCTGTGCCTTACCCCATTCAGGAAATAATGGGCTCCTCTACTATGTGAATTCCAGCTCTGAGGTTTAGACTTGGCCAAGTTAAATCTGCTTTGGGAACTTGCTCACTGTTCCCAGGAGTGAGATGGTGAGTGGGAGGTGTAAATGTGTCAAATCTCCTGTTTCTAATACAAAGCCCATCCTTGGACAGCCCCAGACTGTGTGTGCAAAGTCAGCTGTGCTCCAAGATCCTGGCCAAGTGGTTGTGCCATCCCAGGAAAGCATATTTCCAGGTTTAATTTTGTCACAGGTTTGCTAAAATACGTATATTAGTATTGGAGAAGTTGTATTTATCACAGGTTTTATTGCTTGAGTTCCTCTGATGGGGAGCAGAGTTGTGATACCCCCATTCCCACTGGCACTGCCAGGGATCCTGGTGCAGGGAACAGTCTGACACTCCAAAATGAACTGCTGTAGAGCACATTTCAGTTTAGATCTCTGTTGTTACCCACACAGGCTGAAATCCCTGCTGGAGTTGTTGTTATCCCTTCAGTCTTTGAGGGCACGTGCACATTTGGAAGTGAAAAAGGGGATGTTGCACTTACTACATCCAAAGAAAACTAAACCAAGTATTAAAGCTGCTCAGAGAGAGCAATGTCAGCGTGTCTGGGTTTCCAACAGAAATGTGAAAATCCAGATGTGACCATGTGCTGGGTCTGAACCACATCTTGGGCTTGGCCCCTCTGCTGTGCTGCTCTCATGGGTTACTCTCACTTCACTCGTGCTTCAAAGGTTGGATTGAATTGTTTTGTGATTAACCATCACTGTTTCTCCTTCCTAATATTTCAGTTTAAGAATTGGGTTCTTCACCTTGAAAGACCATCCTTCCCTTTTTTGTCTCCTCCCCAGTCTGCTGCCTCCAAGGTGCTCCCAGCATTGCTGCCTCACATCCAGGGCTGCTTCCCACAAGGCACAGCACATCTTGGCCCTGCAGAACCGACTGACCAAGGCTGTTTTGGGGGGGATTTCGGGTTTTCAGCATCTAGCACATAATTGTCAGGGTATAATCTGATTTTCACACAGCGGCAGTGTTGGCGAAGGTGGCTTTAAAAGACCAGATATTGAAAGAGGGAAAGCTGTGTGCTGTCAAGAACCAAAATAAGAAGAGATGTCCTGAGGATTTGTAGCTGTGAAGGGGGAAAAATATCTTTCCATTTACCAGCAAAGCAAAGCCCAGGAGTGTGTGGCATTGCCAGGTTTACCTGTGTGTGGGGAGGAGCTGCAGCACAAACGTGCCCACATGTAGAGCTGCATCTTTTGAGCTGTTGGGACAGATAATTTCAGTGTAGCTTTGGGAACAGGCATCCACAGCCTTGTGGTCCCTCAGGGAAGGGGTTCTGCTCTGCAGGGCACACACAGGCTGGGCCTGCAGTGGCCAGGGTGTGACTGCCCAGTGTCCCAGGATTTGGGCTGGGATTTGGGAGCAGTGTGTGGCCCTGTGTGGAGGGTGAGGGCTGTGCCATGCCCTGCAGGGAGGATGGCTGAGCTCTCACTGCCATCTCTTGGCAGCAGCTCCAGGATGAGCCACCCTCTGTGTTCAGTGCTCAGGGATGGAGGTATTGATGTCAGCACATCGCTGATCCTTAGTCAAAACAGCTCTGCTGGTTGTGACCCAAATCCTGCCTATTCCAGCAGCTGTAGCTTTGGTCAGGCTGGATTTCTCACCACCAGCCCTTTGTGTGGAATCTGACAGGCTTCCCTAAGAAGAGGGGCTGTGTCAGCCTTCTATGGGGTCATTAAAGTCATTTATTCTGCTCCTGATGTGTTCCTAGAAAGGCCTTAGTTCAAAGTAACCTGCTGCAAAGCCACAGAGCACATGAAAGAACTTTTCCTTTTGACACAAAATTACTTCTCCCTCATTCATAGAAGCTTATTTTCCAGTGAATCTTTGTTATTGATCTTTTTTTCTCTGCTTCTTCTTAAGGCTGCTGTAGTCAGTGATTTTATTCCAAAGCTTAGATTACTTCTGAGAGTAGCTCAGTACCACTGTGATTCATCACATCAGAATATTGAAAGGCTGGAAGCCTCTCCTACTGTGCATAATATGACAAGTACAAATTTGAGATATAGAAAGGGCCTGATAAACTATGAATTTTGCTGGAGTGTTCCCAGTGTAATGATTGAAACACGCCGAGGTTTTGCCTTCCTGTTGATTCCATGGGGAACGTGCAGCTGCCAAAGCCAAGGGGCTTTTTGTGGCTATGGAGGAGCAGCACAAAATGCTGATCCCAGTCCTGGTGGACAGGCTGACTGGGCACACTGGGCACAGCTTGTGCCCAGCTGGAGTCTCAGCAGTGGCACCAGACTAAGGCAGCAGTGTCCAAGTGACCTGACCTCCCTCTCAGCCCTGCTTTGCCTGCCCTGGATTTGGCAAAATGGATGAACCAGAGCTCCCAAATCAGCTGGGTAATCCCTGTCTGGCACCACGGAGTGTATCAGTTGCATCTTGTGACTGTAACTCGGGGTGACACAGCAGTGGTGGCAGCTGATATCTGTCCCCTGTGTCAAATCCCTGCTTTCCTTAAGCACTTCGTGGGAGCCAACACTGAGTTGTGCTGCTTTCTGGAGGAGAAGCTTGTCCACATCATCCTAAAATCCAAGGGCACAGGCTGGAAAATAAAGAGCCAGTTGTGGTGCTGGGTTTCAGGTGTGGATGGGGAGGGAGGAAAACAGGAAGTAGGAGAAAAACTTCCTTTGTAAGAACTGGGGTGATTTTGCCTCTCAAAAGCCTGGACAAATATACTTGAACATAAGAGCAAACTTCATTTTCCTGGAATACTTTAAAACACATTTTGTATGGGTAAAAATAGTATTTTTGGAAAACATCATGGTTTTTAACTTTATAAAGAAGACGGGGAAAACTCAGTCTATTTTGACCTCTCTTTAAAATATCTCCAGAATTTAGAAGGTGTCTGTTAACTTCTAAAGCCTTCCAGGGATTCAAACTCCTCCTTTTTCCTTTTTTTATCTCTTAGACTAAGATGATGTGCTTTGAATTTCTTCTCTGCTGTTATAACAAGCACTTCTGACTTGTTTCCTTTCCTTAAAAAGAGGTGGTTCTGTTCTCCTCTCACTAATTCATGTGCAGACACTCACAGTTTTGATGTGGCTCAGTTTTCTCACCATGGCTTTCCCTGGGCAGGACTTTCCTTTATCTTTTATCTCCAGGCTACATTCTTGTCTGTTCTGAAGGGGATAGAAACAGAAAGTATTGCTCATCACTTTGCTCTTTTTCTCCCCTTTTCCACCCTGACTGACATGCTGCTCTTTCACTGACTCTGCACAAGGTTTAGGCAAAGATGACTTGAGTTAAACTCACCTCTGGAGATCAGTGGGTGTGTTTGAGTGCAAATCTATGAATAAATAACATCAGCTCAGTGTTATTCCTACTTTTTTTTTGCTTTTCTCAAGAATTCTGGTTTTTCAGCCTTGTGGTTGGTGCTTTAGATAAGGAATAAAACTCGTTAATAAACAGTTTGTGCATCAAGGCTGAAATCAAAAGTGTCTAAAACTTGTCAGTGGTTGTAACTGCCATTTTTGGGAAAGTAATCAACATTTAAACTGGAGAAGATGGACACTGGGAGTGGAGGGATGCTCAGATGTTTTTATCTTTAACTGCTCAAAGACTTTTTAGCAGTGGAATGTGTTTTGGAAAACCCCACTTTAGTCTTGTTCACCTGCTCCTGTTTCTCAGTATCCACAAGACACAGAAAACAACAAATTATTGAATTTCTAGTGGCTTTACATTGATTATTTCCTATCTCAACTCTTCCTGCTAAGTGTTCTTCACTTAATTTTCAATGTAACTCCAAGATAAACATTAATGTGGTTGTTTCACCTCTGCATGTGAAAATGGCAGGAGTTATTGTACCACTTCCAGGAATTTCTATGGCTGCTGAAAAATCAATTTATGGAGAAAAAAATTGACTGGAGGAAGTTATAGATCCCCTTAATGAAGAGCTGATAACACTGGTGGAAATCAGAAAGTTTGGGTATTTTTAGAGGAATAGAAAAGAGTTATGGTCTCTTTTCCCAGATGGGGCTGTGAGATTTGTGCTCAGAAAATTTACTTTGTACACTTCAGGGAGAGTTTATTAAAGCTAAATTATTCAATTACAACAGAATTGATCGAACAAACTACTTTTTGAAGTGCAAACAGCACCTTTGTTTTACCTGGAGTATAAAATCAACAGTGTTAATATTTATAGTGACTCTTTTGGTCTGAACGAGACTAATTTAAAACACCACTGGTTGACTTTTTAAAATTTAAGCAGGATCAACTCCCCAGCATCATTTGAGAAGGAGGAAAAGAAATATGTGTGGAAACAAAGGAACCTGGTTTAGGGCTGATGGGAACATTTCCAACCTCCTTATGTTTTGGGGTGTCTGTAATGGGGGTTGGATAATATTGTCCCTTAAATTATTGTTCAGTAGCTGGATATTGTAGCTGAGCAGAGGAATCAGGTTTTATTATAAATTACTGGAGTTGAGGTCATTTAGAGTGAATACATGATAATAATAGGGAATTTTTGGATATGCAACAAGTTACTCCCAATGAGTGGGGTTTTCTTGTTTGGGTTACAATTTCCAGTTATGATTTGGAAATTAAAGTTCAATATCCTTTGCTTGGTTTTCAGTTAATTTTGTGTTTCTACCAGGAATTTTAATCTCTATGCTGCGACTTCTTTAATCTGTAATTAATGAACTGCAAATGTATTTAGTGAGAAGTTCTTAAAGTGTACAGTGCTAAAGGGGCTGACTCAGCAATGTCAGCTTTAACATTCTAGGGAGTTTGAAGCATTTCAAGGTTGTGACCAAGGAATTGTTCCTGTCCCAACACAGAGGGAATTCTTTGTGCTGGTTTCCAGCTGCCACTCTTGTGGCTGCTTGAGGTTTTCTTAAAATTTGCTTTTTCTTTTAAAGTAACAGCATGTATTTTGTACAGCACCTGGGATTATTTCCTGGCTGCTTTGTTTTCAGTTTGGGTGTGTAAATGTTCCAAGTATTCCCAGCCAGAGTGGAAAATGAGCCCTTTTGGGCTCTGACCAAGGGCAGAGTTGGTATCATTTTGTAAAGTTTTGAAAATCTCACAGTTGCAAAATCTCTCAAGTTGCAAAGCAACTCGTCATTGTTTTTATAATGGAATCATAATAGAATGTCTGGAGTTGGAAGATCATCCAGTGCCACCCTGCCATGGGCAGGGACACCTCCCACTATCCCAGTTGCTCCAACCTGGCCTTGGACACTTCCAGGGAAGGGGCAGCCACAGCTTCTCTGGGAATTCCATCCCGGCCCCTCACCGCCCTCACAGGGAAGAATTGCTTCCCAGTATCCCATCTCTCCCTGCCCTTTGGCAGTGGGAAGCCATTCCCTGTGTTCTGGCACTCCAGGCACTGCTAAATTCTCTCTCTCCATCTTTCCTTGTCGGCCCCTCCATTTAAATCACCCTGATGGAGCTAATGAACCAAACCAGCCCTTCCAGGACCTCAGTCATTAGTGCAGGGCCATTGATGAATTCCTGGGTTTGCAGAGCCCTTCACACTGACCTCTGAAGGGAATGTCCTTTCCAGCTCCATGTCCAGGGGATGGACTCCAAGGGTCCAAGGATTTCCTTCAAGCTCAGCTGATGTGTGGTCAAATTTACACCAAATTTCCTGCAGAGCTCCCCATCCCCACCCCTGCTGTGTCTTTCCCATGGATGCTTCCCTCTGCTGTGTGTCAGGATAGGATTAAGAGCTAAAGAAACCTGCTAATTACTTAGTGGGATCAGCATTTGCTAATGAGCTGGGGTACAACAGTCAAACACTGGTCTGTAACAAATCTGCCTTCAGATAATTTGCTCAGAGCAGCTTTTTGTCTGGGTGAACTAGATCCATGCTTCCCTTGGAGGAGTCAATTAATAGCATTAACAGGGAGGGGTTTCACTGACAGCACAGAAAACCCCTCAGGCATTTGCTCCTGTTCTGCTGCCCCAGGACAGGGAGTGTCCCCTCTCCTGCACCGGGGTGTTGGGTTTATTGGGAGAGGGAAGCAAATTAAAGGTGGTGATGTGAGGGTGAGCATGAGGATATTTTTGTCCCACCAACTGCAGGTGGAGTGTGGATCAACCCCTTGCAGTTCCACACCTCCATCATGCCAGGCCTGGCCGAGGAATGGATCTGGGAAAAGTCTCTCATGTGGATTTTGGAAAATGCCTTGTAACCTTGAAGCCTAAGTTGGTGCTTCTCAATGGTGTGGACAAAAGCCTGATGGGGGGTCATGCCTTCCACGCCTCCAAAGGCTGCTGGATTCCCAGTATCCTTGGATTAGGGAAACTGGGCTAAAAGACAAGTAGGAGGCCCACATGCAGTTGAAGTATTATGAGAGCTGTTATCCAACTAGCTCATTTCCAGAGAGAAGGCAGTAAAACCCCTATTTATAAGTAATATTCCTGTAGAAAAGTGTAATTTGTAGCACTACATGAGATAATTACAGTCATTGAAAAGCCCAACAATGCAGGAACACTTAGATTAAGAAAAGAAGCATTAAGAGCTTAACACTTCCCAGCTGTCAGCAGAGTGACCTAAGGGAAGCAGGGAATACTGTTGGAGTTTGGTCCATATGGATAGGGAGCCACAGACCATAAAGTGGTGCTGCCTTAGCCATCTGCAGGTGATGGGGATTCCTGTCCCATGAAAAAAAAAAGCCTGGATAATAAAGGAACACATCAGTAAACTCCTGGCTCTGTTGTGAGTCTGAAAATCTGATTTCAGTGCTTTCTTAAATGTGTGTGTATGTGGGGAATCACATTATAACAGAATTATAGTGCTGGTGGTTAATAATGCCCTTTTGTTTCAGGCTCTGGGGTGTTGTCTTGGCAGGGGAGAAAGTCTGAAACAGGTGGGAGGGTTGTCAATGTTTGTGTGATTCTTAGTCATTTTAATATAAAAAATAATTCCAGGGAAGCTTCCTTCCCAAGTACCTGCCTTTTTGGGACAGCAGGTCAAGGGAGGGGGTTCTGTCCCTTCCCTCAGGTGAGACCTCACCTGCAGAGCTGCCTCCAGCCCTGGGACAGCACAGGGAGCACATGGAGAGAGTCCAGAGAAACCAGGAGATCAGAGGGATGGAGCAGCTCTGCTGGGAGGAAAGGCTGGGAAAATCGGGATTGTTCAGCTTGGAGAGGAGAAGCTTTGGAATGACCTAATTGTGGCCTTGCAGGAGCTGAAGGAGCTACAGGAAACATGGAGAGAGACAATTTACAGGGGCCTGGAGTGCCAGGACAAGGGGGAATGGCTTCCCACTGCCAGAGGGCAGGAAAAGGTGGGATATTGGGAAGGAATTCTTCCCTGGGAGGGTGGGGAGGCCCTGGCACAGGGTGCCCAGAGAAGCTGTGGCTGCTCCATCCCTGGAAGTGTCCAAGGCCAGGTTGGAGCAACTGGGATAGTGGGAGGTGTCCCTGCCCATGGCAGGGTGGGATGGGCTGAGCTTTAATGTCCCTTCCAACCCAACCCATTCCATAATTCTACGTTACCATTTCCGTTTAAATCCATTTACATGTGCAAGTGTTACAGAAACACACAGAGCACACACTTTGCTCTTAAAACTCCCTTCCAGCTTTGAGAGCTGTGGGGCTTTAAATGTTGCAGGTTGCTTTGTTCCCACCTACCAGATGGTTTATTTTTGTGGCAAAGATCAACATTCCCATCAAAAGGATGTGTAACATTGGCTAATTTAGGAAACCAGCGGTGTTTTCTAAACAGGATGGTGTCCCCCAGGAATGGCCCTGTCCTTGCAGGGTTTTGATAAGTCAGGAGAGATCCAGCCCAGACAAAAGTGGCTTCTCCCTCAGCATCCAAGGACAAGGCAGTGTGTGTGTGGATGGAGCCAGATACACTGAGAGGAGAAACACAAACTGCTGGAGCTGGAACAGGAATAGGCAACAAAATGGGATTTAGCAACCAGAAGGTGCAGGATTGGGAAAAAAATCTGAAGGCAGGTCAGCAGGGATTAAAAACCAACTCCAGTATTAATGAAGATCGAGGGGGAATTGCTGCCAGGAACATAATTTTGGCTACTTTCAGGAGGGAATGATAAACTTGAAAGGTGATGCTTGACAGGATGCTGCTGGAAATAAGGATAACCATCCCATTGGAGCAGGGCAGCTTCCACCAAGCATGGGGGAGAGGATAATATGTGGGCCATTTATTTAGTGGAATTGGCCTTTTAATTAAAATAATTACTAAATAGCCTAAAAGTTTGCTGACTGGGAATGTGAAAATTTCATGTATTAGGGAAAACCTGGAGCTCCCTGGCTGTGCTTTGGGGCTCTGCCCTTTGTTCTCAGCCACAGGGCACCTTTTTGTAAATGGCACATCCAGGGTTTGATGCTTTTTTTATTGCTTTCCATATTCAAGGATGCAATGGGCAGTCAGAATGTCAGGAGAATTGTAAACCACTTGTATTTATCTTCATAAAAATAATTCTGGTGGATTTATGGGTCTGTTTGTATGACTAAGATGAAGTCTGCTGATAAGAATTCAGGTCCTGCCTTGCCAGATGTGAAGAATGGTTCCTGGGTGATAGGAAATGAGAGGAGGTAGGAAAGGGAATTTAATTCAAAAGCAATTGTTTGCCTTTTGGGTTTTTTTCCCCTTTCCCTGCCCTGGGTCTGTCAGTAGCTTTGGTTATTTCCCAGTGGGAAGTGTCAGTCTCATCAGGGATTTTTGCCTGAGGAAAAGTCACTTTATTTTTCTTTCCACATCTGTTTTTAGAGGTTGTTGGGTTATTTCAGGATGAATAAAAATGCCAATTACTGTAGTTTGGCTGGCTGGGGGTGCTGCCTTTTGAGGTGTAACCCCAAAGCTGCCCATTCTCCTCAGAGAATCTCCTGGGTTTCCTGGGCCAGGAGTGGCACACGTGTCCTGGGTCATTCCTTTAACCATTAGACAGGGAAAAAATGAAAAGAACTCTCTTTTGAAAGCAAAAAATACTACTCTGGCAAAACCAGACATTGCACAGACATGAAGTGCTCAAATTTCTAAAGATTTTTATTTTCATGATATTCTTAAGGAGGAAAAAATCCTCATCTTTTCTCTTCCCTCTCTATTATATATTTTCTCCATTTCCTGCTGCACCTTTTCTCCATTTCCAATCTTCCCCCTCCCCATTTTTTCTCTTTGTGAGTTTATTCCAGTGATCATTTATCCACTTTTAAGCCATAAAGCCAAATGGATTTGCCTGGATTCCTGATGCCTTGGCAAATGTGACAGTTGATTGCCCATTTTCCACTTCTGTAATTTTTATGCCAATTGGCTACATAAAAAAAAGATATCAGCCAGATCTCATAAAGATAAAAGTTAACTTGAAAAGATATTTGGATCTTAAAATTTGATTATTATGACAAGTGCAGAACCCACTGCAAACACTTGGGAAGGCAACAAAAATTAGCACATGTGAAAAGAACATCATGTAAATAATCATGACATAAAATAAAATGTCCCTGATGCTTTTTTTTTTATGTCTAGTTAGGCTGGGCTTGTCATAACCTCTAAAAAAGCTTTTGATTTCTAATACTAAATAGAAATTCAAATATTTGTACAGCCATTCTACCTCCTACCACAGCATTTATACATAATTCATTGTTATTCCAACTACTGTGACAAACTGATGGTACAAGAGAAACTGGCTGGGAAGAAGCAGAATAAAAGAACTTTTGTTTAAATTTGGATTTTTTTTCCCCCAGTGGGTCATATCCAGCATGGTTTGGGGAAAAAATGAAAATTGGAGGACAACTTTGTGGTATCAGCCATCATTTAAAATTTATTTAAATTTAAAATCATTTAAAAATCATGGTGGATTTTTACATCCATCATTCTGTGGGATGTAAAAACATGAAGGTCAGCCATCCCATACCTCCCCAATCTTTTCCAAGGAGTTTTTAATTTCATGTATAAAGTTTATCTATTTATAGGCAGAAACATGTGCCATTGGAGGGTTCACTCTGCTTTGGAAAGGAACAATGGTTGTATCTCACACTCCAGGGTTTCTTTTTTCCCTCGTGTATCCACCTGTAAAATGGAATTCTGAGTTACTGGAGATGGGTAAAACCACTGCTCACAGCAGCTTGGGAGGGCTTTGTGCACTGTTGGTGAAGATGATATAAAATCCAGCTCTTTTTGATGTTAATTTGTCTTTTGATGTCCCTTTATAATGTTGAGCTGGGTCAGAACTCCAAATTTCCAACAGCTGTACCCAATGGAGTGGTAAAGAAATAAATTCCTTGTTCTTTCCCTTTCCTTACTGCTCCTCTAAATGGCATTCCAGGAAGCTCTACATATTTGAGGCATGTCCAAAACATGTTGGATATGTTTGTTATATGCACCATAGGTCAGTGCTGGTTCAGTTTGCTCCCAGTCTTTTATCTCCAAGCCCAGAAAACCTGCTAAGGAATATTCACATTGTCTACCTTGGCATTAAAGTAAACACTTCAGCTTTATTTATTTCACTCAGTTGATATAAATACTTGAAGTTACTGATAGATTCTAAATTATGTTCAGTTACACAGAAGTTCTACTGGAATTTTATAGAACTGGAGTTTAAGTTGATGGCTCTGACTAAAGCAATTTATTGTTCAAGAAAGGGAGTTTTATGCAAAACCTTAATGTAAAAAGGAACTGGTATCTTTTAGATGATCCAGCAGCTTTGGCTGGTTGCCCTGAGTTGCTGTGCACAGAGTAAAAGGAAGATTATTTATATTTTTAGATGACAGTGTAGCTCTGGAGCCTGAGCAGGGCAAGGGCAATGCAGGATTCTGTGCTGGGCAGAGATGCCTTCCAGGATACTTGTCAATCCATCAGTGTTTGCAGCCCCAAACCCAGAGATAAAAACATCCTGTCAAGGGTTTGATGCTCTTTGTGCTGAATTTTGTCTTGTGTTACTCAAGTGAGATGTGCAAATCATCACTGAAGTGAACTGTGACCTGGAGATATTCCAACCCCGTGCCATGTGCTCTGGGATGACCCTGCTGGAGCAGGGATGTTGCACCAGATGAGCCACAGTGGTCTCTTCCAGCCTTACTGTTGGGGTTTTAAGTAGCCAGAGTTTTTTATTAGCTGGGAGTTTTTTATTAGCTGGGAGTTTTTTATTAGCATGTGATAACATGTTTAAGAAGAAAAAAAAGGCAAGGCAGAACATCATGGCCACTTAAGGGAGAGGAGAGTGAGAAGTTTGATTAACAGCAAGGTNNGGGGGGAGAAAAGTGTCTGTAACATCCGTCAAACTTCTCACTCTTAAACTCTTAAGCTCTGATTTTAGTAGCAGTAGTAGTGAATCCTTAGTATTCTAAGTTAAAGCCTGTTTTGCTTGTGAAATAATAAACCTGGGATAGTGGAAGGTGTCCCTGCCCACGGCAGGGGATTGAGATGAGCTTTAAGGTCCCTTCCAACCCAAATCATTCCATGATTCTGTGAACCTGCTGATCCCACATGGGCCTTCTCAAGCACAGACCATGGCTGTGGTGTGTGGGACCACCAGGGTGGGATCTGGACACACACTCAGGGGGCAGAGACACCTTCCACTATCCCAGGTTGCTCAGAACAAATGCCAAATCCAGTGATTTGTCAGTGTGATCCAGTGTGATCTTTCTGTTCTTTTTTTGTTCAAATCCAGTTGTGATCTCTCTGTTCTATTTTTCTTTTAAGAACTTGTAAGGAGTCAGAAAAAAGACTAACTTTGTGCAAGTTATGTAATCTTAAATACAAAGGAAGTGATCCCCAGTGTGCTGCTGGTGTAGCTCTGATCCAGCATTGGATCCATAGTGGAGATCCCTGTGTGTGCTGGGTGGGAGGAAGAAAGTGCCAGCTGCAGTCTATCAGTCTGCCTTTATCTCCAAATTCTGTAGTGGAATCTCTAACAGATTATTTGTGCTCACGTGTTGAAGCCAGAACTGGAGATGGGATCAGATTTTCCCTGGACTCGCTGCTGCCATCAGCAATTACAAGTGGGTATTTATGGAAGAGGAGAGGCAGCACACAGGTTAACAGGACTTGGAGAATCCAGGTCCTCCTTCCACCCCCTGCCATGGGCAGAGACACCTTCCACTATCCCAGGTTGCTCAGAATTCCAACCCTGGGGGTTAAATGTCAGAGACAGGAAAACAGCACTTTATTTTCCTTTACATGGGGAGAAATGCTGATCAGACACAATAAAATGGTAAAGACCCAATAAAATAACAGTAGACTTCTATGTATCCCCATGGCAGAAAGCTGGGAAGTCCTGCTGCCAAAACATCAGGGAATGCTCATTTTAAAAATCAGTGAGTGTTTTGTGCTGCCCTGTCAAGGACTGCTGCTCTCCACAGCTGCACAGTGTCTGTAGGAATTCCGAGGTGGATAATGGATGAAGGGGCTTTTCCAAAGGAAGGAAACAAGGTATGGCTCCCTCAGATTGTTTCCTGTCCATTAACTCAACCCAAGGATTGTGTGAAGTCCATTTTCCTGTTGCAGCTGAGCCTGTTGCCACTTCAACCTACCCCATTTCCAGCCAGTCCTTACTTACCTTTGCCAATTCAGACCTATTTCTCCTTATGAAATGATGCTCTTCTACTGCAATAGCTTTTTCCCTGTCCTGGGAAACAGATTTTTAAGACTAACACTGAGATATTTGATGCCATGACAAGTAAATGAGTGCAGATGGAGATGGATATTTCATGTATGTGCAGCTGACATTTTTGAACCATGAAGTTTTGCTGCATTTTAGGACGTTGTGGCTGCATTCAACAACTTATTACCTTGAGGAGCTGAAGTTCATCACTCTTTATAACACTTTTGTCAGCCTTTGAAATGCATCAAAGGCACCCCAGTGGTGGTTTATTGTGCTGTGAAAAGGGATCGATTTTTATAATGCTGTTATAGCAATTGGGATGTCTCAAGGCAGCTCTCAGCACTCTATTGCAGTCACACATTGGAGAATTTTGGGTTCTGATGCTTTTAAAAAATAAAACAAACAAAAAAACCCCCAACAGCTACCAAAAAAAACCTCCACAAAGCAAAAAAAAACCATCCTAAACCAAACAAAAATTCCCCAAAACTGTCCTGGCTGAGAAAATCAACATTCTTCTCTAAGGAAAAGACAGTTGATTTTCAGAGCTTAATCATGAAGTGGACCAACACTACAGCTCTTGGCATCCATCAGTAGTTTTGGGTTAAAACTGGGTTTGCTGCTCTTATTTATTGTAATAAAAGTTTTGACAGTTCCCTTTGGATTTCCCAGTGCTGGTTCTGATCTAAAGGATAAGTTCTTTCTTTGCTTTTTGGTTGTCTTAATTCCAGTCTTAGATTGACTGATGGAGTTCTGTATTTGTATGAAATTTGATCTTTAAAACTCAAAAAAAGACTAAATTTCTAGTTTTCATAAAATATTTGAATAGTTTTCTTTAATTTCCTCAGTGTTTTTCTTTTCTCATGGCATTTTCAAGCAGAAATTTCCAAATGGACTTAAAAGCTTCCCAACCATAGCTAATAAAAAAGCATCATCAGATCTTACTGTTTCTTCAACAAGTGTTTTCATGTCCCCACTCTGACCATGCTAAAAATGTGTCTGAAGAGGCCCAAACTGGACCTGAAAAATGGTGAGAGGTGAATGAATATTCTTAATTCTTAATTCATCTGGTTCTTCTGTGTTGACTTTCTGGGTTTGTTCTACCAGACCACGAAGAGTTTATAGGATTTGTCACTCTGCTTAAAAAAAAAACCAGTTTTAAAGCAGATACTGCTGATCCCAAAGAACAGGAGGAAGATTTTCCTTGTGTTTCTCTGTGCATTGGTGAGAGCCTCAAACTATCAGCAGAGCTCAGTGACTTGGGATAACAGCACTTCCAGAATGTTTTGCAGCAAGTTAAACTAATTTTTGGATGTGGGAATTCTTGGTGGAAGGTCTCTGGGCATCTGGTCAGAAGAAATGATGAAGTGGCTCCTTGCTGGGTGAATTTTGTCAGTTTATCTCAAGCAATGGGAAGTTCAAATGTCTTTATTGTGGATCCCTCCTGTGCTGCCTGGGAATGAGCAAAATGGACTGAGTCATTCAGATCATCCCCATCAGAGTATTTGCTCGTGATTTTCCTAATAGTGCCACTATTTATTCCCTCCTGCACGGTTTCTGTGTTTCTGCACGAAGGGGATGGAGCAGGAAATCCTTTTCCAAAGGCAGACATTGCCCTCTTCTGGATCCCGAATGAAGCGTGGAAAACTCTGATCCCCGGCACGTGGGGAGTGGCAGCCTCGGGAAATTAAATCCGATCCCCTTGTCTGGCACGATTTAGTCATTTTTAAGCTTTGATGAAATACAAAAATTTAATGGATTATGTCTGGTGAGAGAACGACGGTTTTTTGGGTGACAAAATTATTTCATTCAAAGAGTTGTCGTAGCAAAACTTCTGCAAACAAGGGACTCATCTGCTGACTCACCAAAAGGGTTATTTATAATGTAGTGGTGCTTCAAGCAACATTGTTTTTAGCATAAAACAATCTGTTCATCTGCCTCCTTTCAGCAGATGCTTCGTGTGAGGGAATAGTCAACTTAGAAAAAGGTTTTAATAAGATCCTTGGGATGGTGGAGCATATGTGCACTATAAATACCCTGCAGTTAAACAGCCTGGGCTCTGAAACTTCCCATTTGGATGTTTTGCTAAATATCTCACTTTCTTTTTTAAAATGACCTTTAACTGGTGGGTTAAAATATTTGATATAGGCTGTGTTGAGATCTGTTACTGTAGAGGGAAAAAAATCTGTTATACTGAAGAGTGGTGCTTAAAAGATGATGGCAATATTTCTCTGAAATATCTATTATTGAAACCTGCCAGGTTGTTTAACTTGTGGAGAACATGGTGAATAGCCTTCAATCAGCAGCTGAAAGAAATAACTGCTTTAACAGCAGCTTTTTGTACTGAAAAGGGAAAAAAAAAGGCACTTCAGCAGTTCCCTGACTCTCCTGAGAAGCTGCATCTGTTTTGTTCAGGATCTCTGGTACCACTTAGAGAAGTTTCTTTTTATACAGTGGTTTATTACATTCTGATTTGAAAATATCTGATTTTTTTTTTTATACTCTCTTAAGTAGTGAAAAGTAAAAACCTCCACAAGCACTTTGGTACTTGAATTGGTTCTGTTGGAACAAAATGCTTCCACATGGATCCTGCTCCAAGCAGCAGGAGAAGGGAGAGTGGGAGTCAAGTGGAAGAAAAACCCCTTTATAGCCACATTTCTAATTTTGTGACCACCAAAAATAACCACGTGGCTTCTGTTCTGCTGGATTCAGGCAGCACTGAGGATATTGTGAGACAGTCTTTGTGGCCATCTCTAAGCTATTAAAAAAAAATGAATAGGAAACAACAGACCCAAAGCTGAACTCCACCACCTTCTACTTTTTCATCCAGACACTTTTATATATATTTTCTTGGCTGCAAATCTCTCTCCATGCACCATCTTCCTGCAGGGACTGCACTTCTTAAAGGACAGCCAGGTGCTGTGTTCACCATGCTGAATTTTTCTATATTTCAACAATTCATTCACCTCTCAATCTATGTTATTTCATAGTTTTATTTATAGCAATTCTCTGTACAAATGGAGTCACAGGTTTTCATTAAGCTCTTGCAGCAAGGATCATCATGAATGAATGTTCCTGCATTTTATGAGCTGAGTTATTGCCACTGAAAACTCTGAAACCTTGCCCTATATTCTGTGTGAAACTCATCTAAAAAATTAAATGAGCACTTAAGCTTTAGACAGACAGGCATGTTATGTAATTAATTCCTAATTAGAAGCAGTTTTTAAGCTGCAATTTTGCTATTTACAGGTGCTATTTTAATTTAAAAAGTGAAACCAAAAAAGTGTGACAGGTTCCACTTTTTTTTTTGGTTGGTTTAGCAAAATGCTTTGTAACCCCAGGCAGGGAAATACTGTGTTATCATCAGGTTTTGAAACCAGACTGGGCTGTGGTATTTCAGGAAGGAGGGAAGGGGAAAGGGAGGGAAGGGGAGGGAAAGGGAGGGAAAGGGAGGNGGCTCTAAGGCTTGCTACTTCTCATTTTTTTATATCTGTTTATAAATTCCCGTTTGATTTTCTACCTTTCCTGACTCCAAGAAGTTAGGATAGAGCTTGATCCTAAACCAGGTGTGGTTTAATAGACAATAATCCCATAATAAAGCTTCTAGCTGGGACTCTGTGGTTGAAGAGTGATGAAAAATAGCAAAAACTCTAAGGTTTTCCCTAAAGTTATCTAAATACACGTCAAAGGATGTGGCCTTGAGGAAGGAAAAAATGCATCTCATTAATAAGAAATGCTGAATAAGTTGTGTATGGTGAGTGTGGCCTGGGCTGTGATCTGTGAGACCCTCCCAGTGCCTCTGGTGGTGTCTGGAATCCCGTGCACGGCCTTCCTAACAAATGGTTCATTCCCAGAGGCAGCTTCCATTAGCCAGTGACTCAGGGAGCTATAAATAGCCCTCCAAGAAGGCAGATTTGTGCCATGTCGTGGCAGTGTCTGAGGAACAGGAGGAGTGAGCACTGAGTCACTGTGGTGACTCACGTCAGGCCGGGCCCGACGCTCCGCAGTGCGAAACCTCCGGGGCTGGATTTGGGAAAACTGCTGCCATGGGATGCAGTGCATGGATTGCAGAGCCAAAGGATGCTTTGGTTTGTCTGTAGCAGAGAGCAGGAGCTGATTTTTGGATTCAGTGAGGAGTAGCTGTGTTTCGTGGCCGAAGATAGAGATTATTCCTTCACGTGCTAAAGGGAAAAAGAACGTTGAAATCCATCCTCCGAAGAAGAGGAATCTGGGTTTCCCAGAGCTCTGAGTGTTGCCTGACCCAGCACAGCAAGAGCCAGTTCAGAGGAGCCACCAGTGTTGGTTTTCCCACCAGAGAATTCCTGTTGTTACAGCAACGAGTTAATTCCTGTATTCACAGAGTCACAGGATGTGTGAGCTGGGAGGGACTCACATGGATCATCCAACCCTTATCCCTGCACAAGCCCATCCCCAAGAGGATGGCCAGATGATCCTCCTGTGCCCAGAGGATCATCCCAGCCCTCCTGGAGCTCTGGCAGCCTTGGGGCTGTGCCCACTGCCCTGGGGAGCCTGTTCCACTTTGAATCATTTTGCATTTTTGGTGCAGACCTGCTCACTCAACACCTATTGACTGCACCTTAGGATATTTGTTACTGCAATATGACCCTTACTGGAACACATTTTGCCCTGGTTTAAAGAACCCTCTGCTTTTCCCACTTTATTGGCATGGAATAACAACAGCACTTCAGGGAGTTCCAAGGTTTATTATTGTACCTACACTAACTTTCCGTTTAAATTAAAGACTAAAGTCTGAACCACCTACATTAATATCTTGCCATCCTTCTTGTTTTATTTTTAAAAGCCTCTCTTAAATCTCTGCTTCTAATTATACCTTCTAGAGGAGCTCCACAGACTAGTAACAGAGTGCACCATACCCTGAGAAAGCAGAGATCAGCTCAGAGCTGCTGGCAAGTCTGTTGGATTCTGCTTACAAGGGATGACTCACTCTTGGCATTTAAAAATTCTTCACTTGCCAAAAGCATTCTTGCCCAAACCTAAGCAGGTAGAACACTCACAGCTCCCTCAGGTTTGACAGCACTGCCTTTATTCCTCCTTGTGCATTTCTTCCCCAAATTGACCAGGTCAATCCTTGTCCCTGTGTTTCAGAGAGAATTCAGCTCATCTTTTGGCCACAGAGGAGGAGCTGCTGTGACTCAGGCAGGATGGATGGACTGGGGCAGAGTGTGTTGCAAATTTAGTCCCAAACCCAGAAAGACTTTTCCCACAAAATATTGTCCTAAAGTAACATGGCTAAAGCATTAAGAAAATCATAGTCATTAAGGTTGGAAAAGACCTCTAAGATCAAGTCCAACCATGAACCCAAAATCCCAAGCCAGGATTTGAGCAGTGAGACATTGCACTACACACCAAACATTTCTTGCCTGCAGCAGGAGAATGTTGGCTTGGTGTTGAGTCTATAGATACAGATATTCAGCTGTTTGCTTTAAAGATAAATATACTTTTATTGCCCATGTCTATTAAACTTCGAACTGGGCTGAGAAGTTTGTCAGATTTAAAGGCATTTATGATGCCTAAGCTGACCCCATTAGCCTTGGCTGACCATGCTCACTTTATATTTGAAGTTTGGGCCCCAGGCCCTCAGAGGAAGGGCAAGCAATGCTGATTTAAAAGAAAAAACCTCTCATTCTTTGCCATTCCTTCTCAAGGCTTGACCTTCATCCCCTCTGCTCTGACACTAACAGGGCTTTTTGTAGGATTTCTCACCTTGCTGAGCTGCCTGAGGAGCTGCTGGCCTTGTTCTGCCCATGGATTTCTCTCAGCAGCCTTGGGAAGTGCTGATTTATATAGGATTTTGTCCTATATAAGCATTGTCTAAATTGTGATTTAGATTGTCTTGCAGACTTTAGAAGTTCTTTGAGTTGAACATTCCCACACTGAACTGTGTCAACTCTCAGTTTGGGCCCAGCCAAAGGCAGAGCAATGTGCTTCTCTGCAAAGCCTGTGGTCCAAAATTCCACAGCTCCACTTTATTATTTGGAATAGAATCCTAAATATTAATAATTCAATTTTTTTGTTTTCCCCATTAGGGCAACGGATGTAGCATAAAGAAAAAGTATCACTAAGAAATAGCTTTTTGGTGAGGCTGAGAGATCAGATCTCTAGGAAATAGCTGAATAATCCATCAGAATAATATTAGCACTGTCAGAAAACTGGTGCTGTTCCATTTGCAGTAGGCTCTAGATTTTTAATTTCATTTTCAGTTAGGCTAAAATTAGTATTTTTCTGGAGCAAATGCTACAGGGAATGTCTAGTTTATTAGTTAGTAAAATGGAAGCCTGTTACCATTTTTTTCAGCAAGAAAAACATTCTTTGAAACATCTTTGAATCTAGTTTTGAAAAGAACAAAAAAACTACTGGGGGTTTAATAGGCATGTTTTTGTGGAATTCAGGTGAAATCCCACAGCCTCCACAACTCTGCAAAGGGAAAAGATTTACCTGTTGTGACTTTGGTCTCTGCCTCCAGTGCCATGTCCTCCCCTTGACTGGTGACAGTGGCATCTTGCTGTGGTCCTTGTCACCCTTCCACGTGGCCAGAGGAGCCCTGAGAACCCACAAAGCTGATTTATGTCTGGAATTGTAACCCAATAATCTGCTTGGTGAAATTCCTTCCATCATTTTTATCAATAGGCCTGCAATGATCCTGCTCCTGTAAGGAAGGAAAAATTGAACCTGCCATGAAAAACTGGTGAAGAAAATAGAAATATTAATAAATATTGATAAGTAACAAAACTCTGCAGTGCTCTGGTACAGAATGTGGTTGATCTTGAGCTCTTTGCCAGGTGTGGTGGTGGCAAAGATCTTGGAATCTCCTCAGGAATCACTGTTTTGTCATCACTTTAATTCTGATAACCCGTGTCAGAAACAAACTTTAAGAATGTTGTCTTTTCACTACTCCTTTTTCAAAATTTTTTAAAGTTTTTCTTTGGTTGTTGATTATTTTTTTTAAATGTTGGCATTTCTGAATGGTATTATTTAAATGATGGCATTTTTTTCATGTTGGATGATGGTGTTTTGTCCATGGATTTCCAAAACCTCACCCTGAAGAGTGTCCCCATGGTGTGCTTCCTGCTGAGGGAATTGCACAAATAGACAACAAATTATTTCATAATCTGCTGTTCTATTTTCAGATATTTGCATGGGAAAGAGACTAATTACTTTAGACAAACTTCTGTTCAAGGACCATGTGGTTTAAAATTCATTATAATTCATTATAATATTTCTATGGTTTCTACTCTGATAGAATTTCATATTGTATATAAAAATTGCTTTGAAAGTGTTCTTGTTTTGAGTTTATTATAAGCTGAACAAACATCCCAGTAATACAGTCTAAATATGTTATTAATTATGCCCTATTAATTATGCCTTACAATCTGTAAACCCCATGACTTTAGAAACTTTAGAAACCAGTTGGTTCTTGGGGTTTGGTTTGGGTTTTTTTCATTCTTGTTGCAATGAACACAATCAGCACTGAAGAGAAAACTGTTCTGTGGTTCCTGCATTTGTGTTTGTGCCAAGAAAACTGTATTGCAGAATACAAGAAAATTGTGTTGCCAGACTGCTCTGGGAGCCACAAGAAGTGTGAATTCATCTGGTCACCCTCATCCCCAGGTTAAAACACCAGCCTGAACACTTCTCTTTAATGTGGCTGCCAGAAATATCCTCAGCAAATGGAAGTCACTGCAAAGATGTCCCCATCACCCACCCAAGTCTAACCAGAGCTCTGCTTTGACAATGTCAAACTGCTGCTGTAAATGCAGCTTTCTTTGAAATATAGAGAAATACAGAGGGGGAAATACGGTTTCACTGGTGGAGCTCAGTGTGGCTGACAGGTTACCTATGAGGAAAGGAAAAATAGGCAGAAAAAGGGGATTTTTGCATGTTCTTTTGATATGTGAAAATGTTGGATGGGCCCCTGAGCAACTTGATTTAGTGGGTGGCATCCCTGCCCGTGGTCACTAAGTGGTTAATGTCCCTTCCAACCCAAACCATTCTGTCCTTCTGTGACTTCTTTTCATCTGCTCTAGCTAATTAGCAACTTGCTCTTATATTATCTGTACCAGTCCAAACAATTTGGTAGCTGCTGTATGTGGAGGAGGATTGAAATGGGATAAACATACAGGACTGCTCCTGAATTGGTTATTCTGAATTGTAGCATCAGAATTTCTGAAATGGTTTCTAGCCATTTCTGCATATTAAATAATAATAACAAAATGTTCCATGGCTCGACCCTGGACCTACTTTCAAAGATGTTGCCCTTGCTTGAACTGCTCAACACATCAAATTCCAGCCTGAAATGTGAAAATCTGCTGAAGCTGTCCCATTTGTATGGATTTAACAACAGGGCCTTGCTAGGAGCTGTCTTATTTGTTTGTGTTGGTCTCAAAGGTCGTTTAAATTGCTTAAATACCTGCTTTTAATATTTATAACCCAACAGAACTCTGAATAAAAAGAGATGCGATGGATCAGGTCTTATAAAAAACAACAAGTGGAGGATTTTAGGATTCTTCTGGCAGAGCCCAACTTCAGTGCTGTGTATTCCCAAGGTCATTAGTAGCCAGAGTAGCTCTCCAGGCTGGAGGGTGGCTGAATTCCAAAGGCTCCAGGAGGAGCAGCTCCTGCTGCTGCCACGAGCAGCTGTTCCACCAGCCCGATGCTGCTGCTGCATTGAGGAACCTGGCCAAGGCCCTGGATCTGCTGCCAGGAAAAAGAGCTGGCAAATGGTACTTGAGGAGGGTTTTTTGTGTCTCCAAGTGTGTGTTCTGTAGTCCTTGGGAGCTAAAGAACCTTCTGTGTGCAAACTGCAGTGCAGTTGTTCTTCTTGCTCCGAGCTCTGCGTGCACAAGGGTTTTATTTGTTCAGGTTTATTTGTGCAGAAGAACCTTCAGAGGATGGAAATCTAATTTTTTATTTACTCTTCATTCACTAAGCTAAATACTCTCTGCCTGTTGTTTAATCTGGAGAAAAGGAGATTTATTGCTTTCTCCATGTCCCTGATAGGAAAGTGGAGCCAGGTGGGGATCAGGCTCTTCTCTCAGGGAACAAGTGACTGGACAAGAGCACCAGTGGAAGTTGAGGTTGGATATTAGGAAATATTTCTTCACTGGAAGAGTAGTTAAGCACTGGAACAGACTGGAGTTCCCATCCCTGGAATTGTTCAAAATACCAGTAGACACAGCGCTACAATATGGTTTATTGGCCATGGTGGGACTTGGTCAAAGGTTGGACTTGATCTTGGAGGGCTTTTCTAACCTTGATGGTTTTATATTAGAAGCTCCAGAGAACCAGCCCCCACAGCTACACACTCACTTTAGCTCTAAGATTATTAAAAGCTGAAGAGTTGTGGTGGAAAAAGGAGTTGTGTTTCAGGTAGTGCTGGGATTTGTGTTCACCTGGTGACTTTGTCCAAAAGTCATTATAAAAGTGAACAAAAGTTGTGGAAGAGTGAGAAGAGTGACCCAAGGAATCCTCTGCCAGAGTGGTGTTACAGTGGGAAAAACCAGAACATTGAAACAATCCCCCCCTATCCACATTTCTGTATAATGTATAATTCTGTATAATTTGGGGGCCAAAAGGGTATTAGTGAATTTCAATAAATAGATAAAAAATATAACAGTGTGTACTAATGAAATGCTTGTGGAAAGAAGCTTTTGGGACCTGATGGCCTTTTCATTGGAGCTCCTGCTGATGGCTTGAGTTGTCTCCCACCCTTTCAGAAGTACCAAATGAGGTGTGTGCTGTGCAAAGCGTGGGTTTATATTAAAAAGAAAAGCAATGCTCTTTGGGGAAGAGGAGGGAGAGTTGCTTGGTGGGTGCTGTGGGAGGTGGGGTTGCCTGTTGGGAGGAAGGTGCTTTGATTGATGTTCCAAACAGTGCTGTGGGTTTGGTGGTGCAGCCTGTGAGCAGCACGTGCTGAGGCACATGTTGTTTGGATGCTGCTGCTGCTGTTGACTCATCTCAGGATGCAGGAGAACACAAGGGATAAGAACATACATTGCATATTGGTGCTTTGCTGTGTTTCAGGCAGTACTTTGGGGTTGCTATAAACTTCCTTCATCTTAAAACTTTCACAAAGTCTTAAATTGACCATAACCCTGCGGGTTCAGCTTTTGAAATATCTGGCTGCCCCTTGATTTTTCTGCAGATAACACATGAGGAGAATATTACAGATGTGCAGAGGTTTGTCCATCACACAGGTTCTGTGTGCACTCCCTGTCTGGATTGCCAGGGCTTTTCTCCCAAGAAATCTCCTTTGAATATCCCACTGTTCCCTTCTCTGAGGTAGAACTTCAGTGCAGACCTGCTGTGGGCTGTTCCCTTCCTCCCTTTCTTCATCCATCACCTTTGTCCAGAGAAGCTGTGGCTGCCCCATCCCTGGAAGTGTCCAAGGCCAGTTGGAGCAACCTGGGATAGTGGGAGGTGTCCCTGTCCATGAGTTTTAAGGTCCCTTCCAACCCAAACCATGGTGGGATCGTTTCACTGAGAGGTTCTTGGAGTTCCTGAGTTGATGACTCTCCCTCAGCACCAAACTGGTGTCACTTCCACGTTTTCAAAAGTGCACAATGTTTAAAAAAATCCCCCTGCTGACCTTCCTTGGAGTTGAAAATGCATTTTAAAACTAAATACATCCAATGCAGGACTTGGGGGTGCCACGGACAACGTGTCACTTGGGCCATAGGAAGCAGGTGTTGGAGCCTGACCCAGATCACGTCACAGAACCAAAAGATCATCCCAAAATCCATGACTCAGGAGCTCACATGGGATTTGCTTATCGGCTCCTCAGGTTCTCCTTTAATCTTGTAGGGAATTTAAATTCTGTTGCTTAAATTCTTGCTGTTGTAACTGTGGTAATTCACTGCTCCAGCCAGCAGTGTATCCATGGAATATCCAACTAGGATTTGCTTATATTTGCCCTGGAGGGAGAGGTGGCATTGATGTCTGTATTAACTTATTGACATATTTATTGACATCAGTTGTCTTCAGTCTTGCCTGTTTAATTAATATTGATTTGCTGACCATCTAGTTAATAATTCTGGGGCAAATATTCTAACTAATCTTGTTACTAAACCCGAGTTTGAGACCCTTATTGTGGAATTTGCCATGGCTCTAGTTGTCAGAATAATTAAATTACCGTTAATTTGAAATTTTTCCTTCCTTTAAAATACTTAAACTGGATTTTTTTAAAAACAATTAAGAACAATATATTGAAAATTCCTTCACTGTTATCTAATGCTAAGAAATAATAATGAAATCCCAGTTTATTTTTATGTAAAAAGATGAAACAAATAATGTTAATGTCAGTGTGTTATGTAAGATCCATTGAAGAGCAGCTGCAGTCAGAGTTTACAGCTAGGAATAAAATACATGATTAAAATGCACAAAGGAAACACTTGAGAACTTCTTTTATTTATTTGTAGCCCAGTTGAATGATTTTCTGAGATGCCCTGGATTAGCTAATTGTTGGGTAAATGACTTTGGGATTCTGGGTTAGGTCAGAAATATATAGAATTTATTATATAGAAATATATATTTATTATATAGAAATTTAAAGAATAAAAGCATCAGCAGATCTGTGATATCCTGAGCTGTACAGAGGCACTTTTTCCTCTTAGCTCTTCTGAAATGATTAATAATTACACTGCCCATTAGTTTACTAATGTTTGTAAAACATCTAATATGGCCTTATTTTGAGGCCAGAAGATGAGCAGGAATTAATCACTTTCTGCTTAGTTTTTCTGTCAAATAGTCCTGGATTTTTCCTCAGTATTTTGTTGCTCAGTCCTGGTCAAACCTGCAACTTTATAGAATTCCTTTTGTATTTGTTCTCCATTCATGGCCTATTCATGGAATCCCAGGATGGTTTGGCCTGGAAGCTCATCCTGTTCCAACCCCCTGCCATGTACAACCAAATATATCGGAGAAAATAAATATATTTAATGTCTTTAGGTTCAGGACAATCAAGGTATTGCCTAGTGAAGGGTCAGAGTAAGTATTTCCAGAGTTACAGAGAATTATTCCAGCATTTTGCAGTTTAGAAAGGAGACAAAATCAGAAATTTGATCTCAAGTAAAATCTTGAAGTTGGCAGTTTACAAAAATTGCCTGAGAATGCTTTGTTTCCTTTTCAAAGCTGGGATGCACAGCTGTGGAAACACTGGAAATGTTTATTGTGTCTCCAAGTTGCTTCTCATCCTGAGAATTCTCACTCGGGGTAATAATTCTCATTATGTGCAATCAAGTAGAGTCTAAGTCTCATTTTTGGAAGAGAATTTGTTCTTGCTGAAACACCACTTAAGCCCTCCATTGATGCAGCTCTTGCCATGTGTTTCAAAAAAAAAAATATATATATAAGATAAAAGGGTGGATGGGGAAGCAGAAGAGAACCAGTGACATCTGGCTGGAGCTGTGGGATTAAATAATCTGAATTTTAAAAAATTTCACCAAGACATTCTAATTCTTCCCAGATTAAAATGTATTTTCAGCACTGAAATTATCAAGCAGCTCCTGTGCTCTGTGAGTTCTGTTCTGGACCTGTGGTGCAAAGGCCGTGCAGGAGTTTTTTTGAGCTGTTCAGATAATTAGGCATCTAAAATTGAGCAAACCCAACACTAATCTTAAATTCTGTGTACTGGGAGTAATCAAAGCTGCAGGATGGTACAAAATGCTCCTTAATGGCCTTTTAGTGGTTTCATTTTGCAGGGTAATTTTTCATCACTAATTTGTCACATAAATACTTACCATGGGGTGTTCCCTGGCTGTACAAAATCAGGGCTCTAAAGTTGTGATTTTTGTGCCAGAGCCTGTGGATTTCTTGGTAATTAAATGTGTAGTAATGTTCAGAGATGTGTTAAATTTTAGATACCAAAACCAGCTGAAAAAACCCCAAACCCCAGTGGTGTTTAGTGGCTGAAATGGGCATCACTGAGAGAGTCCTGGTGCTGAATTTGTGGTTCANTTTATCATCTCTATATCAGAGTCATCATATCTATATTTTGGGCAGAGGATTTAAGCACAGCATGTCCATGTCTGAATCCCTCCATCCCAAAGTTGTGCCAGTGCAGGAAAACCTGAAAACCACTTCTCAAATTGATTGGATTTGTTGCCAGCAGCACCACAATGGCATTTCTAGAGGTTCCACTTCTAAAATGAAACCTTCTGGTGGCAAATCTGTAGACACAGAGTTATTTTGGTGTCACAGTCCCTGAGATGTTTTTGACTTTTCTGGGGTTTAATGCATCTTTTTGTTTGTAGTTCAGGCATCGTTATTTGTAATGAGTGGGCAGGAGCAGCTCAGAGGGGTTGACTTCTCCTCTTCTGAAATATTTCTGGTTAATCAGTGTTCTGCACATCCTGTGCCTCCTCTTGCTCTTTATCAGACAAATTCTGTGTCACCTTTTGCTGGGAATACACAACCAGGCTGGAGCTTATGGAATGAGGAAAATGAAGTTTAAGTTGTTTTCTCCCCTTGGTGCCTTGGGTATTTCTGCTCCTCCAAGGTTGTATCTGAAGGGAGGATGTTCCTAATTCCCCTTCTTCCACCAGTTCTTTCACATTTCAGAGACTCATGGAATATTTGGGGTTGAAAAGGACCTTCAAGCTCATCCCATTCCATGGGCAGGGACACCTTCCACTATCCCAGGTTGCTCCAGCCTGGCCTTGGACACTGAATTGTGTTATCTACAGTGGGACAAATGGAATCATATCATGGAAATGAAAATATATCAAATATAGGCACAGGGAAAATTAGGTGTTGAGCATCTTCACTTTTTATTAGCAAACAAAATCCTTGGAAAGTGAAGCAGGGGGAAAACGTGCAGTGAATGGTGGATAAAATGTTGTTTGTAATCCCTTGGGAGCACATTAAGGGCCTGGAGAACTTGAGGTTTTCATACTTAAAATGCACCAATTAATTAACTGAGAGTTTTAACTGATCATTTTTCCAGAGTCACAGGCAGTGCAAGGAGCTTCAATAACTTGGATGACAAAAACCAGGGCAAAACTGGCCCAGAGATTCCAAAAAGGGTCTTGAGAGCTGTTTCCCAAGTGTCTGCAGCCACAAAAAATCTTAGTACAGAGTTTTGTTAAGGCTCAAAATTAATTTTTGATTATTTTAGCGCAATTATCAATTTAATTGATCGATTTAATACAAAGCATTTTAACCTTAGTTGAATTCTGTGTTAGGGCTGACTGAAGGCTGCAAAATTCTTTTA
>WEIV01023974.1:237655-256303 GCA_013390005.1 Calyptomena viridis
GGGGTTGACTTCTCCTCTTCTGAAATATTTCTGGTTAATCAGTGTTCTGCACATCCTGTGCCTCCTCTTGCTCTTTATCAGACAAATTCTGTGTCACCTTTTGCTGGGAATACACAACCAGGCTGGAGCTTATGGAATGAGGAAAATGAAGTTTAAGTTGTTTTCTCCCCTTGGTGCCTTGGGTATTTCTGCTCCTCCAAGGTTGTATCTGAAGGGAGGATGTTCCTAATTTCCCTTCTTCCACCAGTTCTTTCACATTTCAGAGACTCATGGAATATTTGGGGTTGAAAAGGACCTTCAAGCTCATCCCATTCCATGGGCAGGGACACCTTCCACTATCCCGGGTTGCTCCAGCCTGGCCTTGGACACTGAATTGTGTTATCTACAGTGGGACAAATGGAATCATATCATGGAAATGAAAATATATCAAATATAGGCACAGGGAAAATTAGGTGTTGAGCATCTTCACTTTTTCTTTATTAGCAAACAAAATCCTTGGAAAGTGAAGCAGGGGGAAAACGTGCAGTGAATGGTGGATAAAATGTTGTTTGTAATCCCTTGGGAGCACATTAAGGGCCTGGAGAACCTGAGGTTTTCATACTTAAAATGCACCAATTAATTAACTGAGAGTTTTAACTGATCATTTTTCCAGAGTCACAGGCAGTGCAAGGAGCTTCAATAACTTGGATGACAAAAACCAGGGCAAAACTGGCCCAGAGATTCCAAAAAGGGTCTTGAGAGCTGTTTCCCAAGTGTCTGCAGCCACAAAAAATCTTAGTACAGAGTTTTGCTAAGGCTCAAAATTAATTTTTGATTATTTTAATGCAATTATCAATTTAATTAATCGATTTAATACAAAGCATTTTAACCTTAGTTGAATTCTGTGTTAGGGCTGACTGAAGGCTGCAAAATTCTTTTAATTTGGGTGGGAAAGATTTTATTTTTTAAAAGCTTTCCTTTGAAAAGCAGTTGTTTTGCATAGTGGGAGGAGATATAAATAGTTATTTAGAGCTTGTTTTAGCAGAGTTCTTGAGCACAGCTTAAAAGGAAGGAGTTTATTACTTGGGGCTTAAGTTACTTAGTGGAAAACAAAGGATAATTTTAATAGTAATGTCAGGGTACAAGTAGGAAAAGGATTTATTGTGAGTGATAACAAACATCTTTTCACAACTCTAACTGCTGCCAGTATTGGTTAATTCTTGCAGGTTATTTTATGATGAGAGACTAAAATTAATTCAGCAACTACTGAAATGGTGTGGAACTGACACTTCATTTTGGTGAAGTAGATTTAATAACTACCTCTAATTATATTAAGGGTAAATGGAAAGTATGTGAGATACAATATATAAGTGAATTCAGCATCTAAATAAAGCTCAGAACATACAGGGATAAAATTAGTGTTGCAAAGGAAACTCAACCCAAATAATGTGTATCAACTCATCAGTAACAACCAAGCTGAAAATTAGAAGCAGCTTCCAGTGAAAGCTTTGGGGCATCTTGCTAAAATAAATAGGAAAAAATTATTCAGAGGCTTCAGACAGAGCTACTAGAGCCATGAAAAGTATTTCAGAATGTGACTGAAAATGAAAATACTGTACTCAGACCTGGGAATTTTTTGGCAGTTCTTTTACAACCGTTTATTTTGCTTTGAGCTTCAAAATTTTAGCACTGCAATAACAGTCAGTTAATGTTTCCTGGAGGGGCAGAAGTGCCTGCAGGAAGGAGAACATGGAATTGTGTCCTTCCCTTCCTATCCCAAGCACAGCATCTCTGTCCCATCCATTGGGGTTCCCAGTGTTACTCTGAGGACACCTTTTGTGTATTAAAAGTACAAGTGCAGGGTGAATTAAGCAATATAGAATTATTTGAATATAGAATTTGGATCCCTGTCCCAGCCCTGCTCCTCTGGAGCTGAGTGGAGATTCCACAGGCCCAGGCTTTCACACATGGAATCACGGAATGGTTTGGGTTGGAAAAGACCTTAAAGCTCATCCCATTCCACCCCTGCCATGGGCATGGACACCTTCCACTATCCCAGGTTCCACAGTTCAGTTTTAGGTAGGAGAGTGAATTTGTGGGAGTTTTCAGCCAGTAATGGATGTTTTTCCTATAAAAATAACATGTATGATCTCTCAGATGACAAGTTGCTTTTTCAAACAGCTTTGTGTCACATGTGTGTCCCCAGCACTGCAAAGACAACTCAGCAGGACACTTTTCCAGGCTGTGATTTGATTGTCACTGTTTCAAAGTGCCCCTCTATAAAATGCCCAAATGATTATTCTGCAGAACTTTTAATCCCACAGAAGCTCTGTTATATCATAATATTTGATATTCCTGAGGTGATCTGTTTATTCCTTGCAGTAATGGATGGAACAGGAATCTGAGCAGAGAAAACTGGGGTTTGGGAACACACAGTTCTCTGGCTGTGCAGGTTATTAATGTCGGGAGCACTTGGTACAACTGGACATTTATTGTGACACCCTGTCCCTGCTGAAGCCCATGGGAGCTCTTCCCAAACACTTCAGTGGGATCAGAGTCTTTGTATTTAAGGGAAATTTAATAGTTTGAGGTTGCAGATTTGTCAGGATAATGAGTTGAGCCTTTTTTGTCCAGGTCTTTTCACACAGTGACATCAAGTCACACACTGTCCAAGTGTCTTGCTGAGGGGACTTTGTAGTGCCCCATGTCGCCAGCTCTGCCCTACTTACAGGTTTGGGTTTTTTTATAAAGAAAACCCTTTTTCTAAGTTCAAAGCTGAAGCTACATAGCCTGTGCAGTCACTGACTTTTCCCTTTGTAGTATTCAATCAATTGTAAAACATTTGAATTCATTCTGCTGAGATACAAACGTGGGCAGACTTTATCCCACACTTACTCATCAGCCCAATTCCTTTTGTTTTTGGGGAGAGCTGAGGGAGAAGGTGAACTAAAGTTGGCTAAACCAGTGTTTAACAGAAATTAGGCAAGTTAGTCTGTTATCTTGAATAAAACCAAGCTCAGCTGAGTTTAGAACCACAAAATGATTTTCTCAGTTATTTTATCTGGATAAACCAAAACAAAAAGTAGAACCAAAGTGAAAGCTTGTACCAAACACAGGAATTACAAAAACTTTATGACTGTTATCCTGTCCTCCTTGATGTGGATTCATTATCAGCCAGAGAGCACCTTTCTGAATATCTGTATAATTCAACCCATGCACTGCACTGCCAGAAACTGGAATTAAAAGCAGAAAATGGGACCAGGCTGACAAGCCTGTATATTCTCTTCCTCATATACCAGTGGTGATTGAGCTACTTGACCTTGCAGTAGGTTGGAAAGCTGCTTTATGGAACTCTTTATGGAATTTTCTTTTCAGGCATTTATCATTTAAGTGATGTATTGATGGCTGTGAGAGGGTTTGGGCTGTGATGTGCAAGTTCAGAACACACAAGCACCTTCGAAAATTGTACTTTTTCAGTGCTCTGTGTTTGGTATCTGCTAAAAATGAGGCAGTATTTGCATCACAATAAAGCTGCTCTGGGAGGCAAGATACCTTCAGGCTGTGCAATAGAAAACCCACTTGTCTAAATCTGTATTTCTCTGAATTAGCTGAATTTACTGAAAAGATAATTCAGCTTCCAAAGTGAACAGATACCCTGTAATCATGTCCTTGCCTCCTAGTGTTGCATATCTTTTTTTCAAGGTCTGGATGCTTCAAACCAGGCCTTCAGTGTGACATGGGGACATTTGGCTCAGGTGCCATGAGATTGTGTGAGTTGGAATTATAGGATCAAGCTCCCAGCAAAGGATTTGTGGCCCAAATCAACAAGGATCCTTGGGAATTGCCACGTCAGGCTGGATTCTGTGGAGCTCACTCTGCTCTGTGGGGCAGCACCACGTCAAATGTATATTTAGATGGATTTTTCCTGCAGTGAATCCTGCTGAGGTACCTGTTGATGCACTGCAGGCCAGTTATGTGGGGGAATGGTGAATTTGGGGGATTTTGCCTCCCCACAAGTCTCCTCTTGCACTGCCATGGCACCAGCACGTGGTGATGTGACTCTGGGACTGTGGTTGCTGTGACAATTCTACAAATTATCATCAATTTTCCTTTTGTCAGGAGGGACGGTTCAGCTGAACAGATAAAGTTGCAAGTTCAAAGTNTGTTAAGCTGAACAGATAAAGTTGCAAGTTCAAAGTGCCCCTCTGCTAGAGAGAATCCCACACTGGTTTGGGTGGGAAAGGACCTCAAAGCCCATCCAGTGCCCCCCCTGCCATGGACAGGGACACCTCCCACTATCCCAGGCTGCTCCAACCTGGCCTTGGGCACTTCCAGGGATGGAGCAGCCACAGCTTCTCTGGGCACCCTGTGCCAGGGCCTCCCCACCCTCCCAGCCAGGAATTCCTTCCCAATATCCCATCTAAATCCCCTCTCTGTCAGTGTGAAGCCATTCCCCCTTGTCCTGTCATTCCAGGTCCCTGGAAATAATTCCTCTCCACCTTCCTTGTCTGCTCCCTGGAAGGCCACAATTAAGTAATTCCTTAAGTAACTCACTTACAAATCAGGGGTTTTTTTCATCAGAACTCCTTCCTCACTCATTTTTTTTTTAGCCCTGCAGCATCTTTGGCAGTTCCTGCTTCCCTTTAGCCTGGGGAAGTGGATGGGTGATGCTGGGATTGGGAGCTGGTCGCTGGCTCCTCCTGGAAATATTACAACTCATGGAGCAGCCATGGACTGATCACTTGGCCATGGCAAACGAGCTGCCCTCATCAGCATGTTCTGGAGCATATTTAACTTAATAATGTGAGCAGATGGTCATTATATTGATTCATGAAGGAAGGGAGGAAGCTTGGCTGGCTTGGGAATGCCAGGCCTGAGTGCTGAGCATCAGAGTGGGGCAGGAAGGGGAGGGAAAATAAGGCATTTTTGTGCTGTGTAGGGTTTGGTTGTTTTTCTTGATTTTTTTTCTTGGTTTGCTTTTTATTTACAAAGGATCACGGTGGGCAGGAATAAAATCAAAGCAAGTTTAGGTGACTCATCAGGCCTGACCATATGGTCATTTCCCTGGAAATTTAGTGCACAAATAGGATGATGCTGAAGTATTTGCACTACTGATGGTGCTAAAAAAGGGGGATATGGGGAGGCAGTAGCTTGGAGAGTTGTGAAACTCCTCACTCTGCTGTTGTTGTTCAAGATGACAAGTCTTTTGCAGAGAAAAGGTAATATTTAAGCAGTAGTCCTTCAGTAAATTTTTTGCCAGGAACAGCTTTGTTTAAACCTCTCCCCATTTAATAGGATATAACTGGAAATTTAAACCAGAAGCTAATTCCATGAAATATTCAGCGTTAGCTGAACTGGGAAGTTCACAAATCCCCAGCCTGGCTGAGCTCGCAGGAACAGCTTGATTTGCTTATTAATTTTGCAGTTTTCACATGAGAAATGCTGTGTACAGAAGAAAACTCTCTTGAGCAAGAGCTTAATCTCGTGCTTGGGTTCCTGTTTCTCCCAGTTGCTGATTAGCTTTGCTGTCTTATCAGTTTATGTCATAGTATGTGCCTATAAATTGACTTTGCAGGGAAGAGGGAATACGTTTGTCTTCACGGATGCTGCTGTTTCCATGGAGATAAAAGGACCAATGGCCTTTTCTTGGTTTGGACTGTACTACAGTGAGCAGGCAGAGATGGTGCATTCGAAAATGCAACATTTGGTGCTTTGATATTTCAGGCTAAATAGCAAATGAGAAAGCATATTGTTTTTTTTTCTGGGTGATGAAGTTGAATAATAAACCCAGCTTTGGGACTTTTTCGGGCAGCACAAAGCAAGCCCCCCCCAGGAATGTGACAGCAGCGTGGCTGGTTTGTGCTTGCTAAACCTCCTCTCTGGGAAAAACCTTTTGGCTTTGCAAAATATAACCCTGTAGAGCCTTTGGGTTTATCTGATGCAGTGTTTGATGCTGGTTACATCACCAGCTTACTTATCCGTGATGTTCCACCAGGGCTGAGCCTCAATGAGCCTGCAAAAGCTGTGAATGTGATTTTTGGCAATTTTTTTTTCCCTTAAGAAAGAGCTTTTCTACCTCAGATTGCCTGAAAGAAAACCTAACTCCCAAATCCACCCCCCATTCAAGGATGGCTTGCAGAAGGTGTTATTTGTGAGTACCTTTTCCTTCTTCATCTCTCGTCACGTCTCTGATATCTGTGTTGAGGATTCCAGAAGTGGGAGTAGTGATCAGTTTATTGTTTGGTAGGTTCCTTTCCATGAACCATTTTTAGGGTGTTAACCTTTTTTGGCAGAGGAATGGTCTGTGGATTAGAAATGTTTCGCTGATGCTTGTCTTTGTGCATGTGGGTATTTAAAAATGTGATGTAATAAAGTGACTAGTCTGTGTTAAGCAGTGAAAAAAATGAGGAAAACCCTCCACTTTGCATCCAAGAAGCAATGCAGGATGTTAGGAATTCTGTCTAGGATGAGTCAAGAGTCTCTCTTCCATTTTGTTTGAATGCTTTGTCATATTAAAGTGTAATCTGTCTTTTAAACACAGAAATACTAATAGTAGGGTATGCAATGCAGGTTTAAGCAATCAAACATTGAGAAGGCAAAATATTGCTGGGATTTTGCTGTTTTACATAAGCTTGATCAAAACCTAAAGGTGCATTAATTGCTTCTTATTTATTTGAGCAGTTCCTTGAGCATGATAACCTTTAATATCCCCTGGGTTTGATGCTGTGCAGCAGCTCCTGCCTGAGCTACAGAGCTCAGGGAGCTCATCCATGTCCAGTTTGGGGTGGCATTCCCTGGATTTGGCTGGAACCACACAGGTGGTTTAGGGAAAAAACCAGGACCAAAGCAGGCAGGACGTGCTTTGACTTGTCCTCTCCCAATGCAGGGCTTGAAATGGCTTTGCATTCCTGAACCTTGGTGAAGTTCCTTCCCAATAAGGGTTAAATTCCAGTTTTCCCGAGGATCAATTGTTCTCCATTGCTCTATCAGTTATTTTGAGGGTCCTGCTTTGGGTAAATCCTCTCCATGTTCAGCAGCACCATCACACACAGGCACAGTAAATTCACCCATCCAAGAGCAAACTACTCAAACAAAATAATGAGAGAATATTTCAACCTGCCCTCGAGTTTTCTGACCCTTTTGTGTTATGCTGAGGGTTAAGTTGAAATGTTTCCAAACCAAAATCAACTTGGAACCTTCGGGAGGAAGTTGAAATAGGCAAAGTAAACTTGGCAAACAGGTTGCAGCCCTGCAAGGTATGAATTTAAAATAATGCTGGGTCTTTATACATGGGAGAATAGTTCTGTTTGTGTCAGACTCCATTTTAATTTGGGGTCTGGGATTTGGGGATTCTGTCACTCTCAGCAGGGGATGGAATTTCCTGTGGTGCTTATGGTGTGATGTGAAGGGATATTTAATCCCCGTGTGTTGCTTTCTTTAACAGGAAGGTTGAAATGTTATTTATAGAACCATCTTGGGCACTATTTTCCTCTTTTCCTGCTTAAACATTTGGTATCTTGTACCTATCTCAGCACTTTGCTGTAAAAACAAGCCATGGACTCTGATTTCTCCTATAATTCTGTATTTTAACTCCTATTTGAGAGAGTTGATGCTGGTTGTTGAAAAGAGGCAAATGTAAACTGGGAGGGTTTTTAAGAACTAACTCTTAAGAACACATATAGAGAAAAACCCTTCATGTTCTTTAAAATTAATGTGTTCTGAGGACTGAAAATGTGTGTTAAACACTTAACTGCACCAGTTCTTCAATGCATGAGTAAGTTTGGAGATGAAAACTTAAATATAATAAATCTGCCAATGTTCTTCTGAAGACTTTAACCACTGAAAGCCTCTTTTTTTAAGATCCAAATATCTTTTTGCATCTTCAAAATGTAAAAAGGTGGATTGTTGCTGTTCTAAGAAAGCTGAATAACAATGTCACACTACTGGGATTAGTGAAAGCGTTTTTTCAGCTGCTGCACTGAATAGAACATATGTCACTGAACCTTTGTTTTTAGTAACAGGATTTGCCTTCTGTAAATCTCTCACACTATATCTGGGTAATTTCATTCTTTGTGCTTTGCTATTTTCCCTCTTTCATCAGCTGCAAATCCAATATGTACCCTCAGATTTGGGTTTGCTCTGGTTATTGCTGTGTGACATTAGAAATGTGGCTGGGTTTTTAATAAGAGTTGTAGTTTCTTGAGAAATTCAATGATGTGGGAAATAAGAAAAGATGGTTTGGAGTTCATCTAAAAGCTGTTTTCTTTCTGTCATATGCAGCTTCATTTCTCTTTGCTCTTCATTTCTGTTTTTGGTCTGTGTGGGGGTTTTTTTCCCCTACAGATCTTGAAAGTGCTCAGTAAGCACAACTTCATCTTCTACAAGTGCATCTTATGCAGCCTGGAAATTATTGTACATGTCCCTTTCTCACTGAAGGATTTGTAGTCAGACTTAATCAAAAGGGAAAGAAATGGTTCTGATTATAAGCATCTACATATTAATAGCCTTAATTAAATTCACCCTCGTTAGAGGATGAGGATCCCTCCAAACTCTGCAAGGACACCAAAAACTCCCTGTTGCCTGTTTGTGTAGGCTGTTATTGCATTTTCCTGAAACCAAAAAAAGTTTCTAATCATTATTTATCCCTCTCCCTAATGTTAATAAGCATTGTGTTCCAGGATGGGACAAAATAACAGCTGCTCCTTGGTTAAAATGCTGTGACTGCACTGGTTTCATTCTCCCAAGAGATGATAATTATTTTCAGGCCCTTTTGATGGAGGAGAGGTCAGTGAGAGTGTGTCTAATCATTCCATTGAAAAATCCAGCTGTGGGCACTTGAGCTGGGAATGCACAAAGGGGAGTATTATTCCCAACAAGAACTCCCAGTCTGCATTTATACTGCAACGTGTACAAATGCTGATATTTAATCCTCTTGATAAGAACCAAATTTTATGTGTTCTAGAGCAAAATTCAGAGGTCTGTGCTCCAGCCTGCAAGTGCTGGTTGGTTGGAACTGCAAGTTTGGTGTCCACTGAAAATATCTTTTATTGATGTTGAGAAAAAACTGTGTTCTGTAATGGTTTTAAGTAGGATGTGACTATTGCATGGAAAGGGAGAGATGGAATTAGGGAGATGCCACCATAGCAATCTACAATATATTGTGGGTTTTTATGAGCTTTGTACAAAGAGCCATCTCATATCAAGGAAATCACAGGAATAAAGGTATGATTGGAGTCTCTGAGCTCTGCCAAGAACATGAGACCTGCAAGGTTTTACATATGCAACCATAAAAGCAATAACAGCCTTTAATTTTGTACAGGTCACGTGGAAAAAAGAGTATCCAGGAATTACTGTCATTAATAATAACACTGTGAAAAACCAGTGTTTTCTGGGAGCCACCACAGAGCCTCTCCCTGATGCAGACAGTGTAAAAATAGGATTAAACAGGGGAAAAAAGGGGGTTCAGTGCTACTTCAAAAGGTAAAATCTTACTGCCCTGTGTATTTTGGGTGAAGATCTGAGGAGTGAATGTCAGAAGAGTAGGAATTTGTCCTTGTGAGTGTGGGTGGGTCATCTGCTAAATCACTTTGTAGTGGACATGTCCAGTGTGCACTGGGAGGAGATGGTCTGAGTGCCATATAGAGCTTTCCAAAAAGCAACTTGTCCTATGGGCTCAGTGTGTTGGTTCTGAAAGCCTTTCTAACACATTAATAAACATGTTAATTAGCAAACATTTAGCTGGAGTTGATATGACTGTGTATTATTAGGACTTTTCCTGTTCATCACCTATTTGGAGATCCATCTGATTGTATTTCAAATTTTGTTCCTCATGAAAGAAATGGTTACATTTATTAAACAACAACAGGACAGGCTTTACTAACTTTTAACTGGAGTTTTTTCTGATCTCAACCATCACTCTGGACCGACACAAGACAGAAAACTTCAACTTTTCAAATAATATTGTTGTTCATCAGGATAAAATACTGAGAAATACAAGTATTGCTTTAAGTAGCTTGTGGGCATGAATCCAATCAAACCATTCTTAGCCACCTCAGGTGACACTGGAGTGAATGGACTTAAATAGGGGATGAACTTACCTGCCCCTTGTGCTAATTGTAGAAAGGAGAGGTACCAACTGTCCAGGGCTGTGCTGGGATTATTGGGATTCTTTGGAACTCATGGAAAAATGCAAGCTGCTTCCAAAATTTCTGTGGGATGGACAGTGGCCCAGGAGCAGGTACCAGCTGAGGGGACTCTGGAAAAGCAGAGTTAAGCCAAAAGTAATTCCAGTTTAACAGCCTCCTGTTCTCCTCTCCCAAGCTGTTTAAAAACCAATATTGAGAAAATTGCCTGCTGAGTTTGGGAGGCTTGTTGGGAATTGTAAGAGGAAATGGGGGAAAAAAAAAATACAGTTGTGGCTTTATGTGATGATCAGGAATTGATTTCTTTTTATTTGGGCATCTGAGCAAGACTCCAGAACTGAAGGATTAAAAAGAATGGTCTTTTTTTTGCTGATGGACAGGGAAGTGCTGTTAAAATGAGTGGTTTGTCATGGAAAACCTGATGGTATTTATACAGAAATGAGAGGACCAGTTACACCTACTTTGGGTCTGGATTTTTGCTGTCTGTTGGTATCTGAGGGGGGTGTGATATCAGAATTTGGGGTTAGATTTGGTTCTGGGTTTACTGTTCTAGTCTGTTCTCACAAGAACTTCCTTTAAGAATTCACAAGTAGTTGCCTGTCCATGAACACTTGGGAAGAACTGGAAGGAACTTGGCCTGGAAGTGGGGAATTGCCAAACTTCCATGGCCACTGGGATGTTGCACTAATGGTTCAGAAACTGAAATTACAGCAGAACCATTCATGAGTTCAATCATTTGTCTTGTCTTGGTGCTGAAGTGCCTGTGCTCTATTTATAATCTTAAATCTTCTTTTGAAGAACATCCACTAGAGATGTAGAAACTGAATTTAATAGGGCCAAGTATCTTTGAGACTGGGAATGGGGTAACTGCTTCTCCTACAAATTATTTAAGTGTATTTCTTCTGACGGTGTTAAAAATTAGTAAATCCCCTTCTTTTAGGTGTTAAAAATTAGTAAATTAATTCTAGTTTGAATACAAATTTGTGTTGAAGGCTGAGTGCAAAACCTAACTATAAAGTTTAAAAAGAATTAAAAAATAAAACCAAGCGACCAAACCAAAAAATAAATTATTGGAATCTTGAACTTTTTCTGGCAGGTTCCAGAGCAGTAAATGAATACAAGTATTAGCAGGTGATTGAAGGCACAAAAGGCCACATATGAATCTTAAATTGTGACAGCAAATTTAGCTGATTTCTTTGGATAAAATTAGGGCTGTGAAGTGTGAGCCTCGTTGTTTGTCAGGTTGATGGGGCATCAATCAGACTGGGAGCACTTGAGCTCCTAATGCCAGTCCTGTGGGATAGGTGAGTACAAACCTTAACCAGGATGCCAGGGAGAACTTCCTGCTTTATTCAGCTTGGTTTGGGTCCTGGGAAAGTCAGAGCAGGACAGATTTAGGGAGCCTCGAGGGCAGAGTGTCTTTGGAAGAGCTGGGAGCAAACTCTGTTCAAAAAGCTTCCTGGAGCAGAACTGAGTCCAGAGAGATTCTTTCATACGTTCACTGGTTTGTCCTCTGAAGAAAGAGAGGTTTGTATGGAAAAATCGAGTGGTGGGAAGGAAATCTGGGCCACTCTCCTACTAATTTCCTCCTTTGGCTTCCACTGGAAAAAAGTAGGTATCACAAGGCAGAGATTTCTCTGGTGTGAAGTTTCCCTGCCCTGTGTGAGGCTCGTGCTGTGCACATTTACAATGTTCTGCCCCAGCTCTGGATTGTGTGGAGGAATCTGTGTGGATTTGGTGTGTTCTTCCTGTCAGAAAATCCAGCTTTTTGCGTGTTCTGGCTGCTTTTATTGTGGTCCCTCGATGCTTTCAGGACCATCTTTGTCCATCTTTCCTTTGAATTGTTCTGGTCACCTTTCCCACTGGTTTGAAGGTGCCCCACGAGGGAATGTCCACAATGCTGAACTGTGTTGCTGTTTCCAAAAGTACTTTACAGGAGTTCCCATCAGTTTCTGTCTTTAAACAGAAAACCCAACTCATCCAGGCCGTGCAGTTGCTGACACACTGTTGGCAAGAGAAATCAGAACAGGCTGACCTTGTCTTTTTTTTTTTCCAAAGGATTAGTAACTGACTCCTTCCTGAACAATCCTGGCTTCTTTTTGCTTAACCACTCTGTTTGATCTCATAAGAAAGTGACCTCACAGGATTCACTTTAAGCCTCAGGGATGCAGAAGAATCAAAATCAATCCTCTGGAGCCTCTGTCAGGACACCAAGAGAAAGATGAGGGGGGGGGAAAGTGCATTTATGTGCACGTACACACATCCTCTGTTGACAGGTTGGATGCTTCCAAGTTAAAATGAGGATTTTCAATTTTCAATTGACTGGCTAGTCTTTCCATAGGTCCCCACTCAAAGAGCAAGGAGATATTGATGATTTTTTTATGATTTCCTAGAAGAATGCTGTGTCCTAAGAAATTTGATTGGGTGGATTTATCTGGGCTAAACCTTGTTTAATGTTTCCTGGCACAAACCAGAAATGCAGAGACATGTGCTGTGTGTTGCTTAAAGATTTCCTGAGCTTTCCTTGTCTTGTTTTGCAGCTCTTATTTCCAATCCAACAATACAAACCTGATGATCTGGGGTGCAGAATGTCAGTGTTGTAAAGCTTCTTTTTAGTTTTTTCCACGCTTTGAACAAATGACAGCTATTAAACTGGTATTGCACAGTTCGGAATATTGGTTAAAACGTGGGTGAAACTTGGATTCTTTCCCATTTCCAAGTGCTGTATTGCAATATGTCTGTAATTGCTGGGCTTAAAGCTTGTGTCCATGTCCATTGCATTGTCCCTCCTCATGTCAGAGCACTGTGTAATTCCATTAACAGAGGAACAGCTTGACTGGTGCAGAGTAAGTGCAAGTCTGAAGCTTCATTTCCATAGGAATTCCAACTATGGGCCATTCACTTAAGAGTTGGATGCTGGTGGGTCCCTTCCAACTCAGAATATTCTGCCATTCTGCGTGGAGCTTTTGCCTTTGTTCTGCATGGCAAAGCAAAAACTAAGTCTTCAATTGGCATTTTCAATTAATCTTGCAACAAAACTTCATTGGGCCAGTTCATCACCGTCACCTCGATGTGTGTAATTAAAACATGGCACTATTTCCCTCTCTTTCCTGGGAGTCACAATTGACAGCTGTACATCAAATTCCATCCAACCTTCCCATGAGTTTCCAATATACCTCTTAGCACCTGCTTTTCCCTCCAAAGCCCCTTTCTAAACACTTGGTGGTTTGACTTTGTGTTTTTCCTTGTGTCGTAGGTCTTTAAATACTCTGCACCAGTTTTGCTGTCCAGCTCCATTGTACCATTCCCAGCTAGCTGTCCCTGCCACACACTCAGAGTACAGGTAAGAGTAGACATGGACCACCCACTTCTGATTTTTGGAAGAGAGAATTAATGTTACCATTTGACATGAGACAAGGAATAGCAATTTAAGCTTGAAAATTTAAAAAAAAAAAAAAATTTGGAAAAAAAAATCCAATCTTGTAGATAGAATTCTCACTGTAGTGAATCCTTCAGTCTGGAATTATGCAGTAAAATGAGTGTCATGTGTTGTAAGAGGCACATCCCCTGGATTAGGAAAGGTAGGGAATAGCTAGTTGTAGGTTTAGTGCTCACAGAACAAATATATAGAAATATTGATAGAATTTATGCAGGATATTGATGTCGTTCTGAGCAACACTCTTTTTTAACCCCTGAATATTCCATGCCATGAGTTGTGGCACTCTGAGGGTTAAAGGCATGAACCTGCCCAGAGCTCAGCACTGCCCTTTGATTTGAATGAAATAAGGGCTTTTTAAACACCTGATACCAAACAGAGTCTGCCCTGAATATATCAAAAATATGTATTTTTCAGCTCATAATGCTTCTTTTAACATAGATGCCTTTACTATGTGTTCTCTTTGATCAAATGTGGAGAGCAGCAATTACACCTCGTAGTACAATTCCTTGGCAGTGCCAGTGTTTATTTTAACACCCCACAGAAGCATCAAAGGGCAGCTAATCTAAGGAATTAGAAATGTGAAAACTGGGAACAAATTGTGCATGCCATGAAAAATACTGTCTTTAATTTTTACTTTTACTATTAGTGATTAACTTAGTGATAATTGCCAGCTCATGAATAATATTAATATCAAAATATTGGAAGCCTGGTGCTGAAAATTCAAATCAGTTTGCACTGGTAATAAGGAAAGACAAAAACAAACAATGAATCCTAAATCTGTAAATGCATAAACATATTTCTGGGTTGAATATTTCATCCTTTAGTTATCTCTACCCATGCATGCTTGGATTCATCCTGGTGTTTTATGTTGCAGCATCTGTTTGTGTGTTTGTTTTTTTCCTCCAATCAGAGCTCATGGTTTATTTGGTGGTAGTGAATCCACAGTTGAGTTGGAAGACAATTTAATATTCCCTTAATGAGGAGCAGGGCCTGAACACTATTAGATTCCCACTTGCTTTTAATGAGGCTTTTAGTTTTTCTTTGTCTTATAGTGCTTTAATTTTAAGGATCTTTCTACAGGGATGTTGATGGGAAAACCAGCTGTTCCTTGAATGTCTCCATATCCTCCTCCACATAGATTATTATTTTTATCAGTAATATTTCTTCTGGAATTGAAGCTTATGGCAGCATAACTTTGTGCTGAAAAAATTCTAAATTTCTCTAGGTTTTTTTTTTCTTTCTGTCTTTGTGCAGTGAAAACACCAATGCCCTGAGTGTGGCTGGATGTGTAAAGTACTTGCAATTTTTAGAGTGCCCAAAAAGATGCCATAAGATCTTCAGCTGCTGTTTCAGGATTGGGATGTGGGAAGGAATTCACTGTTGGCTTTGTTTGCTCTCAGGGAAGTTTAGGCTCAGGAGGGACCTTCAGAATTTCTCCAACTCCCTGATAGGAGGGTGAACCCCTGGGTCAGTCCCAGGGAACAAGGGGCAGGATGAGAGGAAACAGCCTCATATTGCAGGGGAGGTTTAGGTTGGATATTAGGGAAAATTCCTTCATGGAAAGGATCGTTCAGCACAGGGCAGTGGTGGAGTCACCATGGATTTAAAAGCCGTGTGGATGTGGCACTTGGGGACATCAGTGGTGGCCTTGGCAGTGCTGGGACTCAGTGATCTCAGAGAGCCTTCCCAACCCTAATAAATGTGAGATTCTGTGATTCCCTCCTTCTGCCACCCCCTGTGAAAGCTCCTTTTTGAAGGACATCAGGATCCTGGAGCAAGGGCAGAGTTCCTGCCAAGGGAGGAGAGCTCAGGGAACAGGGGCTGGAAAAGAGAAGGCCCAGGGTTGATGCTGTCTGTCCTTGTCTTCACAGGACAAGGGACAGTGGCTTCACAGGGTTAAATGGGATATTGGGAAGGAATTCCTGGCTGAGAGGGTGGGGAGGCCCTGGCGCAGGGTGCCCAGAGAAGCTGTGGCTGCCCCTGGATCCCTGGAAGGGTCCAAGGCCAGGCTGAACAGGGCTTGGGGCAACCTGGGATAGTGGGAGGTGTCCCTGTCCATGGCAGGGTGGGATGGGATGAGCTTTAAGGTCCTTCCAACCCAAACCATTCTGGGATTCTGTGAACAGGAGAATGTGGAAAATGTGCAGCCAGTCTCTGCCAGGAGAGGATGGGACAAGAGGCAACCAAACCAGATTGCAGTAAGGAAAATTCCAGTGAGATACAAGGCAGGGAGAGAAGGGAATTAACCTTGATCCTGGTCAAACAGTGGAACAGAGGCCAGGAGGGGAGGTGGTACCTCTGTCCAGCAATGCTCAGTTCAGCTGGGCACAGCTTGAGCAATTTGCTGCAGTTAGTCCTGCTTTGAGCAGGGACTGGACTGTGGATACCTCCACAAGTCCCTTCTAACACAGGTTATCCATCACCCTGAAACATTCTCTTCCTTGGGAAGAAAAAAAGAGCTGCAAGTTCATCCTACAGAATTTAATTCCAAATTATACAGCAATGGTAATGCCATCCCAGGTATTATCCTGCTCACTAATGTGGTGGTGTATTAAAGCCAGGCTTTACAGTCTTTCTCATGGCAGGAATTTGTTTGGTTTATCTTTATTTTAAATTTCTGAAGCTGTTGCATCCAAACTGACATCCCTACACCTGGAATCTCATGCACCTGGTTTTGCACAGGACCTGGATTTGGGGATCCTGTTGCTGTGAATGAAAATGAGCTCCCAGAGCACTAACAAGATTGGGCTTTGCATTTCCACATACACTTAATAGTATTAAATTTAGCTTTTAGTCTTCTCATTTATCAATCTATAAATAGAAAGCATTAGAAACAAAACCAACAGACGTGGCTGCTTTGGTCGAGCTTCAGTTTTGAGGCTTTATTTAGAAAATACACAGAGGGATTAATTTTGTAGCCCAGAATTAAAAATTAAATTTGCTCTGAAAGAAGCAATTAATGAATGCACTACAGTGAAATCTGGAGCATCTCTGATTTGCTGTTATCTAATTGCTGGATGTTTTATTCACTCCAGCAGTTTTATTTCTAGTCGAGACGATTTTTGGCATCTGTTTTGAATTGTTAATAGGGAAATAATGCATTTTTAATAACTGCAGCTATTGCAGTAATCCCTTGCTTGCTCATTTGACAACGTTCAAAACAGACAGAAATAATACAAGTTATCTTGCAGTCTCTTATTACAAGAAAAGTCCTGGGAAGCCTGAGCATACTTCCAGCCAGATATTTGTCTGGGTTCCAGTTAGCCCATATGCCTCCTCTGCTTGCTCTTTTTGGTTTGTTTTTGGTTGGAAATTACAAAATAGACCAGTAATATCTGTAATTTGGCTTCTTTGACTCCCTTTCCTTTTCTGCCTCCCCAAGAAGAGCCTTAAAACCAATGTTCTCTGGTTTAAAGCTGCAAATTCCATGAGCTGCTCTGGATTTGTTCAGGATCATTTGAATACAGAGTTTGTCTGGTGTGAAGGGCGAAGTGAAGGAAATGTTGGAACACCCTGGAGAAGCTTCCAAAAGTAGAAATCCATGTAGTGCTGCAGTTGAGTTGCTGAGCCTCTTGCTTGATCCAGCCTTCAGTGTCATCCCAGTGGCCTCACAGCTGGAATGTGAGCAAAGCCAAGCCTGGAATAGAATGGCATCCAGAGATTGGGGATTTAATCACCTCTGCTTCTGGTTTGAAGGGCAGGCTGTTCTAAACACATGGGTTTCATGGGATATTGGGAAGGAATTCCTGGCTGGGAGGGTGGGAGGCCCTGGCACAGGGTGCCCAGAGAAGCTGTGGCTGCCCCATCCCTGGGAGTGTCCAAGGCCAGGTTGGAGCCACCTGGGATAGTGAGAGGTGTCCCTGCCCATGGCAGGGGTGGGATGGGATGAGCTTTGAGTTCCCTTCTGTGGTTTTAGACACATTTTAACAACCTTCAGTCCCAGTTCAGCCCATGTGTGCAGGGAGAAGGTCCCTCGCACCAACACACACTTTGTCACCTGCGGTGTCACCCGAACCAGTTCCTCAGCTCTCACACCCTGCTGAGAGTGCAGGGCTCAGTTCCAGCCTGAGAACAGTTCAACCCACCCTTGGAGATGGTCCCTGCTCTGCTGAAATGAGGGAGGTGGGTTTTGTTGGGTTGGTTTTAATGCCCTGCAGCCCTAACGCTGCTGTGGGGTGTTGGTGTGGTGGCTGTTCCAGCAGCAATCCACACAGCAAGATTTCAGGGAGGAAAGTGCCTGAGGATACACAGTCTCCCTCATATTTATATTCTGGGTATGGATCTGGAACAGGCTGACAAATGCAACTCCAACAGATTTGCTTACCACTGATGTCTGAGCATCTTTTCATGTGATGTGTTTATCCATAACTACGATTTCCTTGTTCTGATTTGCATGAAGTGTTGGCTGTCACTCATTCCTTTCTCCATCTGCTTTACCTTCCATCCTTCTAATCTCAAATTAGATGCCCTTATCATGTCCAAAGACCATTTTTAAAATCGTGAAGCTAGAGATTTTTCTTTTCTTTTTTTTTTTCCCCAGTGATACCTGTGAAAACAAAATGCTAATGCAAAGGATGTTATAGTACCAAAGAAATCCCATCATTTTCTTGCAGTCTCTGCCTGCTTAATGTTTAATCAGCACCTCTGGGAGGTAAAACCATCATTCTGAAAATACTCTACTTGTGTGAAATTTTAATGTGGGATCTTTGTTTCACCAGGTAATGTTGGCTTATGTGCAACAAACCACTGTATGGACAATGATAGAAGGATTGATTGTGCTATTTCTTTTTGTCTGAGCCCCTGGTAGGCACTGGAGCTGTTTTGCCACCATAACTGGTTAACTCAGAGGCTTATCCTACAATGATCCCAAGCTGACAGATGCTTCTATCTTGTATTAGAGTGGTTTGGTTTTCCTTAAAGCTTCCCCAGAGCACAGTGGGAATTCTTGCACATTAGGCACAGCCAGGGAAAACTTTTTGCTTCGATTCCTGAAATGAAAAAAACATCTCTTTACAGATAAATGGAGTATTTTGAAACCCTCAGTTTAGGTTTTCCCACTGCTGGGCACTGCACTCTTCCTCAGACTTA
>WEIV01023974.1:264831-279681 GCA_013390005.1 Calyptomena viridis
TAAATAATATAATTATTAATATAATTGTACCTATACATAATATATATTTTTTATATAATAATTTGTGCCTGAGGAAGCTCCTTCCATGAGCGGGTGCCAGGGAATGGCAGTGTCATGGAAATGAAGCAGCACTGAAATAACATTTGAGGTCCCTGGCAAGAGATGGGGACTTGGATGCTCTCAAGTCACAGCCTGAAAAGGCTGAGTCCCCTCTGAAACCCCCCACCCCCAGCTTTGCAAGGGGGACATTCCCATCCTGGAATATTCGTTTGCCAAAGGGACCGTTTTGAAGTGCAGCACTGAGTCCTTTTTCACCTCTGTCACTGAAATGGAACAGGAACTTCCCGAAAATCTAATCCTAAATATACATATTCCAGCATCTGTGGATGCTCGTGTTATCTTTGCGTTGTTACCGGGATTGTGGGTGAGTGGTGGTGGAATTTGGGGGATTTTTGCTGTTTGGCTGTTTGCTGGTGCGGTTGCTAGAGGGAGCTCCAATGCTGCCTGAACCAAAGCGCTCCCGGTAAATCACTCCTTACAAACAGCGTTTAATCCATGGAGCTGCAGAAGAAACTTGGCACTCTATGAACACTGGATACGGGATATATATGGATATATATTCCAGCATGTCCTACAGTCAATATTGGTATATATTTTATGATTAATATCCTTAATGTTGTTTATAATTTTTAGAATTATTATCCATTTCCTTGTGCACTTTGCTCTGCCTCCACCTTCCTTGACCTGCAATGCAGCACGTGTTCCAGGGAAGTGTGTGTTTAACAATCCATGAAAACCACAAGGAATGTTTTACATCCCACTGTCTGATGGTTGTCTAGGAAGGAACAAGAGAACAAGACAAACAGCAACACCTCTCCCAGGCTCCAGCAGGTTTTGACAAGAAGCTGATCCATCAGTGACGTCTAGTAGGTTTTCAAATAAAGATAATTACTATTTTTAAAAGGCATGAAGCCGTGGTTGTGTGAATTGCAATACTGAGAGATCTTCTGCTGTCAAAGCAGCAGAAATTCTAGTTTTAGTGTTCTACCTCTACTGAAGTGATTTAGAATATTTGCTTTCTGAGCCTGTTCTCTTATTTTTCATGGTTTGGTTTAGTGGGCAGGGGATGTTCAGTCAAAAGTTGGATTTACTGATCTGGGAGGTCTTTTCCTACTTGTGATTCTGGGCTGGTGGGTCTCATTTTTTGTGTGAACTCCCCCAAGTGCAGCTGCCCAGGGCAGGGTGGGACCTGCCAGGGGCACAGGCAGAGCCCAGAGGGACCGAGGGAAGGGTTTATCCCCTTCCCTGCCCTGCTGCTCCGGGAAGGACACGCTGGCAGAGGGAGAAGGGGATGAACAGCAGCTCGTAGCTCCTCGCTGGGATCAGGGATCTCGTCCTGATGAGCCGCCAAAAACAGGGAGATAAAGAGAGGCTGAACTTCCCCCAGCTCATCCTCGAGGAGAAATGGCATTAGTGAGTTCAGGGAGAGGTTTGTGGCTGTCTCTGGGTGCAGCCCAGCCCGCTGCTCTGGGCTACTGCCTCACCTTTTGTGGCTCAGCCCTGCTGCCATCAGCGCCCTCCCTGCAACCGGGACATCCACAGAGACTTGGGGACCTTCCTGGGGATGGGGGGACTCTCAGAGCCACTGGTTTTACAACAGAATGTTACAGGGCCAGCAGGGAAGGGGAGCTGTGCAGCCAACAGGATGAAATACAGAATGGAAGGGACCTTAAAAATGTTCCAGTGCCGCCCCTGCCATGGGCTGGGACACCTTCCACTATCCCAGGTTGCTCCAAGCCCATCCAAAATGTTCTGGTTTGCTCATGGAGCTTCTGTGAAATACAGGTGGGACTTTCAGAGACCTTGGTGGCCCCTTCTTTGTGCCCAACCAGCATTAATGGTCACATCTGTAACGTGCATTTCTGTTTAAATTAGCCCTTTAAAGTCAGGGAGGAGATCTGAGAGAATCTGAAAATAATTATCTGTATTTGCTAAACAAGCTGGGCAGCTGAAAGGTCAAATAACCCAAGGGCATTTCTTTGATTTATGTTTATTTTCCACATTCAAGTGAAAATTTGTACACAATTTAATGAAAAATATGTCCCTTTCTAATTTCCGGTGTTTTAGAGGAGTCTTTTTTGTTCCATACCCATTCAAATATTTCCTTTTTTTTTCTTTCCATATTATTTATATGCTCTCTGGCTTTTGGTGATCTTTGGCTGATGCATTCATAGAACAAATGCATAAAATCAACCCAATTTATGACCCGTTAATGTAAACATTTTTTCCAAAAGAAATTATGCCACATTTCATTCATGTCCAATTTTTTTTTCCAAGCCAATCACTGGAGCGTTGCACACCTGAAAATGAGATAGTATTGAAATCCATCTTGCTCCCTCCAATTAAATTCATCTTTATGGAGAATTCAATTAGTTGTAATTGCTATTTTGTGACAAGATTTTGCCACGGGCTGGTGTAGCAACATAATTAATCTCCATCAGGAAATGTTACTTAAATAATTTTCCTTTGTCAGCCTACAAGGAGTGTTATTAATCAGGTGATGTGTCTCCAACATTGGGAAGCACAGGCACATCTCCCACCCCTCCAACTCTTGAATGCAGCAGATATTTTCAGCATGGAATTGAGGTGCTCTTCCAAAGCCCACCAGGACTCATCTTCTGCTTTATAACCAGATTTTATTAGTGAAGGGTCTTTTAAAATCGTTTTTCTTTTTCATTTTGAGGAACTCAGTGAAAATACATTTAATTTTATGCTGTCAATCCATACTGGATTCCAAGGGAGACACCAACAGTTCCTTCAGTGCTTCAAGACAGGAAAATAACCAGTGAAAATGCAAGGAAAGAGCCACTGCTTTTAAAAGTAAAACTGGAAAAAACCCTGAGTAATAGGCACTGTCAACTCATCTGATGTTTTTCATCAAAGATTGAAGGATGATCAAAGAGCCAGGAGGGGAGGCAGAGGTTCAGGTGGAGCAGCAGGAAACCTGTCCCCTTATTCCTGCTGAGGCCAAATGAGTTCTGAGCTGTGCTTTCATGTTTCATTAGTCTCAGCCACAGCACTCAATCCACCTGCAGGAAGCTTAGCCAGGAGTGGGAACATTTGGGAGAGAGTTTTGGTTAGTTTTTGTTATTCTCCATCTGTCAAAACCTGGAGAGGCAAAATGTGGAGCTGTGGAGGCTCAAACTGGGAATGAAGTGGTGCCTCCTCAGCCAGATGTGCAAGTTTCTGCCTGGTGTTTCTTCCACCTGAATCTCTGGAATGGAGAATTTAAATAATGGAATGGTCTGTGAGTAAAATTGAAGGACGGGGAGGACTCATTTGAAGCTTTCTTTGACATTTTCCTCCCGTGTTCTTTGTGTTTTGAGGGCTTTTCCAAACAATTTCAGTATTGTGTGTGTGTTTATATGCATAGACACACATGTACTGCAGTTTCCAGATGGGATTTGGTTGTTCTCCAAACACATCCAGAGGGCAGTCAGAAGCCTTGGCCCTCTCAAATGCACTTAGGACTGCATATTCTGATTTTTGGGGGTTCATTGAAGCTGTGCTAATCCCCATGGGTAAAAAGACACCCTGAAAATGCTTTATTGTAAATCCTGTTTGGAGCTTAGGATGGATATGGGAATCACTTGTGAACTCTGAATTTATGTAAAGCACGTGGTCATCTTACTGTGGTTTCAACTGGCTTCTTTTGCTATGAAAAATCAGGGGGGAGTTAAACTTATTATTGCAGTAAATTGATAAAAGCAAACTGCTGAAAACTCCTGGTTCCTTTCTGTTGAGGAGGTTGCTGTGCAGTTGCCCATCCTGCTCCCAGCACACACACCACTAACCCCACTTTTTATTGTAGTGTCAGACCTGCTGATGTAGCTCCAGTTGGGTTTGTGTTCAGATTCTGTGCTGGTTTGCTAATTGCATGTTATTTAACTTAGGTTTGTAAGCCTTTGCTTCCAGACAACAATGATGCTTTTAAAACAGTCTAACCCTGGTTTCAGTCAGTAGGTCTGAGCCTACAGATGAGTAGGATCACTGAAATATTGCATGTGCAGTGATGAAAAGGTTGTTTTCTGTGTTTAAAAGAAGCATCATAACCCCTGACTGACTGGTACAGTGCACTAGAATTTAAATCATTGAATCTGCTTATCCAAAATATCTCTGTCAGTTTTCCTTTTCAGAAATGATGGGATTAAGGGGAATAGATGCAGATTCAGATGACTGAATAATAGGGAAGCAGCAGATGGATTGTAGGTCTTTGAATCCACTTAACCTTGTGTGTTATCCATGTATTTCCTGGGAAACAAAAGGGGGATGTTCATTGATCCATAGCACCTTGTAATCTGCTGCTCCTGTGAAATGCTGGCTGATGACAGCAAAATACCACCAACATGCAGGGAAATAATCATGGACTGCAAGTGGATGGATTGGAATAGGCTGGAAGTCAGATGAATTCTGGAATTGTAGTGCTGATGGTTCTGGAAAGCTACAGGAACTAATGGCTTTGTCATGGGATGTGATAAATGAGCTCTGGGAGGGCAGGTTCCTGCTGCCCCTGGATCTGTGCAGGGAATAAAGCTCCTCTTCCAGCCCCTGGATCTGTGCAGGGAGTAAATCTCCTCTTCCAGCCCCTGGATCTATGCAGGGAATAAGGCTCCTCTTCCAGTCCCTGGATCTGTGCAGGGAGTAAATCTCCTCTTCCAGCCCCTGGATCTGTGCAAGGGAATAAGGCTCCTCTTCCTGCCCCTGGATCTGTGCAGGGAGTAAAGCTTCTCTTCCAGCCCCTGGATCTGTGCAGGGAGTAAAGCTCCTCTTCCTGCCCCTGGATCTGTGCAGGGAATAAAGCTCCTCTTCCAGCCCCTGGTTTTCCAGCCCCTGTGAGCACTGAGAGGATGCAGATTGCAGCATATGGAAATGCATGGAAGTGTCTCAGCATTCCCTCTGAACTGGGGATGTAAGGGCTGCTGGTGGGAAGGTGAGAAACAAACCTGGAGCCTAAACACCAACAGGAAAAGTGTCCCTGAGCCACTCCTGAGGTGCAGTCTGTGCCAGCAGGTCTGTCAGAGTTGCTCTTAAATACGCATGGAGCAGATAAACCCAGCAGAAATAGTCTCAGTTTTAAGCTAAGAAGTCATAAATCTCTGCTTTTATAATGGGGCCAGTTTGATGTGTGCTCATTTTTTTATTCAGGTTTTTCCATCCCTTGCCCAGAGCTGGTTTAGGAGGACAGTGGTAACACCAGAGCTTGCAAAAGGACACATGATACTCAAAGATGGTTTAAATGACACATTTATCTTAGCTTTGTCCCTCTGTGTGTCCTGGGGGTGCTGGGCTGGGCTGGCAGGGCTGGATTTTGCCTGCACTGGGGGTGAGCAGGCACACAGAAAACAGCAGTCAGCCTGACTGGGTCACAAGCAGTGCTGAATTCCCAGTAATCCAGGAACCTCACACATCATGTCAAAGTGTTCTCTCATATATGGCTCTCACTTTCTTTGCAGATGACACATAAAAAAAAACAAAGAAGGAAAGGTGATGCTGCTGGGCAGGGGCACAAATGAGAACTTTAGTGGAGGGTTTGTCCAACCACGTTGTTGAACAAGACATTTCCAAACACTTCAGTTCTCAGATTACATCAGCAGGCTGGACCTTGGCCTCACAGGGGATTAAACATAGATCTGGAAGCTTTAATGTCTCCAAAATGAGTTATATACAATTGGCTGCTGCTGTCACAACGTGCTTTCTCTCCCTTCTTTGGAAAACCTCAATTCCCACGTGGCATGTACGGCTTGGGTTTGTTTTCATGGCTCTAAGTTTGAGCTGCAAATAGAAGTGAGGCTTGTTAATAAACATCTGATCTTTGTGTAACTCTGGGAATAAGTGTAATTTAAATGATGGGTTTTACTTCTAACCAAGCCAAAACCACATCACTGCAGTATTTTAATATGAAATCAGTTCCTCTGGCAAGATAACACCTTGAAAACAAAGCTGATTAGATGTTCAGCAGATAATAAATTCTAAACTGCTCATTGCCATGGGGGTAGGGCCCTGATAAAGATATTTTTGCTCAGAGTTCAGGGCTGGGGGACTTGCAGCTCCTTTGGAAAACAACCCTTAAACAGCAGGGCCATTAACTTTTAGTGTCACTGCTGGGGTTGATGTAGCTGGTGGAGGTTTTATAAAATGAATTGTTCAAGTAACATTTTTACTACAAACCAGAAATCAGATTATTGCTTGAGAAGGAAACTTTTCCAAGTCCCCTCGTTGTTACTCCTGCAGGCTGCTCTAGGAACACAGGAACAGACTGGGGTTTATTTAATATAAATCTGTTGTCTCTGCACAGAAATTCGATTTTACTTTTGCACAGTGTTTTGAAATTAATGAAGCCAGCCTGGCTCTGTCCTCCTGGCTTTTAGGGTCATGTTGGGCTGGCTTTGTTTCCCAGACATTGCTTTTCCTATAGATTTAAAATCTCCTTGAGATACTGGGATTATGTTTTGATTTGGTGAAAGCATGTTGTAAAAATGAGTGTTTGGAGACTCTTCTGTGTAGCCACCTGGGAATAGGAGCTGTGCTCTGAGGACAGGCAATGTGAGCTTTGCTGAGACTACTCTAGACCCAACAAGGGGTTTAGAGCATTCCCAGCATTGGGAATGCAAGTCATTCAAACCCAGAGCAAGGAAAGCTTTTTAGTTCCAAAAGCAGCATTAAACATATGTTTAAGTACTTTCCTGTCTAAACGGTTCATTCGAATATTTGGAACAAAATATAGGAGAGGAGAAATTCCAAGCAGGAATTTCCTTGGTATTCTTTAAGATCCTTCCCTCTGAAGCTGCCTTTCCATGGGTGAGCAGTGCCAGGTCTGTCAGCAGAGCTTTTAAATTGTGTATCCAAAAGAAAGGCTTCATCTGACCTGTATTTTCAGGGTTTGTTCCAATGACTAACATGCAGTGAGTGATGTCTCACTCTGTCCTACTTTCCCCACGGAATTTTGCGTGGAAACCTCTGGAATTGGGCTGTTCTACTTTTAGCTCTACGGCGAGACAGGTTTTCTGACTTGACTTCATGTGTGAATGCAGCTGCCAGAGGCATCCCAGCTTTCCTGGGAGCTCCTGCCTTCTCATCCTCCCTGGCTGAGGATTGCAGTGTGTGTCCCAGAGAAGGGAACAGTGACACGGCACGGAGGGGGTGGGAATAGTGGCCATTCCAGGTTTGGAAGTGCTCCATGGCAGTGCCCAGGCCATGGGAGTAGGAGAAGGAATGATGTGCTGCTGCTGTGCCTTTGGTGCTTGAGGATGCCTTGATTGCACTAATTAATGCAGGACACGGCTGCACGTCTGATAAACGATGCTCCAGACATTCCAGCAGGGCTTCCAGCCATGTATCCATCAGATTCCTCCTGATTTCTGGGAGCAGACCAATCTCTTCATTAGTTTCTGGTCCGTGCTATTCAAATTGGAATTTCCCACAGCTTGTTTCTTCAGGGCTGGTTTGGGAGATCAGGACTGTGTGACAGAACTAATGCTGAACTGGCAGCCACAGGGATCCTTCTGGGATTTTGGGGGAATGTGTCCTCCCTGGTGGCTTGAGAGACCTCTGCCAAGGGATATGAAGGGATGATTTTCTTCAGTGACCAGTGGAATGGCTGGAATATCATTTCCAGTTTTATTTCTGAGGGAGGGGGCTGAGTATGATCCTTCCATCACCACCTTTTCCCTGTTAGGATCAGATGCTTTGGATTTACCTTCCCAAAGGAGCACTAAGTCTGGGATCCAAAGCATCAGACCCTCCTCAAGCAAGGCTAAAGATTTCCACTTAGTGAAGCTGCACTTTGGAATATAAAGACATCATTTGGTCCTCCTTTGTATCTGCACATGTGAAGTGTCACAGCATCAACCTGCACTGAGCAGGTTTCCCTTTTTTCCATGTGCTGCCAGTCTGTGGGAAGAAACTGTGCCAAGCAGCAATTATTCACTGAGCAACACGCAGCCCAGTGTCATAAATATTTAATATATTATTCTGCATTCCTTCCCCCAGTCTGAGAAAGATGCAGCACCATGCTCAGAATTGCCTTTTCCCCTCCCACACCCCCTCGGAGTTGCTGTTTGCAGACAGCAAATCTTTGTACTCTGATGCTCTGAGTGAATTTCCCTTCTTAGCCAAAAGATGATATATTTAAGGAATCTTTATTTGGGATCACGCTGGGGGTTTGCTCAGCTGCAATTATTTCATCTGTCACCACTGTGCATTTTCATGCCAGAAGAGTATCTTGGCTTTTCTCAAAGTGGAGATTTTTGTGGCTGCCTGCACCCCGTGTGCTCGTGCTGGGTGGGTATTTGGGGGCTGTGGCAGCAGGAGGGTGGGCAGTGCTGGGCTCTGCTCTGGCCCTGGTTACCAGCCACTGAAGCAGTTGCAGCCATCTGCACTGAATACATATATATATCCTGCCCCAGCTGGGCATTATTCACTCCAGCTGAGCCTGGAGGGCTGCAAGTTGCCCAGGGGACCCTGAGAAGGGGAGGCAGCTGTGTGGGGACTCTCCCAGGATCATCCACTCAGCCCTGTAAGAAACTCCATGTAACTTTGCCCTCCATCAAGAGATTTAAAAAAGATTTATGTTTATAGACACGTGCTGGACTGTAGAATGATTTTTCCTGTTTATCCATCTCAGCAAGAACATGTGTGGATCTGTTACACTGGGGTTTGCTGCAGTCACACTGACATCTCCCAAATATCTCAATGATTCCCATTGTCACTGCTCCACACTGGGACACAGTAGTTTAAGGTCTCTCTGTGTCCCAGATCAATAACACTCCTCATCTGTTATCACAGCTGAGCAAAGCACCATTTGAGACTGTCAGTTCTCCACAGGATTCATTCCCTATCCTCTCTATGTATTATTATTATTATTGTTGTTGTTGTTAATGTTATTATTATTATTATTAATACAATATAATAATAATATAATATATAATGATATATGAATGTATAATTATTATTGTATTATTATTATATTGTAGTAGTATTATTATATTATTAACTTATTATAAGGACATCTTAGACTCATTCCAAAATAACCCTCAATTATACTATACATGTATAAATACATAAATACATATATATATATGTATGTATTTATGAAAAGCAGTTTCTTTCATCACAACAAAAGCAAAATAAAGCAGAAATTTGTATCATTGCTCAAGCTCCCAAGAGCTAATTGTGAGTTTCACTTAAATCTGCTAAACCATTGTGGAACAAGATATTTTAGATACCCAGTTGTTGGGAATCCTGTGGTTTGCTCCCAATACCAGGAGTCAGAGCTTTGTGCTTCAGGGCAGAACTCTGGACTGGAATTGTCTTTATTCTCTCTGTCTGTGGATATTTAAATCCTACTGGATCAGCCAGCAACTGTCTGAATTTTAGACCAGTGGTAATATTTGTATTTTCTCCTGCACAATGCCCTGCACAAAGGGCTGGCTGTGGTTCCTGAGGGAGCTGATGGCACAGATGGGAGCTCCAGGCAACCTCACCCAGGGCTTGTGTGTAGCCACACTTTGTCTAATCCTTTCAGCCACAAAAGCAGTTGTTATTCCCAGCAATTCCACACATTCTTCGAGTTCCATGCTGACCACGTTAGCAGTAAATAATCCCACTGGTGCCCAGTTTAGTTGCAGTTCATGCCACCATTCCTCTGCCTTTCCTCTGAAACGTCGGGAATTGGCGTGACGGGATGTCATTCAACTGACTCATCAGGGAAACTGGGACAGATTCCTCAACTCCTCACCTGGAAGGACCTTGCAAACTCCCTGGAGATGGACTGGAGATACAGAACAGCCCACGGGGTGGTTCAGAGGATGGTGGTTTATTCCCTGATAAACAAGTCAGTTCTGCACTTTGTGTCGTGCTCTGTCTCAGCTCAGCTTTCACTCAAAGCCTTGGGCACAGTTCTACACTTCACAGCACTTTGGGGGTTTAATATCTTTATTAATATCAATGGAAATTGTGCATCTATAGACAAGTTATTATATTTTTAATAGTATCTTTTTAATAGCTTTACCATTTGATACTGTTTGTACTTTTTTCTCCAGGCTACGAATGTCCTCAGTCAGTGCCCATTAGGAACCGTGACCATCCTGCTCATTTTCTTTAGAAAACTTTCTTTAGTGCAGTATTTTATTTTCCTGTCCAGTTAACATGCTAACAAGCAAAGCAAAACAAACAAACCTTGTTTTGAAGTAAGCTAAAAAAGATATATTTTTATTTTTCCTGACAGTTGTGAAGTCACTCTGCGTACAATGAGATACTTTGTTTGCTGTAGCTTAATGACATTGTGTTCAGAATCTGGGTTATTTTTGTTTTAAATTAACTTTCCATCTCTGAGCAGTTGGGAAAGAAACCAAAAGACTTAACCATGACTTTAGCTGGAAAGAAAGAAAGGGGTCGATTATGTGATTATACTAAAATTATTCTAATAAAACTGTAAATTCAATAAGAATGAACTGACTCTCTGTACCCCAAGTCCAGATCTTTCAGCAGATATCAAACTTGATTTCTCCTGGGTGTTTTTCTTGGTCAATAAATGTTGGTTTTCATGTTGTCAGAGCACTCCTGAGGTTTTCCACAGTGACAGGTTGAGTCTGTGGTGTGTGACCAGGTGAAAACCCTGGGCCAGAGCATTTGTGGGTGTGTAGCCCTCAGTGCAGGTCTTGTTTTCCATCTTTCTCCCCAGCTGTGTGGGGATCTCATCCAGAGGATTTTTCCAGGTCACTTCCTGTGGCTTTTGCTGCCTTTGACACTGTTTCCATATCTGATCTTCTTGTAAAAAAACCAGTTCTAAGCCTTTCTCTGTAGGGCTGCTTTGATTTAATGCTTCTGTGGCCATTCAGGAAGAGCTGCACTCGATGATCCTTGTGCACCATCCCTGAATATTCTGGGAAATCAGTTCTCCACTGCTGGATTTGGTTGAAGAAATTAATTGTGGGAATTTCTAACACAGAAACTCCACCACCTGTCCTGCCCAGAGCTGCAGTGGGGGCTCTCCATCCCTGAGCCCACCCTTGGGTGCCCACCAGGGGAACTTTGGGTGCCCGTGGGACCCTCTGGGCACGTTGTGTGTGTGTGTGTGACCCAGCTGTGGTGGCAGCTCCCAAATGGAGCAGCTCTGGGCACTCCTGGCTTTGGGGCTCTTTAGCTGAAGTCTTGGGTCTTGGGCAGTGCCCAGTTGCACCAGAGGTTTAGGCTGGAGATCAGGAAAAATGCCTTCACTGGAAGGGTTGTGAAGCACTGGAAGAGGCTGTGCAGGGAAGTGGTGGGATCACCATCCTGGAAGTGTTGAGGAAAGGGGTGGATGTGGAGCTGGGGGACAGGGATGGTGGTGACAGTGTCAGGGTGATGGTTGGACTCGATGATCTTGTGTTTCCCAACCTTAGTGACTCTGGGAGGGGTATTGTGCTGTGAGAACTGTGCCTTTCCCTCTGTATTTAAACAGATTTATTCCACTCCTGGCTGAAAGCTTTGGGTGCTGGGGAGCTACCCTGGGTGTGTGTATTCAGGAGGAAAACAGGGATTTTTAATGAAGCTGTAATCCTGTTCCTCGGGGGGGTGTAAGGAGTCCCCCAGGTCACAACGTGCTTAGTGTCAGGCACCACAATCAAGGCTGTGCCGGGGTGGAGGTTAATTAGCACTCATTAGCATCTCCTCTTTATGCACAGCACATCGTGGCTGCACAAAGGCAGCATCTGAGAAATATGTATTTATAGTAGGAAGGGCCAAAACTGCTAAGGATTTTTAAAATCTGTGTTAAAAGCAAAGCAAAAAGCCACACGGAGTGAGCCAGGCTGGCACTTCCACAGCCACTGTGTTGAGCAGGAAACTTAATTAGGAGTAAATGAAGTTCACCCTTTTCAGTTGTTAAACCAACAACCAGCCCCGAGCTGACATCTGTGAGCCACCCCCTCAAAATTCATCACTATTCACAGATCTCGAGCTGTGGAAGCAAACAAATGACAGGGTGGAATAAGCTCCCAAAAGCTATTTTAAAGCTTTAGTGCTTTAGTTAAAAGCTATTTGGACAATATGGTTTGTTTCCATTCCTGTACAGCTAATTCTTGCTGTGTTTAGGGCCTCCTCCCTTCACACCACCCTGTTTGTTTTTGTAAACACATAAATCTTGGGATTAAAAGTGAAGATTTGCCATGGATTTACAAATTCCCACTGTAAATATAATTACTGTAATTCTACTGTGAATTTTATGAGCCTCCACAGCCCATATATGTTTATGGCTATATGAGCAAAGGTTGATCTGTGACTGTTTGTGTGAGGGTTGTTCATCATAAATAAATGCAAGGAACCATTTCAAAATTATTCTTAACACAATGATGGAGTTTTCACGGTGAGGCTTTGACTTATGTTTTATCACAGCTTGTGGAAACATTGGCTTTACCCTAAAAATGTAGCTCTTTATTAGATCTATAATTAACCTGAAATGTTTAATGAGAGCAGGTCTAATTAGTTACACCAGCATGTTAAATATTGCTGCTCAAACTCAGTGTACTTAGAGCACTTAGTACTTACAACAACTATTATCTTTTTCAATTTCTTTTCTTCTTAGCTGTTCTTACACTCCTGGAGTCTGTTATCTTTTTTTCAACTCCTTTTCTTCTCAGCTGGTCTCGTTCTTTTGGCGTTTTGGGTTGGTTATCTAAACTCACACTCTTAATTTCTTTGGGGCCCTTTTTACTTTCAAACTATATTCTTGTAACAAAAAGAGGTACATGTCTAACAGAAAATATTCATGTGTCTTAACAAAAGGAGGTATATATGTGTAAAACATTCAAAAACTTAACCAGGAAAGCTTACAGGAATATTCCTATGAAAAAGTCAGCTTAAACAATAGTCATATATAAAACCCTTAACAAGGAGCATTTATATATAAGCTAACAGAAGTACTTCTATCATCTATATGCAAAAAGCAAAAAAAAAGAATTTATTCACTTATTTTTCACACCAGGAATGTGCCCTTGGAAGCTGCACAGGGCTGTTCTCTTGTCACCATGGTTTGGTTTATGTGCTCTGCCAGGGGACATTCTGGCACCAGTATATTCCAAGGTTCTGCACCAGTACAGGTGAATTGAGCAGGGATTTTCCTGCTGGAAACACACAGTGCAGGGCTGGAAGGAGGAGACAGGCTCTGGAAAAGCTCAATATCCTGGTGCTCACAGCAGGACTCGTGTCAGTCATTTGTACAACAAAGTATTGTCACTCTGATCACAGATACAGAAGGGTGGAGTGCTGGTAGAATATTGAAAATTCCTCAGGTTGTGACTAGTTCAGATAAATGTTGCTCTGATTCCCCTTTCTCTAGTCTAGGAAAGGGCTGTTGGGGTTTTTTGGGGGGTATTTTTTGGTTTTACACTCAGGTTAATGGCATGCTAAGTATTCTGAAATAACAAGGAAGAAAATATAGTCACTGAGCACTTGATGTTTAAGGACATAGTACTTTTGAATAGTTTATACTTTTAATTTAGTTTATACTTTAATACTAAGGACATAGTTTTTCTGCATAGTTTATACTTTTAATTTAGTTTATACTTTAAGGACATAGTTTTTCTGCATAGTTTAATACTTTTAATTTAGCTTATGCTTTAATACTTTATAATTTTATTCTTTTGCTGTCACCTCAGGACTTCGTTGGAAACAGGGAGCAGCGTCTCAACTGATCCTCTCAGGTACTGTGGTAATCATAGGTGTTAGTTTTAGGTTTGAAATAACAGAAATTACCTTTATCCTGTATCAGCTGTACATCACACAACTTTATTTGGCAGTACACAACCAGCAAGGCATTGACTGAATAGCTGGATTTTTCTAAGAGTGGAAATTCTGCTCTTTTCCAGGATTTCCAACTTGAAATTCAGTTGTAGCTTCAACCACTTTGTTCTCAGAGCAGCACAGAGATGTGTTGGTGCAGATTGTAAAACCTTTGTGCTGAGAACATCTGAGCTGTCCTGGCAGCTCTGCCCTGTCTGGGTGAACAGCCAGGACTGGGAGATGCCTTTGCTGGGTTCTGCTGCTCAGCATTTGGATAAAAGCTCCCCTAAAAACTGGGACAGGAGTCACTGCACTCACTTTGATCACCCAATTTTGAAAGAAATGTGAACACTGCATATCAAATGAATTCCTTGCATCTTTTATTCTGCTCCTTGCACACTGAGCAGTGAATGAAAGGCACTTTGATGAAGCTGGGGCAGAGTCCTCCCTCTCACACTGACAGTTTTGGGACAAGTTTTCCTCTGCAGAGGGTTGAGGAGGTGACTTTTTGCCCCCATTGTGTCATTTTAGCCTTGCTCCAACAAAACCCTGCGAGCTGTTGTGCTTCACCTTATTCAAATTAAAGGCCCTCCATAATTAATCTTCCATTTTTTCCCAGTGTAAAGTCTTCTGAAAATAAAGCATTTGCCTTATTACCCCCCCCCTATGTTGTGATATTCTCTTTGTCCTCAGCACAGCAACACTGGACAGTGTGTTCTGGGCAGTGGTTTTGTCCCCATCTCCCAGTGTGACCAGGACACTGGGGCTTTGTCTGGTGGGACAATGCAGGAAACAATCCCAACTTTCCCTCACTCTGCTCCTGTGCAAACTTATTTTAGCAACAGCTAGAATATATATATAAAATATAAAATGTATTTATAAAATATAAAACGTGTGGTGTGTGATTTACCAAGTATTGCTGCCACCTTTATTCCAGGCTGGATAAATCTTGGTGGAAATAGATTTTATTACAGTGGATTTTTTTTTCTGTGGGAAGGATCAGTGAGGAAGATGGGGAAGAATTTTATAGGT
>WEIV01023974.1:284722-302296 GCA_013390005.1 Calyptomena viridis
CCCCGCTCCCCTTTCGCCCCTCCCCTCCCCCCCCGACTGCCCCCTCTGTCCCTCTGTCCCTCCCCGACTGTCCCCTCTGTCCGTCCGTCCATCCCCAGCGGTCTCCGCTGCGCGCCCGCGAATCGGGGGTTGGTTTATCCTTCCCCTGAGCTCCCTGGAAAAGCGCGTTGGGAACATATAAGATAAGCACAACCTCGTGTGGGAGCGGGAGGCTCTGAGCTCCCGCCTGCCTTTTTTTTTTTTTTTTTTTTTTTTTTCCTTTTTTCCCCCCCCCGCCACAAGAAACCCCCCGTTCCCGAGGTGCCGCAGACAATGGAGCTGATGCGCTGGTACGGGAGGAGCTGATTAACAGGGAAAAAAAAAAAACAAACAGGGAAAAGGGCAAACGCTTGCAGCCCCGTGTGCCGGGATCACAGCTCTGCCGTGGGTACCGGGCAGTGGTGTCAGAGCCCGGCGCTAATTGCCCGCATTTTCCGAAGTTGTGCGAGCTCTAAGGATGCTTTCCAAAGCTCCGGCAGAGCCCGGAGCTGGAATATATCCACGCCGTTTGTCCAGAGGGCTTGCAGAATGGCCTAAAATAGCCAAAAGGAGAAGTGGGATTTCTGTGTAATAGCAGTTCTCCCCGTAGGAGTGGGGACTCGAGGGAAGCTAAACCGCGAGCAGGATCAAAGAGCGCCCATGAATTTGTGTCCTTTGTGCTCCTGCCTCTTTGTATGAGCGAGGGGCACTGGGAGCTGCAGGTGCTGAGCCATGTGCGGGGCTGCCTGGAGGCACTGGGGACAATTAGAGACACACACACTTCAGCAATAAGGAGAGGAGCGTGTTGGACTGGATTTGAGTCACTCAAATCCTAACAAAAAAGTGCCGTGTTGCTCCAACGTCGCGGGCGCTGCAGCAGCACTGTTTGAAAATGCTCAAGTTGAAGGCCTTCTGCTTGGATTACTGGCAGTTTTTATGTCTCCAGCCTCTGCATGGTTTCTATAAAAGGTAAGAAAACATTAACTCTGAAATGCTTTCCAGCCCGGGGTGGCTGCACATGATGCCACCAGTGCTTTTCCTCGCTGCTCTTGCTGAAGGGAAGGAGAAGGGAGTGGTAGGGAATTAATGAGAACTTGTGCCAAAGATTGTAAAGCTGCTTTTTTTATTGCTTTAATTACCAGCCACTGTTGTCTCTGTGCATGCAGATGTGAAGGTGATGGTGCCGTTTGGTTTTAACATCTACTTTAGGTCATCTCAGCTAAGACTTGGGACTTTTTCTTCCCTGATATTTTATCCTTAGGCTCAGTAGCTCGTGCTGTGTATTGGACAGACTGTAAACAGCACTGGGAGATTAATTGAAATGTCATGGAAATTTATGTAATGCAGAGAAGATCCTTTTTTTTTTTTTTTCCCTGAGATATTTAGTAATATAATAGTTCATCATCCATCTCCCTCCCAGCACAAAGTGCACATCAGAGTCATTCAGAGCAGTGGGCACTTCACTTAGGCAGGTCTGACACACAGCTTAAATGATTGATGGTGAATAGTGATCAGAAAGAATAGGTCTGGGTGTCAGATGCATTGGGCTTGCCTATTTAATGGAACAGCAAAATAAGCAATTCCATTTAACATGTCCCTGAACTTACCCTGATGCTTTTTCATCTAAACTTTGGGTTTCTTGCTCTTGATTTAGGGTGCTAAGCAGAGGGAATTGGATGTATCTGAATTTTCAGGGGGGAAAGTGGGGATCCCTTCATTGTTAACAAAACCCATGCCATTCTTTAAAGTAGGATTCTGTTCTTGTTATGTACACTTTCTGCTCTGGCTACCTATTGTCAGCCTACAGAAAGTGCTTTGTACTAAATGCTAATTGCAGTTGAATTTTTCATGCAGGGACTGAAGGCTGGAAAAGGGAACTGTTCCAATCTTTTTCAAGGTTTAAGGGGTGCCCCGCACTTTCTGGCATTGAGTAACACAGGACCCTCATCTGTGACCATTGGCTTGGGAAGTTTCAAAAGATAGCTTTATTCTCCTCTTCTTGCAGCTTTTCACAGATTCCATTTCCAAGCCAAAAAATGTCCAACCCAGTCCCAGCCCATTGTGATGTTTCCCTTGCTGAGAAACCATCTAAAATAATAGAAATGTAGCCAGACTGTTTTGACACAAATAAATACAACTGAACCCAAGCTTTATGTCTTGGATTCCTGGCAAAATCCCAGCTTTGTGGCAGATGAATTGCTGTGGAGTTATTCTACATCTCCTAATGGAAACCTCTGCTATAGGACTGCCCATTTATTTCCTTCCAGATAGTTAATTTATTTGCCATCAAAACCTGGATGTGCTTGAGCCCTCCTCCTGCAGTGTGTTTGCATGAGCAGAACTAAAACCAGGCCTTAAGCACTTAAATATCAGATATAGAAGCACTTTGCTGCCTTTTTTTTTTTTGTGAAAAAGGAAAATTGAAGGAAAGCTGTGACTTTCTCACGTTGGAAACAAAATAATTAAAGCACAGTGACAAACAAGCATGAAAAGCAGGTGTTCCAGAATAACAAACCTTAAATGCGAGGAAGTTCATATAAAATAGAAAGGAAAAGAAGACTTTCTGGAGACATATTTAAATTCCTTTTTATTAGTAATTGTAGATTGTTTAAAACACTCTTGGAAAAGAGCCCAGGGGCTGTGGGGAGGTTTTGTGGAGGGGTTTTTTTGAGGGTTTTTTTAATGAAAAAAATTTTTGAGTATGAAATGAGACAAGCAAAGCAGGACTGGAGGTCCATTTCCATGAGGTGAGTGTTGCCACATGAATTTTTAGTGTTATCCTGAGGGTTATCCCTGTGTGACACCTCCGTGGGGTGGGGGAGGATGTGTCAGAGGACCCAACTCCAGACATCCCTGTGGGACATTCCCTGGTGCCACCACCATTCCCTGGTGCAGTAAAGGGTTGTGGGGGACCAGCAGTGACCCCCTGAGCCCTCCCCATGTCCAGGTGGTGCTGGGACAGCAGGACACTCCCCAGGGATGCTGGGGAAGAGCTGCCCAGCTCCCACTGAAGCCACATGGGGTGACTCAGACACTCCTGCTTGGCCAGGAGTGCTCTGCTCCTCAGGGAATTCTCAGGGAATTCTTGTGTGTCCAGGGAAGGGAAGGGAGCTGGGAAGGGGCTGGAGCACCAGGAGCAGCTGAGGGAGCTGGGGGGGCTCAGCCTGGAGAAAAGGAGGCTCAGGAGGGACCTGGAATTCTTCCCAACTCCCTGCCAGGAGGGGGGAGCTGGAGGGGGTCGGGCTCTGCTCCCAGGGAACAAGGGACGGGATGGGAGAAAACGGCCTCAAGTTGTGTCAGGGGTGGGTCAGGTTGGACATCAGGAGGAATTTCTTCATGGGAAGCATTGCCAAGCATTGGAAAGGGCTTTCCAGGGAGATGGTGGAATTGCCATCCCTGGAAGTGTTCAAAGGACACGTAGATGTGGCACTTGGGGACATGGGTCAGTGGTGGCTTAGCAGTGCTGGGTTAATGGTTGGACTTGATGATCTTAGAGGGCTTTTCCAGCCTCAATAGTTCTGTGATTCAGGGATTCTGTGTCTGTTGCCTGGCTTGGACAATTTGGATTTGGGAGCCACTTCCACGGAACTGTGCAAGTATATGGAAGTCCATGGATTTCAGGAGAAGTCTGTGCAGGGTGTGCTGTGTCTTACAACTTCTCTTCACAGCACATGTAGGGAGTGGTGGGACAGGGATGGCACATTTGGGAAAGGGGCTTCTTGCTCAGACTCTGGAGAACAAGACTAAGCAGAGAGGCTCAGGTGGGCTGTGGTGGTGGCCTGGCTCTGCTCCCAGAGGAAAATGAAACAGTCCCAGGACAGCACAAGGAAAATGAGCCAGTCCCCCTTCCTGGATGTAGCTGTAATGCCAGAAAACAGGGAGTCTGGATGGTGGGACCAAGTAAAACTGGGACAGTTTTTCAGATATATTCATTTCAAGGGAAAAATCCAATTCCAGAAGAGCAAGGTGGGCATGTGGCATCCCTAAAGAGCAGCCCAGGGAAGGGCAGCCAGCCAGCCTAGAGACAGGGCTTCTCTAGGGTTTGTTCCCTCCAGACAGCAACAGAAAGGGGGAAATAAGATAAAATACACCAACTGCACTGTTAATCCATTCCTTGGATTTGGCAGCACCTCCAGTAACCAGGGCCTGGCCCATCATGTGTATATTCACACACCAAAGTTACTGTCAGGTAATGCTGCTCATGCCTCCAATAATGTGGATATAAACCAACAGCAAACTGGAGGAGAAACCTGCTCCAAAAAATGTTTGGTAATTCAGTGGTTTATGAAAAGGAGATTTCAGCACTTTGGTCAATGCCCTCCCTTTCATTTGGTGTCCTGTGAATACAAACACTCCAAGTGCTGAGATTTGTTTCTGTAAGAGATTAAAGTGTGAGATGAGCAAATCACTGTAGGGTTTCTGTGGGGTTTGGAGGATAAATGGTTCATGCTTTACTTCAAGGATTATTATAAACCCACGTGACATCAGGTTTAGCATGTGAAAGTGAGGATTTTCCTTAGCCAGGGGGTGAAGCTTCGTGCTGTGCTGCTGCCAGCTGGTGTGTAATAGCCCAAGCAAGAAATTGTGACCATTAGCATTGCATTAAAGATCAAGCATGAGGTGAGAAAATGTGGGACTGGCACTGAAGGCCGCTGTAATCTGGAGGTTTTTCCTCCCAGAATGTCTTTTCTCTTCTTAGTAAAATAAGAGTGTTTTAAAAAACATAAAGAAAATGCCAAGTTCACAAGGGCTACTTTATTGGAATCCATTGGTTGACAAGCCTAAGAGTATTTCAATTATTTCTTCTCACTTTCAGTTTTTCTTTTAGTCTCTCAAAATGAGGCACAAACAGAACAATTAGAGCCATTTCTAACAAGCATCTGATTCCAGCCACCCCAGTGGAATAAGTAAAATGAGAGATGACTGGTTTTTTGAAGCAGGGATTAATTGAAATTGTTCCTGCTAACCTTCAGCTGGGACTCACAATGCCAACACTGTGATTCAGGATAGGTTGAACCATGTGCTTAAGCCCATCTCTGGGCAAAAAAGGTCTATATTTTGGTGTGTGATTCATTCCCAGGAGGATGTTTCAGTGATGATTATAAATGAAGATGCTTTGATGAATTGGCTTGGTAGGAGCAGCTCATTGCTGCCATACTGGAATATCAGAGTATCTGAGTGTCAGGAGCTACTTAAAACCACTCTGGTATTACACTGCAGGGCACCTGCAGCTCTGTGCTCATCCTCCTTCCCAGTCTCTTATCCTAGAAAAATTTGAAGCCATTAAAGGAATTGCCAGCCTTAATTTAGATGCTGTTTCAAAGACAGCACATGGGCTTTAAATGATCTATGGCAGGGTTGTCCTCAAGGTTAACTCTTTGTTCAAAAGAATGGGCTTGGAAAGTCTTTGTTCCTCATTTCTGGTGTTAACAGCCTGGATCTGCTGCTGGGGTTATGTGAGGTGGGTTCACATGAGTTGGGTAACAGGCACAGGGCAGAGCTGCTGCTTCCTTTAAGGGAAATGCAGCATAAAAAAAGATGGGAAGAACTCCATGCTCACGTGTTGCTACACAATTCAATTCATTATTTAAAACCAGATTGAATAAGGGGGAGAATAATTATATTCAATACTATAATCCCATATTCCTGGAAGCAGTGACTATATATTAGTCACAGACCTCAGCAACAGCGAGTGGGGGAAAAAAATCCTTAAATTCTAGTTCTGGAGAGCAGGGAATTTCTTTTGCACACTTCTGGACAGTGATGTCAGTGAGGTTGTGTTTCTTTTTGCTGGCAGTTAAACTCTGAGCTCCTTTGCAGCATCTTAAACAAAACAAGAGCAAAGTGGGTGGGAAAAATTACTGGAGCTTTGCCTTGAACTTGCATTGAGAGTTCACCATATATGTTGTTAGAAACAAACAGTTTGCTTTCACTTGACAGTGACTTCATCCAGAGCAGGGCTGAGTCATGGCCTGGATCTCTCTCCAGAGGATTCTCTTGGCAAGGTTTATGCAACTGCAGAGCAGCTGAGAGCTTCCCCCAGCTCCCAAATCCCCCACCCTCTGGAAGCACAGCCTGCAAACAGCACACATTGCAGTATTCCCCCAGTCAGCATAAAAATGCTTAAGAGAAAACCCTCAGATAAATACACGAAGTAGCAAAATGCCTGCAAAGCCATCAGAGGATTTGTGTGTGCTCAGGGAAGTGATTCCAAGTTGAGAAATTTAAATGAGAGTCCCCAAAATACCTGCTAATCTGGTGGGAGCTTTCCTTGTAATGTCATTTGTGGGTCTCTGCATGTAAAAGTTTTTGTGCAGGTGTTCAAAGTGCATTGTCATAAAGCCTTAAATTCATATTTCTGCTTGGTCCCAAGTTCCCAGGCATTCTTCCTGCCTGCCTGGGGGACACACAGATTTTATGGGATCCTGAACTTTCCATGCCCTGGTTTCACCAAGGTCTGTTGGTTGAACCAAACCCCTGCACCAATCTATGGGCTGAGATGCCTCTCCCTTCCCAGTGCTGGAACTGGGTTAAACTGGGTTCCAGACCAGAGCCAGTTCTTTCTGGGTATCCCTGTATTTCCCCACCCTTTCCCTTGATTTTCCCTGCATTTCTTCACCCTTTCTCCTGCCTTTCCTTTTCCTTTCCCTTGCCTTTCCCCAGCCTTTTCCCAGCCTTTCCCCTGCCTCTCTGCAATGTTCAGTACATCAATTTTCCAGACTTCCTGAAAATTTCCTTTTCTCCACCTCCTTCCCTCTCACCCAGGAACCGTCTGTGAGCCCTGAGGTTCTCCCTTCTCCACACAGGGACAGATGTTAACCTTCCACAAAAGCCTTAGGATTTGGAGGATCTGGGATACCTGTGCTGGGAATTCCTGCCCTTTAGCTGCATCCCTGGAGCCCACAGTGTTTGCAAGGCTTTTCCTTCCCTCTCCAGCATCCCCTGGATTTGGATGCAGCTGATGGGCAGCCCCTGGAACAGTCACATTTGAATTGTGCCTCTGGCTCAGTGCCCTGCACAGGGGAATTGGAAGCTTTTTGAGTTGCCTTTGATAGTTATCCAAGATTGAGTCACAGAAAAGGGAATTTGGGAGCACAGTGGTGGCCTGGAGACATATGAGGAGAAGCTGCAGCTGGAAGGATGCTGGAGGGGTCTCTGTGAAGGATCCCAAATGTTGGGAATGAGGGGGATGCCCTTTCTCAAAATGCCAAGTTCAGGCTGGGTTTGTTCAGCAGGAGGAGTGGTGTGTGCCTGTCACTGCTGTCAACTCCCAGAAAACATTGTGGTTTGCATATTCTGTTTGTGAAAAACCAGAAAAGGAAGTTTAGAAGGGAAGGAAAGAGGATACAGTGAAGGCTGAGGAAAAAATATGTGGTATTTCATTTAAATAAAAAAGATATTTCATTTAAACCCTTCCTCCTCTGTAAGTCAAAATGCTGGCTTGTTGCAAGTTGAAGGTTTAAAGGTGCCCTGAGTTGTCCAAAGAGCCAGAATGCTTTTCAAGCTGAAAATTTAAACTCCCATCTATTTGTATGACTCCTTTCAATCCTTAATTGGTAATAGCTGTTGTATAAAGGGAATGCTACCTAAGTTAAAAATAGGTCTGGGACTGCACTGACAGCCCAAACCAGGCTAATTGCAACAGTCTCATTTTCCTTTTGTCAAATGACTGTAAAAACAATGCACATCACAACAGAAATGCTGTAAAATTCTGGTTTGTGACCATTTCATCCTTGTAGAAACTTCAGAAAAATAGGCAAATTGTGCTCTTCCCCCTTGGAGGCTGCAGCAGGCCCAATTCCCTGTGGCAGGAATGTTACACTGACCTGATTTAGGCTGAGCCTGGGCACAGCTAGAGCACTCAGACTATCTTAGCTGCAGATATGCCACGTGTGAAGTGATGCCCCATCCCAAGCACGGGCCTTTATCCAAAAATAAATCAGATAAGGTGTCCTGGGTGCTGGTTTTCTCTGAGCCACCTCATCCTGACTGTGGTGACACTCTGGGCTCCTCTCCCCTCTGAACCCTCTGCTTATCATCCTGCAGGTTCTCCTGCCAGATGGGAATGAATCTCCAGAGGGGGGAGAGTAATAGAGTGTGAGACTCCAAATTAAGCACTGCCTTTCTATTAATATCCTTTAAAAGTAACACACCACCTACAGCTTGTAAAGGAACCTCAGCTCTAGCATTTTGAAATACTTAGAGTGATTTATATTCCTGGTAATAGTTTTGCCTGCAGCAGCTTTGTTTGCAGTGTAAAGGATAGAAAATAGATTAAAAGCCTCCAGTTCCTCCAGAAATGGCCTCAAGTTGTGCCAGGAGAGGTTTTAGGTTGGATATTAGGAAAAATTTCGTGTCTGAAAGGGTGGTCAGGCACTGGAACAGGCTGCCCAGGGAGTGGACAGTCCCCATCCCTGGTGGAATCCCCATCCCTGGAGGGATTGAAAAGACATGTAGTTGTGACACTTGGGGACAAGGGTTAGTGGTGGCCTTGGCAGTGCTGGGGGAATGGTTGGTCATCTCAGAGGTCTTACCCAACCTTAATGGAGCTGTGATTCTCTGATTCAGTTCTGCCATTCCCTCCCTCCCCTCCAACATTTTTTTAAGGATTCCCAAGTGCTCTCCATCACATGGGCTGTAGTTGCTCTGGGTTCTCTTAACCATCAAAAACATTGGGAGAATCCTACACTGTTACTAAAATAATAGGTGGAATGTGCTTGGCAGTGCCACCTTGAGGGCTCTGACAACCTTCTGGTGAATTTTTTTCCAGGGTTTTCGTGATATTGATTCTTCCAATGGTTTTTCCTGCCCTGCAGCAGCTCCTGCTCCTGTGTACAGGCAGCAGAACAAAACCTGTGTGTCTGTCTCAGGATTTCAGGCTGCAAACTCACAAACTCGACTGCATCAGCATTTGCAGCCAGTGCTCCCCTGCAGCTGAGGAGACTCTGAGTCCTTTCTGCTGACTCTGAAATTCAGCAGGGACAGCTTGGAGGGACCCACCTTCAGCTGCCTCCACTGTGAGCTCAGCTCCCTGAAGCCACTTGAGAGTGCCAATGTCACAGCATCATCTTTGATGAGTGAGTGTGGCTGTTTGAATTAAAGATTTCCTCCTAAAAGGGCTGCAGGACGTTTTGCAAAGTTGAGAGTCTGTTTTACAGGCAGTGAAATGCAGGTCCAAAAGGTCTGAGGTGTGCACTTAATGTAGAAATGTGGAAATAAATGAGGAAACTAAGGAAAATGTGACTGATGCAAAGGCAGCACGTCCTGATTGAGCCTATTAATATATCCAGTGAAAATAAAACAGTGTCATAGAATGGTTTGGGCTGGAGGAAACTTTAAAGATCATCCTGTTCCCATGGGCAGGGACACCTCCCACTATCCCAGGTTGCTCCAACCGGGCCTTGGACACTTCCAGGGATGGAGCAGCCACAGCTTCTCTGGGCACCCTGTGCCAGGGCCTCCCCACCCTCAGTGTCACCTTCCTGGGAGACAGAGAGGTGCAGGGTTTGGAAAAACCAGTGCAGTGAGGAACTTGGGAAGGAGTCAGGACTTCTCCTTGCACCTTGGCAGGACTTAAGAGAGTTTGTAGTCCCTGAACTACGAGCAGGGCCCTGCCCTGGCTCCACACACACATGGTGTGGAGATGGGAGATGTCAGGGAGTATAATGGGAGAAAAAACCATCAGCACAGAGAGTAGTTCTGTGTGGGGAGCTGAGCACAGCCCCACACACACATTGTGGCTGGGTGGATGCAGTGATGTCCTGTGAATGGAATCTGGTGTTTCATTGCCAGGAGAAGAGATAACTGACGTTCTCATCACCACACCCGGAGAGGAGGAATAAGCCAGGCAGGCTCCCAGAGCCCTGCTCCCATCCCACAGGCTCGGCAGTGCCTGGCATTTCTTCCCCGAGCCCGAGTGTGGGGGAAGATTGTCACCGGTGTCCCCCCAGGGGGTTGTGATGGATGTACAAACCGGAATATCCGTGTCAAGGACAGGCACGGCCCCTGCAGTGCCGGGGCTCATCCTGCCTCGTCCTACAGGGAAAGCAAACAGGGAAATCATTGATATGCTGATGTGGGACATAGTGATGTCACTGGGAACAAAGGGGAGGAAAACAAACAGCAAAGACAAAAGGGACTTATTGTCTTATTGCTCCTGGAAAAGCTCCTCTATCCCTGAATAAGATTTTTTTGAGGAGTAAGAAAGAGCTGATCAGTCCGTTTTCTCTTTGATATCCACTCTGTTCCTTCCTTGGGAATCGTGTTGTGGAGGAGCTGTTTTTAGAGGAGGCAGCTCAGTATGTGAGACAATTAGCGGGAGCTTTGATTAATCACCAGCTCTTCACATCTGGGTGTGTACAGGAATCAGCAGCTCTTCCTGGTGCTGTTGGCACCCACACCACACATCCAGCATTTCTCCTGCCTTCCCGGGCCTCTGCAGGGTGCTGGGGGTCAACATTCCCCTCAAATATCATCTCATTTCAACATTCCCCTTAAATATCATCTCGTTTCAACATTCCCCTCAAATATCATCTCATTTCACAGCAATCCCTTCCTCAGATCTGCACCAGAATCAGCAGCATTTATTTACAGCTGAGATTTAATAATAGAACTGAAATATGAGTCATATTAGCTCATGTTGTGATTTACATAGTGTGCAGCGTTTTCTGGATGGATATGAAATAATATATATTCCTGCAGAATAATAATAATATAATATTTTCTGCTTGCTTAGAGGAAGGATACTTTGATTTGTCCAGGTCTCTTTGGGAATCAGGAGACAAACTCAGCACAGAAGCTGAAATACTCTCTTCACTGTTTCAGAAATAATCTCTTTTCCATGGGAAGTGGTTCAGCAGTGATTTAAAACCCCAAACAAATCAAAACACCCCCCCCTCCTAAACCACCCCCCAGCATCTCACCTCTGCCCCACGGTGCTTTCAGCTTATTTGAATCCATTTGGCTTCAGATTTTAGAAACGTGGATGAGGAAGGTGATTAAAAGCCTTTTCTCCTGCAGATCTCCTCCCCTGAATCTATCTTTAGAGACACATAAAACTCCTATTCCTGCAGATGTTGGTACTGTCAAAATATTGCTGCTGCAGGGGAATCAAGGAGTGTATAATCTAAATACATCAATTACTCAGGTGTGAGCTCAAAGAGGTGGAGTTGACACAACTGAGTTTGCTGTTTGATACCTTTGTACTGCACAGAAAATAAACTCCTGGGTCCCTTTATGTAATGGGTTATTTATGAAAAATGAAATATTTCAAGTGCACGTGGTACAAAAGCCAGAAAGTCTCTCTTGTAGGCACTTCATCCCTCAAATTAGTGAGGGAAGGTACTGGGCAGGGTTCAGCTGGTCTGCCCAAACTGACGTAGCTTTTTCCAGCATTCAAACGGATTCCAGTGGTTAAGACCAGATGTATAAGATTTTAATGTAATTTTCCTTCATTAAGCCTACTGATTTAAATTGTATAATATGCTGTGGAGCTTGGTCTGGTTTTTTTTTTATGAGTTTGCTCCAGGAACAATTATAGGAGACTCCCAAAGCAGAATATAATTCAGAATAGTGGGAACAGTCACAAGATCCTGGATAAAGTGGAGAAAATGGAGTTATGCAACAGCAAACAGACAGTTAATCAGAAAATTGTTCTGTTCTGTGAAGAAATAGCAGGAACTGAGTTTCTTGCTTAATTAAGTTTTATAATATAAACATGTATCTGATGCCTTTGATCCAGAAGAGCCCCTGATGATGGTGCTGGTGACATCTTTGCAGAGAAGAGAGTGTGGTCTAAAGAGCTGAGCAAGGGCTTAGGGAGCTTTAATCTGTCACAGCAACAACTCTGACTTTCAGGGTGGTCTTGGAGACACCAGGGCAGGATTTAAAGGGCTCATCCCTCCAGCAATAATAATAATATTTCTCTCTAAGGTTGAGTCCGTGCCCCGTGTTGGGGCTTAAATTCTGTCGAAACTTTTGGCAATAAATGCTGTGTTTAAACTTTTTCAACACAGCAAAAGAATCCCATATGCATAATCAATAAGTTGGGGGTTTCTCTTTGGTTTTTGGGCTGGTGGGGTTTTTTTTAATCAGATCTTGCCATTTTATTTTTTGCTGTGATTTCCAGGCTGAATGTCATAGCTGACATTCACTCTTGAAAGCCACGACTTCGTGTGAGCTCAAATGCAGCTTTGGAAAATGACTCACTACTTTTTTTGGCACCGAAAAGTTTATTACAGTACACAAAATATTTTGCAAACAGTTCCGAGTTTATCCAGCCTTCAGCCACTTGATGCAGTGTGTATTTGGTGAGCACTTCCAGTGCTCAGGAGGGATTTTCTAGGGCAGTGTTACCGGGCTGGGGTTTGTTCTTTTGAAGTGAAATAAATGAGAATAACTTTGTGCAGGTGCTGCATAGGTTGGGTTTATTCCTTGACGACTGGAGCAGTGCTGGAGCTTTCTGAACAGCCTCTAATAATCTCTCCTGGCTTGCAAATAATGTAAACAACGACTCTTATAAATCAGGAAGAAAGGAGTAACCCGAGAGTTCAGATGGGAAAGCTGCCTTTCCTCGGAGTTCATTTGAGTGGAGGTCGGAGGAATCCCTTGGAAAGCCTGAATCAGTGCTTGGCTGCTGCCTTGGACTAGCTCTGCTGTGTGCTGCTGAGCTCACTTGGTCCTTGGCTTCTTTGGAATCCTTTTCACTTTGCAAACACTTCGGGGAGGTCATGAAGGGGGATGGCAGCGCCATGTGGAACCTGATGTGGAAATACTGCATTTCTGTCAGGACCATCAGGTACGGGGGGAAGAGCTCAGCCTTCATTTGGGGGTGTTAAGGCTGAAAACTGCATGTGTTAGAGTCCTGCTGCAAAGTTAACTCTCAGGAGTCTGAGATGATGAGTAGGGTAGGTTCTTTCTTATCCTTATACTAAAGGATTATGGTGAAATAATACTGTGAAGTGTTGATGTGCTGTGGAAAAAAACCAATACGGGGTTATTGCAAAAAAGCAAAGTGGAGTTTTCATGATTTCAGAATCTTGGGAATACCTCTGTCTCATTTACAAGCAGGGAAAAGTAGGAATGTGACAGAAACCTTATTGTAGTGAATGAAAATTCAAAAATTCTTATTTTCTTCTGAATGCTTGGCTGTCACAACTTTCTGTTTATTATACCTCCCAAATCCATTTGTTCTTAGCACACTGCAAGGAGCACTTGCTTCAGACAAAGGGGAGGAAAAAAAAGTGGGTTTTGGGGCAGAATAAAACTGTGAGTTCAGTGCCCAGTGTCCCTAAGGTGGTGTGGTGCTACAGCCTTACCTGTGAAATCACAGGTGACTTAAAACCAGGGAGGGGCTGTGGGTGCTGTGCCTGGCTGGGCACATTCCCAGGATGGTCCCTGCTCCCTGCCAAGAGCTGTGGATTCCAGCAGAGCTCATTCCAGGAATGGAGCTATTAAAAAAGACATTTTTTTCTGTGTTCTCACAGCGATTTTATACATTTCAAACCAGTTGGCCATTTCCAGGCAGTGGGTTCTGGGTGGGACATGAGTTAAATGGTACCTTTGGTCACACAAGTTTCCCTGGAGAAATCATGTAATGCAAGTAATTACTGCATTTCACGCTGCATAATTATTCCATGTGGAAGAAACAGAGAGCCTGAATTCCTGTGTGAACTTTCCTTACAACCAGAATGAGACAGTGGAAAGCTTTGTATCATCAGGATGCCAAAATAAAGCCAAGAAGTCCCTCAATTCCCAGCAGACTGTGAGTCAATAAAACTGGAAATAATCCCCAAGAGAGGGTTTGATTAAGATAAAAGTCACTTTATTTATGATCTGGGTTTAGAACCAGGAGCAGAGGGAATTCCTGAGGTGAAGCACATCAGTGCAGCCCTGATGTTGAGCCCGACCTCGGTGCTGCTGGAACTGCTGAGGAAAGTCCTGTGCAAACCCCTCAGTGGATGTTCCACTCAGACTAAACTTTAAAGGTTCCTCAGAGGCCTCGGGTGTGGTGATTTTTCTGATGTTTAACGTGCAAATTGTGATGTCCTGTAAACGATCACTGCTTTATTTCATCTGTGACCTTGCTGCTGTGGAGGCTGATTGTTCTTTCCAGCAGGGATTATTTGTAGAGCTCTTGGTGGCTCCCACAGCCACCCCAAAGCAAAGTAACATCCCCCTGTGTCACAGCACCAGGAGGGGTTTGCAATGAGTGGTTTGGGTTCTTTACACAGATCCCACCTTCTCTGGCAGCAATAAAAAGAAGTTTAAGAGTATAAAGAAAGAATTTTTCCTTCGTGGAAAAAGATCTCTGCCACCTTAGGTTGCTTTCCTGATTTACTTCAGAGACACTTGAGGTGTTTTGGGAGACTCCTGGCTCGTTTTTTATCCATCAAGCATGAGGTTGTTCTAGTGTTTCTCCCTCTCTGCCTCGTCTGTCCTTTTTGGAAGACTCTGAAGCTCATGCAGCCCCTGCTGGAGCTTTCAATGATCCTCAGTGTGAGTGAGTTTGTTGTTCCCTGCCCCGGTGGAAGCAGTGAGTGCATGAACTACACTGGGCCACTTGTCCCACAGCCCCTTAAATATGCACAGGCTGAATGAGGGGTTTTATGCCTTGCTGGGAAAACAGCCCCTCTCCAGAAGGAAAATTATTATTAACTAGGTTTTAGGGTTGGTCTTGTTTCCATCGGGCTCCAGCTGCTTTAAAAAAACATATTTGACTGAGTCTTTGTTGTCTGTTTTAATTGGCTTTTGGGCAGAGATCAGCTCGATCTGTGTGCATGTGTTTCAGTTGACATGGCAGGACCCTAAAGCTGTAGGGTCAGGGCTCTTTGCAAGGGGAAATCTGTGTGTAGAATAAAATGCAGCAGTTTGCTTTTAGCACTGGGGAGTTTTAGGTGATGCTGGAATAAGTTTAGGAGAAGTGCAGGACAGTGTGATATGAAAATAGCTGCACTGTCTAAATAAAGGGGTTTTTTTCTGCTGTGAGCCCACTCACTTCTGGAGCACGATTGCAAAAATTATAAAGGTGGAGGGATTTATTCACTGTTGTGCCAAAGCTGAGCTTGTGGCAATTTGTATTAAACTCATGTCCTTCCAGAGCTCATTTCTCTGCATCAGGTGAAGCATCTCCTAAGGCACAACAGGAGAGAATCCCAGGCTGGTTTGGGTTGGAAGGGACCTTAAATCCCATCCAGTGCCACCCCCTGCCATGGGCAGGGACACCTCCCACTGTCCCAGGCTGCTCCAAGCCCTGCCTGTGTGTGGAGGGTGAACAGTGCCCTTCCCACTCCTCTGAAGGTCACTGTGAGGGAATATTGCACTAAATAACAGTGCTTGCCTGTGCTGGGGAATCTCCCCTTGTGATGATATTTGAAGGTGGAAAATTTTCACAAAACCAGAGAGATGGCAAAGCCTGAAAGCAGAACTGAGGGGGGAAGCATCAATAGTCATTCATTCTGTTAAAGTGACATTTTAGTGACCTCCTCCATGGGGCAAATACACAGTTAGGAAATGGTTTGTCAACATCTTCAGCTTGGCCATGAATTTGTAAGGTCCTGGCAGTGTTAAAGCAGAGGAAAACGTGCTTAGGATGGGGATGGGGAGCAGATGAGCTGTGTGGGGAATGCCCTGTCCCTCAGTGGTGTCCTGTGTGCCAGCCAGCACAAGGATGGGGTTAGTGGTTGGAGACTGGAGACATCTGAATCAGCAGATCCCCAGCCCACAGAGAATAAATTACAGGGTTTATAGTAATGTAACACATAGTTTTCAGCTTGCATCTTAAAATTCCACTTGCAAGTAGTGGAGGAAAGCAGTCAATAGTTAGTTCTTAGTGCTCTCCACATCTGGAAAAAGTAAGAATTAGTCCTCAAGTCTGAGCTGTTGGGGAGTTTCTTCCCTTATTTTCCTTCTGCTGCAAACTTTTTCCATTTTGGTTCTGTCATGCTTTATTTTTAGTTGTCTGCTTTGGGTTTTTTTTTTCCTGGAGACTGACAGAACAGTGCTGTGAGTTCATCAGAGAAAACCAACACCCTGACCAGTGAAAGGCTCCCAGTTGGGCTTCCATGGCACTGGGGGCAGCATGAGCTACTGGAACTGGGGAGGGGAGGGACAGTCATGGAAGCTTGGAGCACCTCAAGGCAGTTTGGTGTGTCTTGGGTAGGTATTGATAAATGTTCTGGGCATCCCACTGCATCATGAAAGCTGCAATTACCCTAAAAATGATCAATGCAGTTGTATGGGCTGCAGAGACAGGGCTGAGAGCCAAGGCTGGGGGTAGTTTGTTCAGTAGTTCATGGCCAAATATCAGCAAAGTCCCCTTTTTGTGGTTATTTAATATGTGACCAAAGATATTTAATTTATTCATACCTTTTGTCACCTGAAATGGCCAGAAGAACACCCACCTCAGCTTTTCCTCCTGGCACCTATAGGGTTAATGTTTGTGACACTCACAGAATATCTGTTCTGTGTTATTACAGGGGTGAGAAATAGAGTTGGCACCTTTTGTTCAGCTCAGACATTAACAATGTGATTTTCCTATAGCTATTTTATGGCTTAAACACTAATGAGCATCACTAAAGATTAAAAAAAGAAAAAAAAAAAAGAAAAACAAACTCAGAAACATCCGTATTTATCTCCAACACGTGTTTATTTTTATATTCAATTTCTCTGTGGGTTTCTTTGTCATCTGCAAAAGGCTGCACTTGAGGAGCTCTGAGACAAAGCCAAATGCAAGTCATCCTTAGTCATCTCACTGCTTTAATCTCCATCTAGTGCAGGCCTTTCTGTACCATTATTCTGGTGTTTAATACAATGTAGCTGTAATTATCGTGGTGCAAACCTTCCTTTGGGCTGCAAGATGTGCCCACTGTGCCAGTGCCAATGGCCACACAGTGCTTAATTCATGTTTAATGAGCTCTCAATGCCAGTGTAACAAATCATGGCAAGGCTGGGGTGGAGTTGGTGTCTTTAGAATCCTGTCTGAGTGTGTCCTGTGCCTTTTCCATACTTATATATGGGTTTGGGTGAGTGTAGCATGTTTCCCCCACTGTGGCCTGTGCATAGGAATGTGCAGAGGGAATAATGGTGGCATTAATTCCTCTGAGCTCAGTTGCTCTGCTTGAAGCAGCTTGTTCAGGGGGGGAGTTACATGTGCCTTTGCTTCTGTTTTGAGTAGTTATTTTTAAAATAATTTTTTAAAAACTCATTTAACTGCCTTTAAATGTTGCCTGTCTTCAACCAGGGCATCTGGGTGTTTACATGGCTGGATTATTCCAGTCTGATTTTTCATGCAAATGAGTGACTTGTGGCTTAAATTCAGTGAGCTTAAACTGGTTACACGTTACAGACCTTTTTGAGCACAAGGCCAGAACCTCACCAGCTCCTTCTGCTGGTTTTTTTTTTACTCATTATTTAGTATTTGTGAGCTCTTTTTGTCTTGTACTCTGTATTACTGACAAAAGCTCCAAATGTACAAGCAGGGGCTGTCAGAAACAGCAGGTGATTGCAGTTGAATCCTTGTTTGAGTGTTAGTTTGGAATATTTAATAATATTTAATAA